>CM046067.1:5757905-6319728 GCA_025215515.1 Schistosoma japonicum | reverse complement strand
GTAGCTACTACCTTGACGTGGTGGTCGGGCTTGCCTATCGTGATGACCCAACTGAGCTATATTGGCTGGAACGCATGTTCCTCAAGGTCCTGCTATGCCATACAGGTCTGTTGGAGAGCAATAAGACTAAAGGCAGCAACCTAAGATCTGAGGGCGAAGTCATACTGCTGACTGCAGTGAGGTGTGACAGCAGTAAGGTGTTTCCCTCGGATAACCAGCATCTGCAACAATGCTGCCTTCTTAACGGAAGGAAGGGGTTAGAAAAGGTTGACTCTAAAAATGTCACACCTCACCTCACTCCATGGATTTCCGTCTCCGGCAGTAAGGCCTTCTAAAGAATGGAGCTGACACTTCAAAAACTCCCCATACCCAAGTCGTGTGTGATCGGCCTCAAGCAGTTATCCCTTGGGTTCTGCAATCGTGCTCCCAGGTCACTATGACCAATACTAACCCAGTTTCCTTTTCAGGTGTTGTGATGCGTGAAATTTGCGGGTTTGTGAGTGAATGTCAAATGAGGTGTGCCTAGTCGATAAATGCGCGTCTGCCCTATGCCCACTGGATCCCAAGCCGAAATAAGGAGAACACAAGCCAACCAGACAACACTAGCGAAATGCGAATTTATTTACATAATACATCGATTTTTATATCAATTAATTTACAGTGACTATTCATCAAGTGAAATCATCAACATTTAATTAATACAATGAAATACTGTCAAACTGTACTCAGGAGTAGAACTCACATAGAAAAAAAATAATTGATGAAAGTCTACAAATCAATCTTATAAAAAATCAATACAACTTCTTTCATCTAATTAGTCAACCATTGTATTTTTAGGGATTATGAATCCCTAACATCAAGTACCTCAAGAAGTAATATCCTTCCATGTTATGGGCATCCAGGAAGTGACAATTGCTTTCATACCTCTAACAGCACACGAAATTAACTTATTCGAGGTTAAATCCCACTATCAACCCCTCATAACTCTCTTATCGCCATGCCTAATCCTTCTAGCATAACTTTATCACCTCACGTCTCTAATGCTAGTGGTTTCAGTTCACGAAACGTTATTCCTGGTCTCCTTAAACCTCGCACTAAACTATATATCAGAGCTTTTAACGTTCGAACCTTATACCAAATAGGACAACAGGCTTCCTTAGCTGTGACTCTAGAATCCCGCTCCATCAATATCTGCTGCATCTCTGAAACGCGTATACAGGATTTAACCACAGTCATTCGGTTGACCTCACCTTGTGAAAATAGGGAAGTGACTCGGTTCACTCTTCGTGTTTCCGGAGACCCCACCGATACCACTCGAGATATGGCTCTAAATCGTTCGCAATGGCACAGGTGCATCCACTCCTTGTCTTCCTCCGAATTCTAAGTCTTCGAGCTTATCATAATTTTTTCTTTAATGATTCACATTTTTTGTTTCAAATCTCATCTCTTATCTTTCTATTGGTACTTACTCTGTTACTACCTTCCCTACTCTTGGATTTGGTCCAACAATTTAATCTCTGTTTGCTAATTAAGGCTTGACAACTTGAACTGATGTACGCATGTACCAAGTTCTGCGTTGTAACTAACTGACTGACTGACTGGGATTAATACGAGCTTGTTGATTGTACATGTGAATTGATGTACCGCCGATAATCTTTGTATTATTTTTAAGTGTCACATCCTGTTGTAGATTGATAAATATTTTTTATTACATTGTGATAATAAACATACTCGGTATATGCCCCTTACGGAATCTACTCATTTTGAACACAAAATATAGGAACTATTATATTAGCTATTCCATTTTTCTGAATTTGACCTGATTTGTCGTCTTCTGATTAACTGTATTAATTATGTGGGATGAATCAGCTTACCGTTCATTAGATAAACAATTTACAAATCGAGTCTTCATTATTTGATCTCTGTATAATAACCAATCTAATGTTTATACAGCTTTTCTAGGCTATAATTTGATTCTGCCAATCAAATTTCAGTGTGATCGCTAATTTAAACCACTTTTGGAGCTATCGGACAGGAAAATATTTAATCATTTAGCTGATACTCGTTAGTAAGGGCCTGCCATTAATCCTTGGGAAACTGATGTTCGCTAGTGTATTCGAACTTATCACTGAAACTCACAGTCTTCACTGTTACGACTGGAATGAAAATGCAGAAGTTCTAAAAGAAGATCAATGAATAATTATTGCCTTTAGGAATTGTGGTGCATTAGTTTTTTCGTTCGGTTTGCAACCAGGGCGCGAACCCACCCCGGCGTCCTCATCGAAATGGATGTGTTTGTGTGTGACTAACTATTATAATAATGATAACAATAAATCTTCCATTTACCTATTTCCTAAAAATTATATTTCTTTTTTGTGCACATTAAGCTCTCCAGAAGTGTTGTTCAATTTGGATTATGGTCTGGGTATTGATATGTGGTCACTTGGGTGCATTTTAGTTGAAATGCACACTGGTGAACCATTATTTTGTGGAGCAAATGAGGTTTGTTTGTGTGATATATTGTTAATCCTTCTTATATTTTATTTGTTCTCCTTTTAATATATGTATCTGATATAGCTTTATGCTGCATAATTAAAACGGTCATAGGAAATTTCGGTAATACACACTAGAGGATAAATACATTACTTGCTGTGTTTATGTGGAGTCGTGGACCAGTGGTCAGGATGTTTGACTTTTAATCACTAATTTCAGGTTTGAATTCAGCTCTGCTGTGATGTAACAAACAGAATAATATCTCTGTAGACAATGGTAGCAATATTGAAACACATTTCTATACAATCATAGTATAATTTTTTCTTCAGACCATAATCTTATTGCCTTTAGTCTATCTTTAACCGACCTGCCTTGCGTTGTACAACAAAAATATTCCAACGGAGATAGCTCTACTAGATCATCGTGGTAGGTAAACCTTATCACAACAAATGGCAGCTACAGTTGGCAAATAAGTATAAAGACGGCTTCCCTGCTTCCTACAGTCAGCACTTGACAATTTAATTATTAATTATTCCTTTAAAAAATCACTCGAGGTCGCTGTGTTCACAATTAGTTTCCCTCTCCTCGTAATGCCTCTTTCATTTTCACTCCCAATCTTAATCTTCCTCCCACTTTACTGGTGCCACCAGTGTTAATTATATTGATTCAGAGAATGCTATCCCAGGTTTCCTGTAACCGCACTCCAGACTGTTTATCGAGGCTTTCAATGTGCAAACCCTATGTTAAGTCGGTCAACATGGGTCACTAGCTAACACTAGAACCTACTATTGATGTATGCTATGTTTCCAAACCACGTATACATAATCGTAGTGTGGTCATTCACTTGACTTCACTTATCCAGTACAAAGGACCAAAACGATTTACTCTTGGTCTACAAGTCCTCACAGCCTTGTTGGCGTATGTATATATGACTAAGTTTGAGAACGGAATAGGCACTCGTCGAATGGATTCTTATTGGCTGTCACTTATACGCTATCTGTCTACATGGTACAGTAGGAAGTCGGAAAGATGAGGACACACTGATACCTCATTGTCCTTTCTGCCTATGCCCCCACCAACTTCAACTCATAGGGGGTAAAAGATGTGTTCTGCTTGAAATTCACCGACCACCTTCAAACGCTAGATATGATAATTATGAAAAGTGATTTTAACACCTACATCAGCAGACCGCTTCGCTAGATTTGGAAGTTTTATAAGCCCTGATGAATTGGTGTTTGATGAAATCTGGCCTATGTTAACTTGGGTCACTTGTAGTATAGGCGAATGCGGGGTGGTCGATTGACCTTTTGAGCTACTCGTTAGCTAGTAACTAGTCTCAATCTTTACTTAGTCGTTCTGTTCAGACACAATAATCAGACTGAATGATCATAAACCAAATGATTCAAACACACACATCGGGGCAAATAATGTAAAAAGTATGTGTGCAAGTTATAGTCACATTTTCCCAGACGAACCAGAGGACGATTAAACTGCTTTCTATTAACGTACCGCTAAAACATTGGCTTCGAAAATCGATATGTGCGGGCTGTAGGTCTTTGAGTGTAGGTGCCTTCAAAGTGTCACTCGCGTATCATGGTAAATCAGTTGATACGGTTGTGGTTTTTCATCGACTGAGTCGGTTATATTAAGTTTTGTGGATGCCTAACTACGCGTCACCTTTCTGATTGCAGAATGTTGGCTGGTTTTGAGTAGGGTGAAAGTAAACTTGAGGCGACCTGACCAAGATATGGTATCGGTGGATGAAGTTATTTATTATTAATGTCAGGCGAGTTACTAGGTGCAGACTGTCTATTTAGAGTCAACACGACAATCGCGATCAATGGTCATATATATTGGACGACTTTATTGTCAAGAATATGTGACGGTGAAGCATATTTAATAACTTTTTATCTCCTAGATGTTAAATTTCATTTATTCTCTCCCTTCGATCCGTTCTTGTAGAACTATATACTACTATTAATCTCGTTAATTTGGTTTATAGCTCTTCTATCGTATTATAAGTTGACTAAGCTCACTTTTTAGCCAGTGCTGTTTGTTGCTGTCTGAATTTAAATATGTATTTTATATCTGTTGTACAAAGCCTTGTTGTTTCCTTTACTTTTCTTGCTTGTCTATTGTTTGGTTGATCATGATTTGCTGTAATGTCTTCTGTACTCACTTTTGTTAAACATATAATATTTTCGGTTATTTGTGTCCTCTATATAAATCCAGTGTGTTGTAGTATTCAAAAAGCATTTCATCTAATATGTCTAAAATTATCTCCTTTTCTTACTGTAAATATTTCAGTGTAACGCTGCCGTATCTAATGAAAAGCAAATATTTCCAAGTTAGCACTTGAATAGAAACCTCTTTCATAAATTGCGCTCTAATTTGCATCGTTTCACTTTTTCATAAATAGAAGAATGACCGTACATACTAGTTGCAACTCAGTGAACATTTAGAATGTTGGGTATATGTTACAAGTAAGAGATGGGTTATTGCGTCTTAGAGGTTACTCCCTCACTTAATTTAGCAGATTACAGCTAATCCCATTTTTGCCAAACAGTCCCACATAGACGCACCACAATCTGGCTGATTGATCAAGAACTAGATGAGTAATTCATCTAGTGTGATTTATTGTGTTAACACTGTCACCAGCAGTCCTAAGTAGAAGGTCGTCCATACTAATATATAACCTCTACTATTTGTCTGCTAACTATTCTACTTATTTATTGTTTTATTTTTACTTTTGCCTTTTTTCTGCACATTAGCTTGAACAACTTCTACAAATTATTGAAGTATTAGGTTTCCCACCAGTGTATATGATTGAAGCTAGTCCTAAATTATCCACATTTTTTGAATGTATCCCTGTGATGAATTACACGTCAAATGTGTGTACATCGACGACAACAACGGCGACCGCAATTAGTATTTCTACTTCTGGTCCTGTCACCAATATTAATCCAGCTTCCACGATTTTCACTACAACGATGATGACACCAGTGGCATCAGCAGGAGTGTCAACAACTACCTATGGTACATTATCAACAGTGATTTCTACAACTACAATAGCTGGTGTAAATACTACTGCTACTGTATCTTCACCAAAGTACCCTATTACGTCTAATTCGATGTGTGGTTCTGTGGCTAACAAAAATAAAAATAGTAGTACAATTCAAAAACTTCGGCGAGCAGTAACGTTGTAACAAATAACTGTGATGATAGTAATAACAATGGCAATACATCCAGTAATTATACGTCCGATAAATTAAATACTGGTGTATTATTATCAACATCTGGGACTGTATTTTATAAACCGAAACGTATCTGGGCTAAACAAGAATGTACTTATGAAGTGAGTGAATTCTTTTTTTAAATATGTTGGCTCATTATTCATTCACTAGGTACGTCTTATCCCTGACTCCAGGTCACACTAAATTTGAAGGCTGGTGACATTATCCAGTTATCTAACTTGAAGTAGATAGCGAAGCTGGAATCGAACCTGTAACTTTGTGAGTGAATGTCAATCAAATGAGATCTTTATTATCATATGGATATTTGTTCACCTCAGATTAAATGTGTTAATTGGTGCTGCGAAATTCTCTAAGTGCACATGACCGTTGAAAAACAAATTGTGAATTGGATTTCATACTACTAATTAGTAGGCAGATTGATAGACGAATAATGAATTGCATATCGGTGAAACGTAATGTCTTGAGAACTCTCTACCATACATTACGGTTTAGTTTTCACTTATTACTGATTGTTTACAGTGAAGGACTACAAATAACTAGTGATAATTGAAGTTCAATTAATGAAGTAAAACGAAAGTACTCAACACTTTTCGTGACGCAAAAAATTACTGCCACTTAGATGTTGTGGAAACAAATGTTCCTAATTTACTGCTTTTTGCGACCGTTTACAGTTAGTGGTGAAATCTTCATAAATGCTGAGAAACAGGTGATAAGTACCATTTTGACAGTTGATTTCTTCGGATCGCCTCTTCCAGAACCGGATATGCTTATATTCTTTCTTAATCTTCTATTAGTCAATCTCTAACGCTGATTTTACTTTATTCTTCAAAAGTTGTGTAAACTATTAGGTGGTAATGAACAAGCGCGTTACTAAGTATGTCGTTGCATTTTTTCCGGGTTTTAGTAACCATTTATGTTGTAGGTAATGTTTTTGTTCACGATTTACTGAATAACTAACTGATGTTTTCGACTTGTACATTTATCGATAATGATCTTGGCTTACCAATGACACGACCCTATAAGTTATCGAATGATATTGCAATGACCAGATTTACTATTTGTCTCGTTAGTTTTACCAAGTGGTGATACGATCAATAGGAAATAGTTTGAGCCCATAGTTTAGAATTCAGAAACTTTTTTCAAACAGTCTCATAAAAGATATACTTGTTTCTCTGTATAATACTCACAGAAAATGGTGTGATTACTCTACAGGATTATTTGTAGCATAAATCGAAGCGGGAAGTATATGTATAGTTAGTATGTATTTCATGAGTTACGAATGATATGCTGACAGTAGTTTAAATAATAGCTACTTATGCTTTACGATAATCACCAATTAAAAGCTATGGTTTGTTGGTTAAAGCTGTTTGATTTCACCTGGTCTTATCTTGCAACCTCTTTTCATATTACCTTGGTTTGGTCAGTCAGTTAGTATGTCTGTGGCCTAATACAAATAAATTGTGTTTCAAAGCTGAATACATTAATCAGTTCTTAGTACTTGAGTAATACTCGGTAAAGTATGGATTCAAAGTGCTATTCGATTCTACAATTTCGAATTTTTAAGTCGTATTATCTTATTCTAAGACGTATAATATCTAACCTACTTTCTTTATCCTAAATATGTTACTATACTAATATGTTTTGGGATTATAATAGATTTCTTTCTTTAACAATAACCGGTTTGTAATATGATATAATTATCTCCGAATGTCGCTCTCACTGTAGACTACATACTTCTTTGATTTATCTTCCATAGAGCCGATCCTAATCCATTAAAATCTGTGGATTAAACGATTACAGTCGAATAAATTTTAATGGCTCAAACGCTTAACCTTCCTATTCTGTTGTAGAACCCACCCTTAATGTAATCTTATATCTGTGTTGAAAGAGATCTCTGGTTACTATATATATATATATATATATATATATATATATATATATATATATATATATTATTTTGGCTACTTTTGTTATGAATTCCGCTAAGTAACTATCACGTATTGTTAAATCATTTATAATAATATCTTACAAAGTTTACTACAACCAGTATATACCAAACGATAGTCAGCAGTGATATCATGTGATACAGGAAAAAATCATAATCTCGACTGGTCTGCACCTTCCTACCTTGAAAGCTAAACCCGCTTTAAAAGCATAATGAATGAATTTACATCTCTCGCAGTATTTCATACAATAAAAATCAACCATGTTACAGGATTACGTAATAATAGCCTATTACACTATAGACTAGTTAGTCGAAGTTTGAAGACTTCCTCCATGGTGGGTGATATGAAGAACAAGCATAATGATGGATATTTTTATCACAAAAGTTGTTGTATTCACACTTTTACACACACTTTTACAAATAAATTACAGAAAAACGAATTCCGCAAGTTGATTTTTGAGAATCTATTTCTAATATATTCAGTTTTTTTTTAAATGCTCACAATCTTTGTAGTGTAAATTCTCTGGTGTCGGAACAAGGACATTACGTACAGTTGTTGGAGCAGATATCGGTGGACCAAAAGGTTGTCGCCATGGAGAACAAGGTCATACACCTGAAGATTATGATAAGTTTGTAGATTTAATTCAACGCATGTTAGTGTATGAGCCACGATTTCGTATTCGCCCAGAGGAAGCTCTCACTCATCGGTTCTTTACACGTCGCGATGAAGGTAGCTTCACTTTTATATTATTTGAATTATCAGATTAATGCACATTTTACTCATATTTATTTATGTCTAAATTCCATCTTGTAATTCACATCACGGACAGCGTGTAGCCGGACAACCGGTGAAAAACCAGGATGTATTGGACAGTTGTTTCATTCGAGTTTGAAACTTCTTGAAGTTGGCACGGTAAACTCCTGGTTGTGAACTGCGGTCTGAAAGTTAAGCGCTTGGAGTGTACCTTATATGTCTTAGGTCCGACTCTTATTTAGCTTGTGTATACGTAATTCTGGGGATCTTTACACTATAACAGAACCTTTATTTTATATTTCCTGGGTTTCGGTGGTTGTCTGTTTACCATAAGTCCATGGTGTGAATAACGAAATTTAGTGGTTAAGAATCACATACTTTAACTTCAAAAAAAGACCCTTTTGTGACTGGCTTTTTTTCCTATCATCTCTTCGTTAACCATTTCTATGTACATCGTTTTCAATGTTTATTAGTTGTTTCGTATGTAGCATCTAAGAAAAATTTCTATTGTGCTTAATTAATATTTCATTTCAAGCGTGTTAAGTTACCCCCAACAGTCTTGTATGAACATACCAGGTAATAGAAACTGGCATTTCAGATGACGACAACAATATTGTCAAAGTTAAGGCTTGAAATGAAACTCTCTGTGAAAATGACACTCACGTTGTATATTATTTACCCAATGAATAAACTAAAAATGAAATGAAAATACTTGATACAACATGTTTATTGATTATCGAGATCTATTTTTAAAAGCTATTGAACAGATTCTGAATAAAATTAGTCATATCTTTCATCTCGAATTCAAAATTTTCCTAAGTGTAGACTATACGTTTTGAAGTTTTGGTGAAACGTTTCATTTTTCTAGATGCTTTTACATTTTAATGTTATCATACTCTCTTAATAATACATGTTAACATAATCGCCAATTTTGTCAACTTATGTAACTAAACTCACTACTATTAATTCTAGATTACCTGAATTAGAATAATGTCTTCATGCGAATGTGATGAAACTAATGACGAGCGACACAATGACAATGAACTAAGTCAAGCTATCCTCTGTGCCTCAACCTAGCTAACTAAATAAAGTTTAGTGCGAGCAGGAAAATATATAGTTTCACTAGCATCCGGAGGACGAATGAGAAACAATCAATTCATATGTGTATATACAACAGTAGTGTCCTTATAAGTGTCACAAAATATAGTGTACTAAAAGAGTAAATGACTTAATAAAGTAAGGTCCTTTAATGTGAAACACTAACTGTAATAATGGACACTTTTGGCACGATGATAGGGAATTCAAAATCACACAAGTTGCAAAAATTATAGACTTACCAAGTAATTTCTGGGGATCTAGCATCCCCAACAGTTAATCAGTGACGCCTACTTTATATAGACGTGAGATTTTTGCTTTTCAGTTTATTCTGATGGTCTCGTTTGCAATTAGTTGTGTTCTCTTATCCTTTTATTTCCGT
Source organism: Schistosoma japonicum (assembly GCA_025215515.1). Classification (NCBI taxonomy): domain Eukaryota; kingdom Metazoa; phylum Platyhelminthes; class Trematoda; order Strigeidida; family Schistosomatidae; genus Schistosoma; species Schistosoma japonicum. The sequence goes on along the minus strand of CM046067.1, from coordinate 6,309,805 downwards.
CGACTGACTTATTCAGTCTTGACTGTGACCATGAGGTTGGCTGACCTTTACCTTACGGGTTGATAAATCAGATCTTCATTGATATGTCTATCAATTCCAAAGTGATTTGAATGCAACACTTCTAGGAATTCTTTGATACGCTTGAATTACTCTCGATCCATGAACATTAATGCACTATCCTCTATGCTGAAATTTCAGTTGTATCAGTAACTAAACTGTGTATCAGCTTTAGATGCGCATCAATAAAAATGTTAGTAATTTGCTGAAAAATAAAAAAACTCAATTTTAATTTTACAACGTGATATACCCAAGCCCGTAGACAACTTTCTTATCAAATTGGCGAGATTACTGTAAACACTTTTGATTGACACCGAATTTGTCCTTCTGTCTTAAATCAACTGACTAAGGGTCTGGGGTCTGAGAAGTTTTAGTAATTAACACTTTAAAACACTAATTTATTTAGTGAACCCACACTTCGAACAACGAGGATTACGTAACTAGCACTCACTGGAAGATACTGCTTCCACATGAGAAACGAGGCTTAGTAAGCGGAAACTACAGCTTTGAAACTCATACTTACTTGCTTCACGCAGTTGAAATTTACTATCTACAAAGTACATGAATCGATCTGATTTAGTTGTTTCTTGTACCTTGAATTATGAATACCAGTGATTAGTCTGTCATGAAGTTCAGTGTATAATTATCCAGTAAAACTGCAATTAAAGATTTACTCCTAAGTTTCTGTAGTAAAGTCTGTGTTTGTTGTATTTAGAGCTCTACATAATTTGTTGTGGTGTCCTCTTTCACGTTTCAAAGAGTAAATTGGAATCACTGTTAATCGATCATTACCAGGTTGCCTGAAGGAGTATACTTTGACAAATCCTGTTTTCTTAACATATAGATTAACCCCTTTCAGTTTAAAAAAATGCTGTAAATAAGTTGATAGATAAATTAATAATGCTTCTAATTTAGTTATTTAATTGTTTTACCAGGTATACCAGTTGTAGGGCGTTAAGGTCAGCAGTGATGAAAAACTTAAAATCCAAGAGCTAAGTTGTACTGCCAACTGTATTATATTACGATGAAAGCTAAGCACTTCCATCAGAAAACCAGCATTTACAGCGATATAAAGTGATTAAAAATGGTCATATTTACATACAGAACACACTTCATCTTGCCTTACAGATTGTAGTCACCGAAGTATGGCTTACTCAACTCAAAATAATCACCAAAAATTCCCTGTGTAACCAGCCTTAATCAGATGTCTCTTGAGCTCTACTATCAACTTCATAGGTTCAGTTCCTTTTCCAGATACGTCGTATAACAGGGAAGTGTCTATTACTGACACTCAAGATTACTTTGACTCTTTGATTTGCATATTGTGGCAATATCATCACAACAAATAAATTGCTATAGATAGATATGTTTGTTACAAGATTTTAATTGTTAAAAAATTTCTATGTTTATCAAAACAAAGACGTTTGAATGAAGAATATTCATTTCGATAAATTCTTATCAGGTTCTACAATTATGAGTTCAAAATTGCTGAGTCAAACACATCCTTTCAATATCAAGAATAATTGAATACTTATTTTTCCTTTTAGGGTTATTTGTAAAATACGAATGTTAATGTTGAAATAATAATTATCATATGGCTTGTTAAATTTAAATGATAAATAAAACAAAGATTATTACTTAAATATACATAGGTACTATGTGTGAGTGACATACGGTAGGGGAGGGTTGGTGACATAAATGCAATTAGATCAAATGCTTTTAGTCAAAGACTGAATCCTACTCACAATGATACTGACTAAGTAAGACTTGGCACCATTAAATGAGTAGTAATAAACATTCGTAAAATAATAATAGAAAGAATTATAATCAGTTCATTTGTTTAGCTTTAAGAATGTTACGAAGTCGATAGGAATTAGTAGAGTAGATTAGGTAATATGTGAATTCATAAGGTGCATACTTGACTATTATTATTATTATTATTATTATTATTATTATTATTATTATTATTATTATTATTATTATTATTATTATTATTATTATTAATAGTATTTGAATACGTAAAATGGTATTGGGATAAGAAAAACATGAGTTATAGAAATACACGTAACGAGAGGAAGCTATATGTGCATTACTGTAATTAAGTCATCGTAAGCTTGAGATTGACTTAATGGATCTTGGATCGGCCATAGCAAGAGAAGGGGTTGAAGGTATTTCTTTTTGTATGCACAGTTCGCTTAATTCAAACAGGTCATGCGACGAGTATGAATCAATCATTTACAATAATATATCGTATAAATAGTTATATGCCAAAATTTCAACATTAACATTCATATTTTACAAATAACCCTAAAAGGAAAAAAAGTATCTAATTATTCTTGATATCTAAAGGATGTGTTTGACTCAGCAATTTTGAACTCATAATTGTAGAACCTGATAAGAACTTATCGAAATGAATATTCTTCATTTAAACATCTTTGTTTTTATATATCTATGTGATAACAATCATTCTAACACTACTGTGTATCTTATTTCAACTGTCTTTATCATCACTTTCATAAATAGGACAACAAAAGCAACATGGAAGCTCTTCTGCTCCTGCAACCACTTCTATATCCAATTTACCGACATGTCCAGGAATGAATGCCTTAGCCGTTAGTAGTACTATTTGCAGTAGCAGTGCTGTTACAGTTTCAACAGCCGCCACGAATACTTTTGTCGCTAGTTCCAACGCAAATAGTATGTCTGTTACTTCTGGTAACAAGCGCTCTCCTACTGCTAATTTTACACAATGTATTCATCAACATCATCATTCAGATCAAGAGTCAATGATAAATGCATCCTACTTAACATTCGCTTCGAAACAAGACGTTAAACTACCACTTCCACCATCCGTTGTTGTGACTACGGCCCCGCCTTTCTAACAACAACCTACGGAATTATTGCAGTGTACGTCAGTATACAATCAAAATCCTCTCTGATATTCTAACTTTTTTCATGTGATCATTGATGTATGAGGAGAATAAATATATCCTACACACCTACAACTGCATCCATCGATCTCTGCTTCGTGGCTACGGTGTAATCGCAGTTTTTCATTTGCCCTCCACACCAATAGTACATAAAATGTAGGCTAACATACCAATAAGAATTAACAATTCACTCGTTATTTATTTATTTATCTACATTCATGGGCTTGTTAGTTTTTTTTTTCTGAATTATCTTATGTTATATTTCCTTTTTAAAGGAGTCTTCATATCATTTATATCACTATTCCTTACAAGTGACGACAGCATAGTGCATTCATTCAGCAGACTCTTACATTCACCCCACACACAAGCATTAACGAATATACTTGTTTACTTGTATATTTGTATGCGTTTCGAAGTAAGCTGTATTGAGATCTATGTGTATAGCATGCACTCATTTATATGCCCGTACAACTTTCCCCTGGTTTTAGTTGAACTTTTACACGTAATCCATTATTCCATTCAATCTTGTCACGTATCCCTATGTAATCTTTAAGTGCTACTACAAATATCATATGTATGTGCGAGTCACTGCTTGGGTATCATTATAAGCATAAATAAGTCATAAAACTGTTTATAAAGTTTCTTCCCTTGAATCATACATAATATTATTATACACATACATAATATTGTTATTATATTGGTGATTACCTCTACTATCACGCTGTTACCATGTTCATTTTCCAACTAAAGTATTTAACATACTACTACTGATGATAATAATAATAATATTAGTAGTAGCTACCTTTCATTATCTAAACGATGCATGATACGTATATAAACACGGAGGAAGATATTAATCCATTCTGTTTACCTTTGTCGTTTTTTTTTTCATAGTTCTTCTCCTCTCCTCACTCGACACAATATTCATTAATACGTGTGTGTATACGTGTTTCAATTCCTTCTAAAACGATCACAAATGTTTTCCTACTGTACTTATACTCTGCTTGATTATTCTGTGTTAACACATGCAAGTGATTTTTTATGTAGAGGATTCTCACATTTTTGAAAGGGGTGTTACTTTTTCGGGCAGCAGTTTATACATACGTATATATATATATATATATATATATATATATATATAAAACGACGATTTCGTTCTCTTGGTGTGTTGATGAGTGATATTCTCATTTTCTTTCAGCAAGTAAACATTTAGCCAGTGAGGAAAGAATTTCTTGTTTCAGAAATCATGTAAATTATAAACTGAGTTTTGTTTTTCTTTGAGGTATCTTTGTATTTATTTTGCTCTCTTATCCAGTGTATGTTTTTAGTGATTACACTTTACTTCTAGACATTTATTTGTCATTATATATCTTGAATAAGGTAGGCAATAAGTTATTTTCCCTGATTCATTCAAAGTTTATCACATTTAACTAACTAGGCCAACACAAGTATTATACAGTAAATTTGTTTACTACCCTTCTCCACATCATCCGGTTCACATACTTGAACCTTTACTAGTTGGTTTTATCCTTAAAAAAATGGATAATAAACCCACATCTATCAAAATACAATATTCGACCTTCTGAATACTTCATTTTCTACAACTGTCAATTAATGTTTCGTGGACTATTCAGCTGATTGATTTTTTTCTTTTTCATTGTGCCTTTGTAAAAAGAATATTATACACTTGAGAAAAGTGCTTAATGTTCTTATTAGTTTACTGATCATCGTCTATTCTCCTGCATTGTGTTCAAGTATCGTTTTTATTATGTAAACAGATTGCATCATAAACAATTTTAATAGGGGTTCTTTTTTTCTATGATTTCTGCCAGTTAATAATTCATTGAGCAATGTAAACAGTAAATTATCAGTAATAATAGTAATTCATGTTGATTAAGTTTTCTTTTTATTTCTCATATTAGTATGAGTACATTCACGCTGTTTTTTTTCATGTATGTCTGCACTGATTTTATTTCTGTTTTAGTATTTCATTGCGTCTGGAAATCATCTGTCTGTAGCCATTATGTACACTTTCCACCCCATATTTCTTTTTTGCTTATCATATTATTTTTTCATCTGTTTGCCAACTGCATCTGTGTCTCTCTAAAACTTTATCATCTAAGGTTGAAGGTCGCGCGAAATTGAAATCTACTTATTTTTTTTCTTCTGGACTTAGGTTGTTTCATTTTAAACCTCTTGGAAAATTTTACGCCAGTGTTATGGTTTCTGCTTTTAATGTCCGTTCACTTTCAAGAATTTATCAAAACGCAAAGTAAAAAAACAATTGGATCTATTTATTTATTCTGATTTTTTTTTAATCATTTTCCATTTTGCTCACTGTTTCCTCGAGTTCTTTCTTTTCATTTTAACACACGTGAGATATTGTATTATCTCCAATAGTGTGCCTCCTTGTACATAGTAGTATATTTACTCCATTCTTTCGTAAAAAAAGCATTAGAAGTACATTCTGTGTATGCTGTACTGATGTTTTTAAATCGTTTGTAGCAGGTAATTTTGTTTTTATCTTCACAATTGTTATCACTGTCATTGCCTACTATGGTCAGAGTTATTATTTGCGAACTACTGACTCGTTTCAATTGCTTTCCGTGCATAATCGAATAGACCATCTCCTTCCTATTTGTTTGTCTCTTGTATTATAGTATTTATACACTAATATATAAATGTGCTTTCTTTTCACGTCTCTGTAGGGTGGGGGGGGGGAGATAAAGTTGAGTTGGCACCATGAAATTCTTAAGACGATTTATACTCATCTATGGTTTAATTTTGCTTTTTGCATATATATATATATATATATATATATATATATATATATATATATATATATATATATATATATATATATGCATGCTTTGCTTCCTCCCTGTTTCATTAACCTTATTTCTTTCGACCAATATACCCTAATCCATATATAAGAATAACGAGTTACTCAGTGATTTTTTTTAGTTTTCCACTATAAGAAAATAAATGAGTCGATACTTGATACTAGAACAACTTACTACTCACATGTACTTTATTTTCGTGTTCCTATCTTGTCTGCTCTCTCGATTACTTTTATAGCCATATTCTCCGGTTCACATTTTGTGTACATATTTCTCCACATATTTATTCATACTTTATTTGCAATTATTGCGTTTTTATCATGTTAAATTCTAAATTATAATTACGAATCTATCTACAATCGTATTTAGGTTACTATGAAATAATTCATGGATACGAACTAAAATAAAACAAAATAATGATAGTACATATGTAAATGATTGTTGACGATGCTATCTTTGGGCTATCACCAATGATTATTGACTATAGAAATTTTTTTTGTTTCTATTTTACTTCATTCGTTCTTCGTCCGCTTTTTTCTTATTTTTGAGTTTGTTTATCTGTCAGTCAGTCAAAATATAAAGTTTTATTAGGAAACTGTTTTCACTTCTTTTTTTTGTGTTAGTCAAAGTTGACTTCAAACAGCCTGTGAAAAGTACGAGCGGGGATTGTGTGTTATTGAATATTATTTATAATTAGATACTATTTATACATATTAACCTTATTCGCCGCACGATATCAGCGCGTCACGATAAACGCTTAAATAGTCGAAGTGATAAGATGAGAAATTTAAGTCAACGAGAAGAAAAGTTATAAAGTGATTGTAAACTTTGGGATCTAAGAGAAAATAAATATTAAATGCTACTGATCCACATCATTCGCCATTTATAACCATTGCTTGTGAGTGTCCGGAAACACGTTTCGTTTCCTTACTAACACAATTGAAACTAACAGTCAACGTCCTCATAAACTGATGCCGCCTGTCAAAATACAGCCTAATTTAAGAATTATGATGTCATCATCTCAACATGATATATCAATATCAGTCAGACTTTTCTGAATTCGCTGGCCTAATAAGCAATCTTTAAGAAAGTTCAGGTATTTAGATTGATATACGGCAAATTTAGATATACCATCTACTTGGAGTCAACAGTGTATTCAAATTATATTCTGACTCACATTGCTCCTGTGCTATCTTAACTTAGTATCGAGTCAAAGTTGACTTTATTATGTTGTGATCTTTCAAGTAATTGACTCTATCTAAACTGAAGAAGTGGTTTCAACTAGTCATTTATTATTGACGTTGTTCGAAACTACTAACCTCGCCTGCACTTTTTCATAAAGTGAATTTTCGCATGCTCACTTACTGGGACCATTTAGTGGTGCGTCTACTTTGTGTCTATGGTACTAATGCCGAAGTACACACTAAGTGATAGACTGCGGTCGCACGCTGCAAACGCATCTAAATATGTGCAATTGGTGCATTTTGCGCTGAAATAACTAAGTATGTTATTTTATAGGAACTTTCGTCCAAAAAAGAACGAAAGATTCACAAAACCTGGGTGCCGAGTGTATGTAAGACATGAATAGAGTGCATTTGTAAATAGTCCCAGCAAATGAAATTGAAGAAAATTCCAACGTTTCGCTTGGCAAGCTGATACAAGTTTCATTTACAACGATTCAACATTAATCCACTTACATTGACTCGTAATATTTTTATACACTGTATACGATTGGCTATTTGTAATTAAAATTTGACCTCTCATCCACATTTATATTAGACAAATTTTGATTTTAGTTATTTCCCTCAAAAAGCTCGAACCAGCTTGCTGGGCGAAACGTTGAAATTTTAATTTCATTCGCTGAAATTATTTATGAGTATATTCTATTAATGTTTGTGTGTTATGTTATACGGCTTATGACCAATGACTGCGTAAGTTGTATTTACTTTAAGCCTCGTCGCCAATTGTTATGTGTTGTGAAAATACAAATACCCTTGCTGATTGCTAATCACTGTGCAGACACGTCTACCCCGCAACTACCAGTCCCCCAAGCCGGAATAAAGAAAACAACGATTGATGAGCCCAACAGACAGAATTGGGTCGGATCAAATTATATTTCAATCATGCCTTTATGTATACACAAAATTGGACCACACAGTCAACTAATTAGAAAACTAACATTAATACAGAACTAAGGAAATAGTGGTAGTAAGTAGGGACAACTAATTAAATGTAGTCTATAATAAGAAACAATATAATAACAGCAAATATGCTAAACGGGAGGATAAGGTAAGAGGAACGTGACAATAATAGAAATGTAATGTTTACACAACTCACGACCAGAATAAATGAATTAGTTCTCGAAAACATAGTTTTGGAAATTTTTCACTTTTCTTTAGTGGTCCGACGTAACAGTATGTATGTTATATTCGGAATCTATAGAGTTTTAGTGAAATGTAGAGACAGAATAGGCAATCCCTTTTATGTTTGCTGAAAAAAACGTTCAGAGATATCGTTGTCTATTCTTCATCTTTATTGAAAGTCTTAACACTTGGCATCATTAATATCAGTCGAATATGGCACCTAACATAAGTTGATTTTCCTGTAGTTCTTTTTCAGAGTGCATCACTAGTAGAACTGACAGAACTAATAATTTGAGCTTGAAATATATAACTGAATACATTCGACATCATGTATACTTGCAATAGAGCAGTTTGGAGGGATATAAATGTCCGGTACCAAATAATGAGTTGCATGGCGTTGGCACAGTTTTTTGGTATCCAGTACGTATCGTAGCACAAATTATTACAGCAAATGACTGCATTGTTATATCTGTAAGCTTAGTAAGGCTGATTGTTGTCATGTCTTCTGGGAATGAGTCATTGCAAAAATCAACTGAAGAGTCAACAATTTCAGATGATTATTCACGAATGGCTATGTTTTCACCCACTTTGAAAAATTATGCAACGGGACTGGTATGTATCAGCCTAATATAGGAATTATACTTGCTGAACATTATATTCTCGTATTCTCCTGGTTTTCCTTGACTTGAAAGTGGCATTTGACTCTGTAGACCAAGGAGTCCTATGGCAGTGTCTATCATTGAAAGGCCTACTCCCGAAGCACATAAATCTTGTGAAAGATCTTTACTCTAACACTATTAGTCTTGTTAGAACGTATGGTAAACTGTCATCCAAACTTTTAACCTTAAATGGTATCCATCAAGGCTGTTCACTGTCTTCATTTTGTTTAATTACATAATCAATTTGCAGTTTGAAATCACACTTTTACCGTCCAACTTTAAATAATATCATACCTCTTTTCAGGAGATACACTTATTGACTTAAAATATGCTGATGACAGTTGTGTTTGGCGAAGACGCTGATAAGATGCAGAATCTTTTAGCAGCAATAAGCACCAATTCAACTAAATTCGGAATGCATTTCCCCTCTTTCAAATGCAAATTGCTTCTCCAGGACTAATCATTGTCAACATTCGAGCTAAAGATAGGGAGTGAAGTAGTTAAGCACGTCAACAACTTCTCTTGGAAGTCTGATTAGCTAGAACGGGTTGGTCTCTGACGAAATCTCAGTATGAATTCAAGAAGCTCGTTTGTCTTTTGCTGACTTACGTCATCTATGGCGTAGACGAGACATTAATCTCTCAACGAAGAGAAGAGTGTACTGCTCAACAGTTCACTTTGTATTATTGTATGGGTGTGAGGCGTTGCCATTAATGGTAGACGATACTCGAAGGTTATTAGTTTTTGACATCGCTCACATCAGCTGGGATCACCGAGTAAGTAATAACGTGGTAAGACGACGATTATTAGATAAAGTTGGTAAACCAGTCGACGAGATTGTGAATCTCCATCAGCTGAGGTGGTTGGGACAAATGTTATGTGTACTCAACCACCGTCTGCCTCGACTTACGATGTTGTGTGATAAAGGAGCAGGATAGAAGTGAGTTAGAGGCTATCACATTAAAACATGGCATCAGTTCATGAAGTCACTGATTGTTGATTTGAGTCGTGTCGCTGCAGACTGCCTGTTTTGGATCCTCGCGAATGCTGTAATCAGTAACTAGAAACACTGGGTGACATGGATTAGAATTGGTCACATTCATTATCCTCCTTTAAATTGTGAGCTCTAAAATATTCCACAACTTTCTTTCACGCTCCCTGAACCATATTCTATTTGTCCACACCCCATGTTACTATTATTATTATTATTACTATTATTATTATTAAAGTAAATTCCACTAATCAACTCTGCCTGGAATCCTTTCAAGGTTGCTGCCGGTCCCGAGCCCGAATAAAGGAGTAGGGTTGGGCATGCGGTTAGCAACCCAATCCTTTAAAACAACAACCTTGCCAAAAATACGCTAGCCAGTGAAAACCATAATAACCACTTTGACTCTGCCCCGGGAATCGGTAGATTTGTTATGACGTCTCATAGTGAAAGCCGAGTTTATTCGGAAGCCATGAGGCCGATGCCCCATCCGACAACTAGAGTAACAATTAAGATATGTACATGGAATGTTCGTACGATGTGGGAGACAGAAAAGAGCATCCGAATAGCTGAAGAAATGAAAATAAATAACATAAAGGTACTTGGAATAAACAAAATTCGTTGGTTACAAGCTGAACAGAAAAGATTATCTTCATGAGAGGTGCTTTATACTCCGGTCACGAAGAAGAAAATTCCTCACACGCACAAGGAGTAGTACAAATGTTGTCTCAAGCAGCAGGAAAGCCCTTACAGGATAAGAACCTCTTGGACCTAGGATCATTTAAGCATCCTTTAAGACAAAGCAGGAGGGGATTACAATGAATGTCATCCAGTGCTATGCTTCCACCAACGATATTCACGAAGACGACAAAGACCACTTTTATGCGAGGCTTTAATCAACTATCGATAAATACTCAGCCAAGGACCTGACCATTCTGATGGGAGACCTAAATGTTAAGGTTGGAATTAACAACACCTAATATGAAGATATCATGGACGACATAGACTGGGAGTAAAAAACTAAAACGATGAGAAGTTTGCAAACTTATGTGCCTTCAATACGATGATTATAAGTGGCACCATATTGTCACATAAACCATACACAAACTTACTTATGTTTTACAGAAACACATTACGAGTAGAACCAGAAAACCCCTCTAAACAAGTTCAGAAAGGCGTAGAAATTAATATGAGACATTGTGTCCAATCAGCAAGCAGATAGTTTTTTGCCAGAAAATTCTAAGTTTCAAGCTACTCTTACCCCTCCACAAGGATCAAAGCCGGTGTTTCGTCCTGAAAGACCTGTACCATATGCCGCCCTTCCAGTAGTTGAGTAAGAACTCGAACGACTTCGAAAAATTGATGTTATCGAATCGGTGAACTTTTCAGAATGAGCTGCATCAATAGTAGTAGTGAAGAAAACTAATGGCAGCGTCTGTCTATGTGCCGATTACTCAACTGGCTTGAATGAAACTCTAGAAACTCATCAGTATCCATTATCTCTACCTGAAGATCTTTTTGCTAAGCTGAATGGAGGCAAGCTGTTTGCCAAACTGGACTTTTTGGAATCATATTTACAGATTTCTGTTGCTGATGAATGTAAAGATCTGCTTACCGTAAGCACTCACAAGGGATTATTCCGATATAACTGACTACCTTTCTGAGTCATGATGGCCTCATTCATATTTCAACAAGTGATGAATACTATTCTACAAGACCTTCCTGATGCTGCAGCTTACATGGATGACATAATAATTATGGGCGTTGACAAAATGGACTTAGAAAAGAAGCTCAAACTTGTGCTGTCTCGAATAACCGAATTTAAATTGGATGCAGGGAGTAAGTCACCTTGCGTTTATAATAGATAAAGACAGGAGAAGACCAGATCCAGAGAACACCCAAGCAGTAAAAGCTATGCCGAGGCCGACAGATGTTCCTACATTAAGATCTTTTTTAATACTATTTAGTCATTATGGAGCTTTAATCCCTGACATTCGTCGCCTACGTGCTTCATTAAACAACCTTCTGGCAAAGAATGTAAAGTGCGATTGGTCTGAAAGTTGTCAAACTTCTTTTTAAAAGATTAAGAAACTATTAGTCTCGTTCTGTTGCTAACTCATTATGACCCATCCTTACCTATAATAGCAGCATCAGACGCTTCAACCTACGGCATTGGAGTTATTACTTCTCACATCATGTCTGATGGATCGAAGAAAGCAATTTCGCATGCGGCTAGATCTTTAACTACAGCAGAACCTAACTAAAGTCAGATCGAGAAGAAAGCGTTGTCAATTATCTTTGCTGTAACAACATTACACAGGATGATATTCGGACACCAGTTCACGATCTTAACTGAGCACAAATTATTGCTGGCCATATTCGGGTCAAAGAAAGGGATTTCAGTATACACTGCGAACAGTCTGCAACGATGGGGAACCACATTGTTGGGTAACGGCTTCAAAATTAAGTACCAACCTACTACCGATTTTGGACAAGCTGAGGCTTTGTCTAGACTTATCGGTTCTCAAGCGAATCATGAAGAAAATACTTTAGTGGCAGCAGTCAAGACAGAAACAGAAGTGTGCCGAGTTTTGGAAGGCGCAGTTAATGGTCTACTTGTTACTTTTAAAGATATCAAAAAAGCTACGGAAGATGGCAAGACATTAGCAGTAGTCAGGGGTTATCTTCTCACAAATGGTCTAATCGTCGTTTTAAGGGAGAAATGGTATAATATTTCTGCAGACGGGACTCACTTATGATTGTTGATTCATGTATTATGTTTGGTGACAGAATCGTCCCAAAAACATTACGCCAAAAGGTCTTGAAACAATAACATAACGGTCATCCGGGCATCAACAAGATGAAATCATTGGCTCCAAGCTATGCCTACTGGCCTACCATGGATCAAGACATAGAAACTCGATGCCGCAATTGCTCATCGTGTCTACAAGCAGCAAAACGTTCAAATAAGTGTAAACCACAGCAATGGAAAATGCCTAATAGTCCTTGGGCAAGACTGAACACAGATTTCGCAGGACCAGTACGAGGAAAAATGTTTTTAGTCGTCGTAGATGCATTCACAGAATGGCCACATGTCTATGCTATGACAAGTTGCACAGCTAATGAGACAATAAATAAGTTATTTGAATCGTTCAGCTATTTTGGGGTTTCGAAGACTTTGGTGACTGACAACGGCTCACAATGCGCTTCAGCATCATTTAAGCATTTCTACCAAGCTAATGAAATTACACATGCAAGCTCCCCGCCATATCACCCTCAATCAAATGGACAAGCAGAGCGTTTTGCTGACATTTAAGAGATCATTACTGAAGGGGGGAGAAGAGGAGACAAGCTAGGTAATAACCGAATTCCTAACAACTTATAGAATCACACCCAACCCTATTGTCCCAGATGGCACGTCTCCTGCTGAAGCTATGTTTAAAGGACGTATCCAGACTACATTCGAAGTTATGTTGCCACGTAAGTCGACGGATAGTTACAGTCGAAATGAGACAATCCGAAGTTTAAATGTGGGTGATAAAATGCTCATCAAGTCATATCTTGGACCAAAACGTTGGGAACCGGGTATCATTGAACAAAGAGTAGGAAATGCCTTGTACAGAGTGCGTGGAGCGTTCGTAACGTGGATCAGACACATTAATCAGTAACACAGAGACAAAATAATGCTCAACGTAGTAGATAGACTAAAAAGGCTGCCACTAGAGTTAATTGTAGACAGTCCAACGACAAAAACCTCGACAGACAATAATAACCACTGGATACCAAGACAGTCAAAACACTATGAGAAACCAGTTATCAAGCTGAAAGTAAATTCAAAGAAGAGAAAGGTGTTGGGTAGAACCAGAAAACCCTTCTCGTAACAAATTCAGAAAGGCGTAGAAATCAATATGAGACATTGGGTCCAATCAGCAGGCAGATAGATTTTTACCAATAAATTCTAGAGAACGACAAGTCACGTGATATATCTTTGATTGGACAGTTACCTTACTACTACCGTGTTTAGTAGAATACAAAAATCTCTAGAATCATAAAGACATTTATGACACGATAAATGCCCCAGGTTTTGTACATAATTTAACCTTACAGTAAGGTGTTATTTTGCTGTATCTTCTGTATTCTCTCTTGTGTTCACGTTGAAGTATGGTTTAGATTAAGGGTCGAATTAAAGCTTAGGAGTCGAATCAAGCGGTCAACCTAGACAAAATAATAATTGACGACAGAGATATTTCGGTCGATAAAAGAATCAACACCACGCGTCACAACAATAATCGCCAACATCTGCATCAAAATGAAGTTAAGAAGAAATATGGAATATGTAGAAGCAAAGATAGAAGCTGACATAACTTTAAATAATTATCTGGTGGTTACTTAACTAAAACTTAAGCTGAAGAAGCACTGGACAGCCGGAGCAACAGTATAACAAAAGTTTAATACAATCCTTCTTCGGGATACTAACAAACTCAACGAATTCAAAATAACAATAATTTCAGGTATTTCACGACCTACTATAAGAAGATGGATCTACTATGGAGGACAATTGAAAAGGAATCAAAGAAGCAGTAACTTCGACATGCAAGGAGGTTTTGGGTGGCAACAAACACCACCATAAATAATAGATCTCTTTTGGTACTCTGGAAAACATCTACGAAAGGGGAAGCAAGAAAATGGTAATTGATAACAGTCGAACTAGAACAGGGGAAGCCAAGTTGCGAACCGAATTCACAGAAACTAACAAAAAAACTGTCGAGGAGAATTATATTGTTTAAACGAAAATATGTGGTATCATTGAACGTTGTTTAGTCAGACTGAATTCGACTGCTGGCTGAAATTGGTTCTAGAATTGACTAAACGATTGTAAATTGATTCTTCCACCGAGTCACTAAACCAACAGTTTGGAGATTATTCCTCCCTATTCAATACACGATATCAATGCCTTTAACTTATTATGAATAAAGACAGTGATTTCCTTACGCATGTCGGTATTGTCAACCGCGAATGCGAACGTTTTGTTTCAAGTCTCTTACAGAAGACCAGTTCGGAGCCCTTATTCTTATCTGCAGTTTACAATCTTAGACGTTTAGCGACATCAGAACGCGGCTACTATGCTGACTGGACCAAGACCCTAAGTTAACGCTTAGTGGCATTGCTAATGAATATCAGAGCTTAATCAACATCCACTGCGACACTGCTATCGTCTAATCCGGTGGTAAAGACAACTCTGAAGTCCATACAGTACGTCAGTCATCATGCAGTAGCACACCTCCTATTGCTGCATCTAGCTCATCTCATTCCAGCTCAGCATAATCATCGAAACGAAGCCTCCTACACCATCCTGTGGCGCATGGCATTTTGTAAGAATCTGCCTGTACAAGCACCGTCGTAGCAGGAACTGTAAATACGTCAACCACAAAGATGGGTTTTGTAAACGCCAGAAGCTACAGTAACCACCACGTTCGTTCAGAAACACCAAAAAACCTGTTTCATAACCAAGAACATATTCCCTGAGTTCGCTAGCATCGTGTCAAAGCTCTATTCCGGGTGAGAGAAAAATTTTTTACGCTGAATATTAATGAGTATCTGTTTAGATTACAAGTAGATACTACTTCAGACATTACGATTATTTTCCAAAATGCTTATATTACAATGGACAGGCCGCGCACTGAGCTAACTACTCAGAAGGCACGCACGGCATGTGGTAATTATTTACGAATGTTAGGACAGTTGGAGTTTGTTGTATCCTTTCGAGACATGACGTTCACTGGGGTGTGTTATGTAACAACAACTGATTTAAACTTGTTTGGATTAGATTGGTTCGAGCAGCTGCATTAAGTTGATGTCCCGTTGAATACTGTGTGTCGACTTGTACGACAAACCCTGGAGCCAAAAAGCTATAGGACGAAGATACTGACAGAGTTCGTGACTATCTTTCAACCTGGTTTGGGTTATTGCACTGAAATGAAGGCAACCCTTCGACTATAGAAAGAGGTTAAACCTGTATTTCATCCTAAGCGACCAGTGCCATGTGCAGCATTATCCAAAGTTGATGAAGAACTCCATCGCCTACAGCAACAAGGAATTATCGTGCATCTTTCTTATTCTGCTTGGGCAGTACCGATTGTGGTTATCAAGAAGACGAACGGCACATTGCGCATTTGTTCAGACTTTTTCATGGGCCTTAACGCAGCCCTTGAACAATATAATTACCTACTATCAGTTCCTGAAGACTTATTTACTATGCTAAACGTTGGAAGATTTCTCGCAAAAGTGGACCTTGCTGACGCTTACTTACAAGTAGAAGTGGCTGAGGAATCCAGAGAGCTACTGACAATTAACGCTTATCATGGGCGGTCTCAATAAAACCGATTACCATTTGGCATCAAGACAGCTTCCTTTATTTTTCAGAAACTAACAGATACGATTTCAGCAGGCATTTTGGAAGTTGCTAGTTATCTAGACGATATATAAATTGTTGCTACTTCACCGGAGGAACTACGTGAACGCACAACTACCATCCTACAAGTTATCGGTGAAAATAAATTTCGGTTACGTCCAGAAAAATGCCAATTTTTCTTAGAGTCAGTCAAGTACCTTGGATTTGTTTTCGACGCCAAAAGTTGTTAACCGGATCCTGAGAGTATTCGAGCTATTCAACTAATGCCAGCTCCCACCAATGTTTCTGCTGTACGATCCTTTTTTGGACTAATTAGCTATTATTCAGCCTTCGTGCCATCAATGCACGTCATCCGGTCACCACTAAACCACCTGTTATATAAGAATGTCACCTGAAATTGAACGCCAGATTGCGAGGCAGCCTTTAACAAACACAAGTCAATTATTAGCTGTCGAATGCTACTGACTCACTACGATCCGTTGATGCAAATCGTTGTGGCCCCAGATGCTTAAGCTTCTGGTCTCGGTGCCGTTATTTCATATCAATTTCCTGACTACAGAAAAAGCTATCATTGCACGCCAACAGAAAAAAAATATAGTCAGATCGGGAAAAAGGCACTTGCTTTCATCTTTGCCTTACGACGTTTCTACAAATTTTTATACAGACGGAGATTTACACCGCTGACGGATCATAAGCCTCTACTCACAATTTTCGGTTCGAAGTCCGGTATCCCAGTTCATTCAGCGAATTTCCTACAGAGTTGGGCCCTTATCTTGTTGGGCTATGATTTTGATATCCAGTATCGGCGTACTCAACAGTTCGGTCAGGCAGACGCCTTAGATCGATTAATCAGCGAGCACTCTACGGTAAAAGACGACATAGTTATCGTCCCTCTATCCAAGAAGGACTACGCAGCGTCCTACCTAACAAATGCAGTCCATGCTGTACCAGTATCTGTTTCAGACATTCAGAAGGCCTCCGAAAACGATGCACTGATTAGAAGAGCTATGAGATACGTCACTCAAGGGTGGCCAGGCATCGCTTTCGAGGGTGACACGAAGCAACTTTACAACTGTCGAGATTCTTTATGCGTCGTAGATGACTGCCTGATGTTCGGAGAGTAGTCTTGCCGGAGTCACTGCGACCAAGAATGCTTTAACAGTTTCATACTGGTCATCCTGGAACATGGCGAATGAAGTCTATAGCTCGCAGTTTTGCATACTGGCCACTGATAGACCAGCATATTGTCGACTTGGTACGCAGGTGCACGCAATTTCAGCAGGCAGCGGAGTTTAATGCCAGAGCACCACTGATCGCCTGGCCACAGTCTGAGTACTTATGGTCACGAATATATATCGACTTTGCTGTCTCAGTCAACGGAGTTACCTACTTGTTTGGAGTGGATGCTCACTCGAAATGGCCGGAGATTTTCCTGGTGGTGCTGCCGTCTACCACGAAGACACTGCAGATCCTTACAGAGATTTTTGCAAGGAACGGCCTGCCGAGTATGATTTTTTCGGACAGCGGGTCCCAGTTTGCCCCAAGCCAATTTCAAGATTTCTGCCGACGGCTATCCATCACGCACTACCGCTCTCCACCTTATCATCCGCAGTCCAATGGCCAGGCAGACAGATCTGTGGAAACCATCAAGAAGGCACTACTTAAGTCAAAAAAAGAGAGAAGACGCCCATAGAGTCACTACAAAACTTTATATTCCTTTATCGAACGACTCCGAACGATGTACTACCAGGGCAGAAGTTTCCAGCAGAGGCCCTCATGGGTAAAAATTGAGGACAATACACAACTTGATGCTGTCAAGCAAAAGCACGTGCACAATAATCAAGAACTTGCCAGTATATAAGATTGGGTGTCCAGTCTATGCTCGTGATAAGAGACCCAACCACAATCCCTAGATGGAGGCTTGTGTGAAAGAGAGACGGGACCAAATCATCTACGAAGTAGATATAAAGGGGAAGAGATGGCCTAGACATTGGAATCAACCGTGTAAGCGAATAGCAGCAGATCGTCCTACACCGACCCGAAATCCTCCACTTGAAGTTTTTTCAGTTACGTTATACCTACCCCCATCGCCAGTGCAGGAAACAGACCAGAAGCCAGTCAACATACTTTCCAGGAGACAGTCACTAGGACAACGACATCAGTCAGTCAAACTGCAAGTAAACTAGAGGAACCTATCTTATTAAAGAGGGGAGGTGTTGTGGATGTTAGATGTTAGATTCCCGGAATTCTCTCGGCAAACCTGTTATTTTGTGATTTTATTGAGTAAATTTTAATTTCTTGTTTTCGCGCCAAAAAGTTCCTTTCTCACATTCATTTCATGTTTCTCACTTGGTAAGACGCTTCTGCTGACTTTAAACTTCTTACTTTAGTTAGCTGGGCTGGGGCGCTACGGAATAGCTTAGCTCCCCATTATTATGTCGCAGGCTTTACGTTTGTTAGCACGTATCGAGCTGTCACCCTAATTTGAAAATCCTATGCACTTACCCCATGCCTTGAGGACAATGAAATAGGTATCTACAAAAAAATTATTTCATCGGTTTATGCTTCATCATTAAGATTATTCATTAACCTTGTTTTCCGTCACATAATAAATGGCATGGTATAGTTATTTGGCCCACATGGAAATACGTTGAAGTCACGCCAACTGGTGACTTCATTAGACTAGCCCACCCTAACCTTAATGATCAGGCTTCTAGAATAATACACAGCTAACTATGATGTATACAACACTTAGAAAGAAGTTACAAAGGCACCAGCACACGCTACGTTGCAACGAGTTCTACAAGGTATGTTGTTAAGTGTGTCATCAACCACATCAACCATTTCTCATCGTTCTCTCACAGCGTTACGCTCACTGACCATTTAAGATTTAGGACAACAGGTGTGGTAGGGTAAGGTATCTTGCCAACGTTATATCTTCCAGGTATAGCACTACCCATAAAAGATAGGCATCATGGGAGGTAGGCAAGGTAGCGATATATACTAGTAATTACCCAAAGGCTTCTACACTACAACATCTGAGGCTTATTGAGCTCCCTAAGTCGTGATGGTGCTTCCTCAGTGCCAACAACACAGTGACTGATAAGAGTGACACACCACCTCCTGACTAATGACTACTACCAAAACTATCAATTTCTCCAGATATTCCTGAGACCTCTAGTTACAAAGTTTAGTCGGTTACTCATCGCCACATACTTCAACACTCCATTCCTCAACTTAGCTGGAAATATTTATCTGGTGTGATGGTTCTAATGCAAAATCCCGAATACCATTAAGGTGGTAGGTCAGTAAGAATATATAAAAAGAGACAGACAACAAGACAGATAAAAAATAATTCAAACTAGATTATCTACCACCAGCAGGCTGACTACTCATTGGTTTATGTGTAGACTCTTCTCAGCATAGGTGACCATGCCGTTGTTATATTTGACCCAGTCATAAATGAGACTTAGCCCTGAGACAGTAATGCACCCTGTTGCTATAACAGCCGATCAAACTATCTGTGTATATGATGGTACTTCAAAGAAGATTCTCCAGAGTGGGAGGTCAGAGTGAACTTAAGACTGATAGACAATGGGATTGTTATACATTTGATAATACTTGATGCTGTTTCAAGATGCGTTTCCTTATGACGGGATATCTTGACCGAAGCCAGCCAACGATAATTTCCACCTAGAAGTCTGGCTTTGCAGTGGCGCATGGCATTTTGAGAGGAAACGAAACATTACTTTTACGACACGAGTTTTTGATTTGATTGAGTAAGTACATAGTATTTCAGATTGTCACATAGCTTTAGCATATTTTTAGAGGCATCTTTTCTTTCATTCTCCACCTAGAATGAGTAGGGTTTAGTGTTAAGAAACAGCTTTGCCGCACACACACCCTAACATATATAAATATGTATATATATTAGAGTTTGTTGCCCCTTTTAATCACGAATGGCATCATCACTAAAGTAGACCAACTAGCTGACTTCCTGTGGAGGATGAAGTGAAGTCTGACGGCTGAAAAAGTAGATCACAGTATGAGTATCGAACTCATCTGGGTTGATCAAGAGCAGGGTTGTAAACTACAGCTACGACGGCTATTCAGTCTGTTGTTCTGTTAAATCTGTTTGTATACACAGGCCACAACGATATTGAGCTTCTTTTTAAATAAGTAACCATAAAATAAAACTTAAGAGAGGTATCTGACACAGATAGTTTACAAAGTATCATTGCCACTCCAGTGGTGAACTGAAACAATACTGTGAGGGATTCGCCGGATTCAACAACTCTAGAGGCTTCCGAGTTACGAAAACTAAACACTTGAAGAAGCGTCAAAACACTAGGAACGTTTGAGAATCTAGCTTTACAGTGAAGCGAATTTAAGGTTGGGGGTCAGTGAGTTAGAAAGGTCAAAAGAGTAACTTAAAGTCAAAAATTTAGAACAAATGTCACAGAACCGCAAGGTGGAATCACACGTTTCTCGTACGCATATTCGTGGGAGGAGCTAAAAGAATTACTGGAGTCGATGTCTTAGATAGGTAAGTCATTTTTCGTAAACTGGAAAATTATTTGGAAAATAAACAAGAGAAACAATGTTTGCACATTACCTATGAATTATTGAATCAATAATCTACAAACTGCTTCTGGAAACGGCAACAGAAGTAAGTATGTACAAGCTCCACTGTGTTGAGTCAAAATTGAATCACTAAAGCACAACGGCCAGACACCTTTCGAAGGTCATGTTAGCTATTATAATAGAAGCGACTTGCTACTAAGAATCGCAAGCAAACATGTAGTTTACGGAATTCATGTTTGCGCAAACAGGAGTCTAACCAATCACCTAGAGTGGCTGTTTGCAGAAGCGTCAACAAATAGAAAGCATCAAAACTTCTTCTGACGGGTTTTTGTGTCTTCAGTATTAAAAGTTTATCGAAGTTTCGCGAATTTAGAAGACTCCTTGATATTTACTACCGAACGTATGACCAGCAACACAACGACAGATGAACTTAGCTATTTCACAGTGCCCTAGCACCTCTAACTAGAGGAAGAAGTCCAACTTCAGCATGAAGCGCTAATTCTACAGGCAGCCTGGCAGACGGACTACGAACATTCAACCCATGCCTATATATACAAAATATTCGTATATTCACAATGATTATTCATCAAATTAAAATTTTCAACATCTTAATAATCCACTGAAATGTTGTCAAATGTGCTCAGGAGTATGATTCACACCAACTCACATAAATGTGATGACAGTTTAGGATCAAGCTTACAAAAATTTAATACAATTTGATGAAATAAGCAGTTGTATTTTTAAGGATTTTGGATCCCCAACAGATTTAGACCATGCCGAACCACCTTGGGTGGAGTGGAAAATCAAACTCAATTATCATCCGTTACACTCCGTTACTCCCGTAGCCTACTAAAATGCAGGCAAGCTATTTCTAATCCTGTGCATCTTTTAAATCCTTATTTAGTTGCTTTTACTGATATGTAGTTCGCCAAGAAAATTACTCACAGTAAAGTGCAACTTCTAGATTCACTTTACTATAAAACTGACTGGTTAGGTCGTAAAGATGGTGGAATTGTTTATTTGCTTGTTTATCGGTTCAATCACAAACAACTTGTTCGTAGATAAAAGTCGCGAGGTAAGTACATAAGGTAGTATCACAAATATGTGTTTAAATGGGGTATGTATTTTGTCTTCAGGGCAGATGAATTAGTGACAGTAGGCTTAAACAGTTGACATTTCAGCACATTTGTGAATTATCATACAAGTGATATTAAAAGACAGAAGATGTGTGACACGTGAAAAATAAACAGAGAGCTGAAACGGTATGTGCGAGCGCGATGACTCTGAGCTACACTATGTTGTGGGAAGCTTAAGCAGAGCTAACACAATTTTTATAAATATCGTTAATAGTTTTTAATTTGTCGAAAAGCCTGCATAAGCTTCTATCCGGCAAGTTGGTATTAAGCTGGTTCTTGAATCTATTTAAATATCTGCTTCAACGTAGACGTTTCAATAGTTTATTCCATAAGGTCGTTTATCAAAAATGAAATAAGTCATGGCACAACTTTATATGATTTTGGGGTACGAAAGTAATATTCTCTTTGTTACGCAAGTTGTGCGAAGAGAAAATATATTGAGCGAGAAGGTTGAAAGCAGGAGGCACCATTTAAAAGTCGGTGGATGAAAGTGAGATTTAACTCTAGGCATAGAACCCTAAAAAGTCATAGTTTGAATACGTGACACCGTAGGCAACAATGTTCTGTATCACTGCTTCTTAGAAGGCCTTTTGTGAATCGTGATTTAAGCCATCCTATTTTTATTAAATCTGTCTGTTAGCAAGTTGCCATAAAATGGGCAACTATACACTAATAAAAAAAGAAGGCAATTTATAAAGTGACAATTTAGAATTCATATTTTTGAAATCCGTCCTTGTAAATCCCGAAAACCTTTATGTCGTGAAAATCTGAAAAGCTTATGATGTTACTATGGTAAATCTTTGTATCACAGACTACACTAGTGGGCTTTATTTTGTTTCTGTGCAAGTTTTGATTTAGAATAAACTGTAGCTAATTTAAATAAATCCACTTTCGCTTGTGTTTATGGGATGACAGAACTTTTTGACCAATTTATATAACTTGTCGATTTCTTCAAGGATTGTCACAGTAATTTTGTCTTCACTAATAGAGTGAAAAAGAGTAAACTACTTTCAAGTCGCCTGTAAATATGAAGGTTTAACCATGTACAACTTACGGTCATGTCGTTAAAAAACAAAAGGCAGTGCTCTAATGACAAATCCACTTACAGCTCTTAATCTGCCTGACAGTAGCCAATTATAGAAAGCTGACAAAGTAATGACTAGTTCATATATGTGTATTCAGAGTGACCTAGATGAGCCTGATTCCATACTTCAACAATCCCTTATAGTATAGCGACACTTTCAAACGCGGATAAATATTGACTTACAGACTTTACCGGAGATAAACAATGGTTAAACTCTTCCCGACCGGTCGTCACTTCGAATGGATCCGTGAGCTGACCACCATGCACAAATTTGCATCGTTATCCACTGTAAAAATTCCGTATTATGTTAACTGTCTTTTCGAGTACACTATAATGTCGAAGAAGGCTCCATAATGTTTTTCATCTAAGCTGTCGAATGCTTTCTAGTAGTCGAGGAAATTGATGCAAAGTGATGAGTTCCATCCAACTGATTGTTCAACAATCAACGGTAGAGTCGCGAAACGGTCAGTTCACGATACTGGTCTGTTTATCTCGAGGTTTGGCGTCGACTAGATCTTTAATTCGGTTCGCTAACACTATGTTAAAGACTTTTCGTTGTACTGAAAGTAGAGTGATGCCTCTGTAGTTTTAGCAATTTCTAAGACCTCCTTTCTTTGGTATCTTGATGAGGTACCCTTGTTTTCCCTCTGTCTGTACTTGTTGTTCCCTTTTAAATTTTTCTAAAGAAAATGTGGAGTATCTTAGCAGTCACTACTACATCTGACTTCTGTGCTTCTGGTGGTATGTTGTTTGGCCCTGCTGACTTTCCACTCTTGATTTATCAGATGGCTATTTCGATGACTTCGACTGTTCGTGGGTAGGTGTTTTTAGGAGATCCGTGGCTGCTGCTTCGATGACAGGAAAGTTCAGTGAGGCTGGTCTATTCAGTATTCCTTCGGAGTATTTTATTCAACTGTTTTGTTGTTGTTACATCTCAGTGATTAGTTTGCATTATTTGTTGTTTATTGGCCATTTTGGCTTACTGTATTTTCAAGCAAGTTTCTTTATTGTGTCCTATGTATGGCTCATGTATTTTCTCTTACAGGTTTTTCTTCCGCCATTACTGCATCCTCCACGCATCAAATTAGCTAAGCTAATTTGTTTTAACGGAGCCAATAGTGTAACTTCTTGAGTGTTGTTGCAACAATGGATGGCATGGCTGATAATACTAGATTCTTCAAGCATTCTTGCAAGGCAAATATTTCTAAAATGCTCGATCTTTAGACAATTAAAACAATCCGGAACGTTTTGGGAAGATAGATTTGTCTTGCAGGCTCAAATCTGAGAATCTTATGCACTCTTCTAGACAATGTCTACCTCCACAAAATTAACACTTTCTTCCTCCTTTATCAAGTTCCTGAGTCTTCGGTAGAGACGTCCTTTAACGAACTAGAGTTTTATCATGATCTCCTGTTGGTTGAATTGTGCTAGCAAGTCTACTTGGTGACTAGTTCTCGTTCTTTTCAATCAACTGTAATGTATCAGTAAAGCGTGGATCGTTTTCACTATTTTCAATGAACGAACCTATGTCTGCCATTTTCTTTGTAATCTGGTTAGCATTTAATGTCTTAGTATGTCTCTTTCTATTAACAGTAGAAACCGGATCATTAAAAAATAAGTTTTTATTTTTTACCGTAGGACAGGAGACAGTGAAACGCGATCTAATCATTGGAATGCACAAAACTTCTCAACATTCAATATAAGATGATAGGAAATATATTCCCTATGCAGAATGAAAATGTAAATGAATACTTGGGTGTACTGTTTTGGCGTATGCTTAAGGTTTGAAGTCTACTCTTGACCAATCAACGTAAGTTGCCATGAACAAACGTCTAGCTAATGTTTCAATTACTAATATTGAATTTAACTAGTAAGATATATTTAAAGAAATCGAAATATTTTTATACACCATCAAGTTGTCTTGAAAGGTGGCAATTTTCTGTGAGTCATACTGTATCTAGTGATTATAACCCATTACAGTCTCAAACACCGTACCAACTATCAGTGGAGGCCTCCCAAAACGTTATTTACGAGTTTATCCGGTTTCTTTATATCCGACGGAAGTCACTTATTTGCAACATCAGATGGCACTAGCCACAGATTTGGTGCATTGTTTAGTTAGGGAAATTAACTTCATATGACATATCACGTTTACTATGGTAATCGGTGTTTCTCACATAATGATCCTGAGTGTGGGCCTGGTTTGCAATACTAGTTAAGACATGCATCAGATTATGCAGCAGTTTATAAAAAAAGAATCAAGCTTGTTCACAGTTGTCTATTTCATAATGGTTCAAGTTTGGACATATGGTCCCTAGTTTTACAATCGATTTAATCGTGATTTTTAACCAACTATGTTGTTAAGCAACGTTGTACACCCTATATCCCGAGTTTATAACTCGTTCGTAGATTCCTAAGTGGTAAAGAATAATATTCAAATATAGGTTTTACATAAATTTCTAATAAGCGCGTTGTTGACTCATTCTGGTGAAAGATGTTTAAAATGAAGTCAAGGATTCGTCATGATATAGATGGTTTGATGGCGGTTGTTGGGGAGTTCAATTCTTCAGATATACGACAGTTTAGAAATCAAACATAAAATACATGTACTGGTCATTGCGAACTTGATTTCGAAAAAATACACCACACTAATTTTCATTCAGTGTGAGTCATGCTTCAGATTACATTTTGGTAACTTAGATTGTATCAATAAAATGTTCTACTATTTCCACATCTATTACACTTAGTTAACAATTCATAATCACTGTAGCAAAATTGATAATTATGTGAATGTGCTATAGTTATTTGGTAATGCTGGTCCATCATACAGGTGTCCTTTTAAGCAGTTTGAGGCTAAGAATCATAACAGATTGACTGTAGGCAAGCAAAGCGCATGTTCACAGGTGAGGACAAATTTCTTGTCATTTAAAGTGTGCTTCTCTTGTAACACGCTGTCAGGGGTAGTAACCACCGCCTCCTCTTTGGTTTGTTTCAAATAGAAGCTAGCTGAGTATGTGTACCACTATGGTGTACAAAGAGCCTTCTGGAACATGGGCCAAACAATAAAAAAGCTTGGCACTAGTTCCGAGCCTTGAAGCATAGCATTCTCAACCTTTATTTATTTTACAGTACTCTTTTAAGTCATGCTCACGTAACAAACTACCAAGGATGTGAAGTGCACCAGGTATAGGACCAAGTTATGTTTGTCGTATAACCAGAGCAAATTCTAACGAGTGAACCCACTCTTTTGAAAGAGCATGAATCAGAAGTCAATACAAGATGGAATAGAAGCTATATTTGATCCTAAATAGAGCGTTCATTGGATGACAACGTCTAGGCTGGCAAACTAGAGAGTGAGCTGCTTCCAACGGTGCGTTGTGTGGTGATCTGGTTGTGATAATTGACCTAACGCCTTCAGCTAATTGTATTCGCTGAAACAAACATGGTCAGCACCAATGTCAAGAGCCTATGCAATTATTTATTTCGAGGATTATTTACCGCTACAGATAGAACGAAGGGGCGGAATCTAGTGAATTACAAGGGTCTTTTGAAAAAATAACAGATAAAGGAAAAGAGGAAAGAGCAAGAAATAAAAGAGCTGGAAGAGCTAAAAATAAAAGAAAGAAGTAGAAAAAGAAGAAGAAATTAAAAAATGAAAAAATAATATAAAACCCAGCTAAAACTGCCAGGTCAAGAGCTGTCATGTTGCCAGCCAACTACAGAACGAAGTCGAAGATCAGGAACAGAAATTGTGACACTCAAGACGCGAGCACAAAAAACCAATCTGTGAAAAACAAGCTCGTCATGTAGAAATTCGAAATCGGAACATGCAAGAAAAAATTGAATTCTGGACAAGGAACTAGCGTACGGCGCATATCATGGATCCGTCTCTGAATTACCCCCTAATCTTTAAATCTCTAAGCAGAGATGCTAAAACGTACTGGTTGTTGGATATGAGTACTAAATTTTTACAGAAAATTAGGTGAAGTTAATAAGCATAATGAACAGGCAACCGATTATGGTAACATGTGATGATATGCAGTAATTCCTATTTCTTTATCCAACCAGCCTGCCTTGCGAAAAGTTTGGCTGTCCAAGAATGCTATGAATTGGCTGGAGTTTTTTTATTAGGAAAAGCAAGGTTGGTTTGATGTTTCAGTGCATATGGAACTAGGCTAACAAATTAGCATGCTTATAAAAAAGTAAACGACTTTAAAGAAAGTAGTTGAGTTTTGGGTAATATTTAGTGGTTGCCTATAGTAGAATATGTGAAAAATAAATGGGACTGTTAAATTAGGGCACTTTCGACCGTAACTAACCGTTTTGTCAAGATATTAGAAGCATTTCCCACACACCCTTTTTTTTCCTAAGATTTCTTCAAAAAAAGTTTGCCTCGAAAACGTATGTAATAAAGGATCCTTTTCATGATTTTTGTTCGAGCGATTGTCCTATTTGCTACCTAATGGAAGTCGAGTGTTTTCATGCATATTCCTCTGAAAACTGTGATTTTGTAGATGTTCTACGACTCTAAGCCTTACCATTTTTGCCTCCTTAATCTAGTTAAATAATTTGTGGTAATCTATGTACTGTTGCATGCAATAGGTGACCTGTTACATATTACCCTTCACCGACGTCTGAAAAGTCATTGCGAAAGCGTTTAGCATTCAAAGGTTTTAATCAGTATTAAAGTGCATAAACGGCATATAGATCTAAATGTTTCCAAAAATATACATTTAGCACTTCCCTCTATGACGTCTTTTATTTGACTTTTTTTATGTAGAAAACTGCCTAGGTCTGAGAAAACTGGTCTTGTGTACACCAGCTGGAGATAAATTGGCACTACCAGGCTTAAATGTTTCTGCAAATAATTGATATTAATAACAATAAGCTAATCAGTTTCAATAAATCGGACTCAAAACCATGTCACAAGATCTGTATTTCAAAATAACCAGCTTATTTTTAATGCTAAAGTGAAAAGTTTAACAAAATTCGGTGTATTTCGCCAACTTTCTGGTATTACCAAATATTAGCTGCATATTTTTTGCTTACGGTTCCAACGTAAATGATACTGGCTTGCAAATGTTTCTTACAATTTATCATTCTTCAACGAAGCTTTAAAAATTTTATTTTTGTGTTAACGTTGTGATCTCTAAGTTGAGGTTTCGTGCAACTAGTAGCCACTAACTTCTCTTTCACTACGTTCTATAGGAGATTCGAGATTTTTGTAGGTTATTTAGTGGTCCATCCAAAACTACCCCACTTTGAGACTAAAGTTTTTATATAAGTTTAGTTTTTCGTATAAAAAATTTCGGGATTTGATAGCGATGCTTGAGTATTTTGTTATGAAGAGCTTCATGAAGAGTGGTGAGAGTAAATAGCTTACATTAATGTTAAAATGCACCCGTTAAGTATAATTAACGTTCGAGTATTAAACAGTACTGTAACCTGCTTGGTAGTTTACTACTTTTAGTTGTAAATCATGAATGTAATGCTGACTATGATGTCGCAATTTTCTGTGAAGTTATTAGTAAATAGACATCACATGGTGATTTCAGTTAAATAACAGCAGTGTCACTGTCTTAATTTTTGGTTTTACTAAGTAATACACTACTAATGATTTAACCTTTTGTCGGTCGTCGTAGTGGTTAACTACAAAGAAATTATTTGGAATATGTTACTACAGGACATTTAACAAAGGACCAGTCCCCTTTTTAGACCCTAGTGGAAATGATTTGGTAACTTTAAATTTTGGCAAGGAAACTGGATGCTTTCCCAGAGCTTGTTTGTTTAGATATGATAAGTGAATCTATTAAAGTTGCAATTAGTAAAGCAGTAACTGTGGTAGTAAGGATCACGAATAAACACAGAATATTAATCGAAACTATAAATAGCATTTAGGTAGTCGAACAATACCCGACAGTAGCTGCTATCTTGACGTGTGGTGGTCGGGCTTGCCTGTCGTAATGACTTACGTGAGCTATATTGGCTGGAACACATGTTCTTCTAGGTCCTGCCATGCTAAGTAGGTCTGTTAGAAAGCGATAAGACTAAAGACACCAACCTAAGATCTGAGGGCGGAATCGTACTGCTGACTGTAGCGGGGCGTGACAGCAGTAAGCTGTTTCCCTCGGATAACCAGCATCTGCAGCGATTCTGCCTTCTTAACGGAAGGAAAGAGTTAAAAGGTTGACCCTAAAAATGTCATACCTCATCTTACTCCACGGATTTCCGTCTCCGGCAGTAAGGGCTTCTAAAGAATGGAGCTAACACTTCAAAAACTTCCCATAACAAGGTAGTGTGTGATCGGTCTCAAGCAGTTGTCCCTTGGGCTCTGCAATCGCGCCCCCAGGTCACTATGACCAATACTAACCCAGTTTCCTTTTCAGGTACCTCAAGAAGTAATATCCTTCCATGTTATGGGCATCCAGGAAGTAACAATCGCCCTCATACCTCTAACAGTACACGAGATCATCTTGTTCGAGGTCGAATCCCACTATCAACCCCTCATAACTCTCTTATCGCCATGCCTAATCCTTCTAGCATAACTTTATCACCTCACGTCTCTAATGCTAGTGGTTTCAGTTCACAAAACGTTATTCCTGGTCTCCTTAAACCTCGCACTAAACTATATATCAGAGCTTTTAACGTTCGAACCTTATACCAAATAGGACAACAGGCTTCCTTAGCTGTGACTCTAGAATCCCGCTCCATCAATGTCTGCTGCATCTCTGAAACGCGTATACAGGATTTAACCACAGTCATTCGGTTGACCTCACCTTGTGAAAATAGGGAAGTGACTCGGTTCACTCTTCGTGTTTCCGGAGACCCCACCGATACCACTCGAGGCCTTGCTGGCGAAGGTATAGCACTAAGTTCAAAAGCTGAACAAGCTCTCCTCGAATGGATCCCAAATGACAGTCGCTTGTGCACTATCCTTCTAAATGGGACAGTAAGGACTCGTAAAGATAGGGACACACGCCGTTGTTTCTTTGTTGTCTCTGCCTATGCTCCCACTGACTGCAGCTCAGATGGAGTGACACAGAGACAGATACAACGTAGGACTAGGCACATAAGTGCATCGGTCCAAGTTGCCACACCTCAACAGCATAGCAAGATGATCACCGAATTCATAGAATCAGTTACTTTAATGGTAGTAATATATAAAAGGAAGATTGCATATAAGGATATAATATGTAGGAAAAAAAATTAGTTTGTAGAAAGAAAGGTAGAGTAATTTTAGTCTCAAGGTGTACGTGAAGACAAAGAATGTATACACCTACGCCATTGTGATCGATTCTGAGCCATGTCACCAAGAGTCTCCAACCACTGGGTACGGTAGTCACGCGGACCCCAACCAGGTAGTCGACATCTACCAATGTGGCTCAGACCAGAAGTTAGTGACTTCAACGACTGATGCCACGTTTTGGTTTGGCCGCCCCTAACCCTTTTCCAACCCACCCCAATACTAGTCATCATTGAGCGACGTGGTAACCGGTGTTCGGACATACGTAACACATGCCCCAACCATCTCAGTCGATGAAGTTTCATAACCTCATCAACAGATTTACCATTATTCCCTAATACCCTTCGTCTAACCTCATTATTAGTTACCCGGAGATCCCAGCAGGTACGAGATATATTTCTAAGACATCTGTGATCAAATGCTAGTAACCTACGAGTGTCTTCTACCCTTAATGGCCATGTTTCACAGCTGTAAAGTAGAACAGGACGAACTGCTGTGCAATATACTCGTCCTTTAGTTGATAGACGAATATCACGCCTACGCCATAGATGACGTAAGTTGGTAAAAGCCAAACGAGCCTTTCGAATTCGTGCAGAAATTTCCTCAGACACCAACCCATTAGGGCTGATCAGACTTCCAAGATAAGTGAAGTTATCAACGCATTCAACTTCTTCACTCCCTATCCTTAGTTTAGGGGTTGACGCAGGCCAATCCTGAAGTAACAATTTACACTTAGAGGGGGAGAAACGCATCCCAAACATCCTGGCATTGTTGCTCAGTACGACCAGAAGACTCTGCATCTTATCAGTGTCTTCACCAAACAGGACTATGTCGTCTGCGTATTCTAAGTCGATGAGTGGACCTCCTGGAAGGAGATCAATCCCAGAAAATTCAGCCGAAGAAAGCGTTACTTCTAGTAGCACGTCTATGATAAAATTAAACAAAAACGGAGATAGTGGGCAGCCTTGACGGACACCACTTGAGGTCGCAAAGTCAGATGACAGTTCGCCATAAGCTCTGACTCGACTGGTAGTGTTCGAGTAAAGAGCCTTCACAAGGTTTATGTACTTCTGAGGTACACCTTTTAATGACAGACACTGCCACAGAACCTCACGGTCAACTGAGTCGAATGCTGCCTTTAAGTCGAGGAAAACCACCATTATAGGACGCCGGTAGGCGTGCCTGTGTTCTAAAACCTGACGAATGGTGAATATGTGGTCGATGCAACCACGACCAGGTCTGAAGCCAGTCTGGTTTTCTCGTGTTTGTAGTTCACGAGTCTTTGTTAAACGTCCGATAATTATTGAGGCTAGTATTTTAGGTGCTATATTAGTCAGACTAATCCCTCTATGGTTATCACAAGATGATTTTGGTCCTTTCTTATATATTGGGACTACTAGTGATTTAGACCATTCGGATGGAATTTTACCTAGTTTCCAGACTTTAGCTAAAATACTAGTCAACCTAATCGCCAAGACTGGACCACCATCTTTGAAAACCTCTGGGGTTAGCCCATCTGGACCAGCTGCTCTTCCTCGTTTCAGGTTAGATATAGCTTTTTGAACTTCAGCTAGTGTCGGGGAGCCTACTTCAATGTTCCATTTAGCTTGAGTGGAAATGCTGGGTAATTGTATAGTAGCTGAAGGCCAGCTAAACTGTTCCTTGAAGTGTTCGGCCCATCGTTCTAAACGTCTGGGTTGAGAGCAGATTACAGTATCATCTTTCTCGGAGATAGTTTCACTTATCCTTGACTTCTTAATTCCGGTTTCCCTGATTAGTCTATAAAGCTGCCTAGTGTTGCCTAAAGCCGCTGCCTTTTCCATCTCTTTTGCTTTCGTTGCCCACCACTGCTCACGATCGTTTCGTAAACTTCTACTTAATTTAGACTTGATTTGTTTTCGCTCTTCATCGTGTTCAGAGCCTGACGGGATTAGTTGGCGAGAGCTCATCAGTGCCATAGATGTCGCAGAAATCCACTGGTTTTTCGTGCTCCTTCTGTTCAAGTTACTAGTAGATGACGCTGCTGTTTCTACAGCTGTTTTTAGATCATTCCAGGCAACATCAGGATCAGCCTGGTTTCCAGAGTTACCTAATTGTGACCCTAACTGTTCTTGAAATTTACTTTTGACCTTCTCGTCGCTCAGATCAATTCTAATGGGTTTTCCTAATGTGGCCTTTCTACGTCCAGTGAGGTGCAAGCAAATGCGTGCTCGTACTAGAGCATGATCAGAGTCTAAACATGTACTCCAGAACGAGCGGCAATCTTCTATCGAGCCTCTCCAACGATGACTGATGGCAATATGGTCTATTTGAGTCCATCGTTGTCTTGGTGAAGGGGGTCGCCACGTTAGGCGATGTCTCTCCTTATGCCTAAAATTAGTATTCGCTAAGAATAAACGATTGTCTGAGCAAAGTTGCAGTAGACGGTCACCATTATTTGTTCTCTGAGCTGGAACACTAAAATACCCGCCTAAATGTCTTTCTGTTTGGTCTAAACTACCTACTTGGGCATTAAAGTCACCTGCGACGACTACTATGTCTGAGTGCTTGGCTTTTTGAAGAAGTTCACAAAGGTTTCTGTAAAATTCATCCTTCAGTTCGTCTGGGCTGCAGTCAGTGGGAGCGTAGGCGGAAACGACGAAAAGACAACGACGAGTGTCCCTATTCCTCCGAGTCCTTACAGAGCCGTTTAGTCGAACAGCACATAGGCGACTATTAACAGGGATCCATTCTAATAGTGCTTGTTCTGCTCTCATGCTTAGCACTATGCCCACACCCGCCAGTCCACGAGAGCTGGCTATCGAATCGCCAGATAAACGGAGGGTGTATCTTGTCGCATCGCCGTTTTGGCAAGGTGAGGTCAAGTGAATGACCACGCTAGGACCTTGTATGCGTGTTTCGGAGACACAGCACACATCAATCATACGAGATTCCAGGGTTTTAGCTAAGGAGGCCTGCTGACCGATTTGACATAGGGTGCGTACGTTGAAAGCTCCAATGTATAGTTTGGAGCGGGGTTTCAGTAGACCTGGGACATTACTTCGAGTGCTAGAATCGTCGGACGTGGTGATACTTGAAGAGAAAGTTAGAAGAGGAAGTTCAGAGTTGATAGTCAAGGTAGGAGCAATGATAGGGATTGAATAGAGTAAGTGATTTTGAATACGGTGGTCTTGAGTGCTGTCAGAGGTATGACGGCAGTTATCACTTCCCGGTTGCCCACACCGTGGAAGGGTTCTTCTGGAGGTACCTAAAAAGGAAATTGGATTAGAGCGTGACTGCAGTGCCCAAGGGACAACTGCTTGAGGCCGGTCACACACGACCTTTTGGTGAGTAGTTTTAGTGTTAGCTCCGTACTTGTTGAAGACGTTATCGCCGGAGACGGAAATCCGTAGGATAAGGCGAGGTGTGCATTTTTAGGGTCAACCTTTTCTAACCCCACCCCTCCTTGTGGGAAGGCAGCATCGCTGTTATGCTGGTTGTCCGAGGGAAACACCTTACTGCCGTCACACCTCTGTACAGTCGGCAGTACGACTTCGCCCTCAGACCTTGGATCTGCTGCTTTTAGTCTTACCGCTCTTCAACCGACCTGCCTGGCATGGTAGGACCTTGAGGAACTATTGTTCCAGCCAGTATAGCTCAATTGGTTCATCACGATAGGCAAGCCCGACCACCACGTCAAGGTAGCAGCAACGGCCGGGTCAGATGGAGTGAAAGATGAATTTTACGGAAAGCTTTCTGACCTTCTATGTAAAGCTAAGCGCACTGATGTTGTAATAGTGGCTGGTGATTTTAATATCCGAGTAGGTAAACTAAACGAAAACGAAAGGCACCTAGGTGGATCTTACAGTGTTGAGGCTCAACGAACAGACAATGGCGACCGTTTACTACAACTGTGTTCAGATAAGCGTTTATTTTTTGCAAACACGGACTTTAAGCACAAGGAAAGACATCAGTTGACATGGCGACCTCCACAATCAACTCAACGCTGGACTCAAATAGACCACATTGCTATCAGCCACCGTTGGAGAGGCTCGATAGAAGACTGCCGCTCATTACGGAGCACATGTTTAGACTCATATCATGCCTTAGTACGAATGCGTATTAGTCTGCGACTCACTCGACGTAAAAGATCCACGACAAAGATTCCCCTCAGAATTCAACTTAATGATGAAGAATACATTTCATGAACTAGAAAACTAATTAGTCAACTTCGTAAACTGTACCAATCCCAAGTTAGCTTGGAATAATGTCCAGAAAGCTGTTGAAAGAGCAGTAATATCTACTAATAAACTAAACCAAAAGGTTAAGAAAGCTCAATGGATTTCAGCTGCATCTACTGAACTGATAGATGATCGGCAACACATCCCGTCTGGTTCTGAACATGATGAGGAACGAAGACAACTTAAGCATAAGCTTGTTAAAAGCTTACGCAATGATCGTGAGTAGTGGTGGATGGCGAAAGCTAAAGAGATGGAAAAGGCAGCGGCAATAGGTAACAGTAGGTAGCTGTTCCGACTTATCAAGGAAATGGGTATCAGAAACCCGACTGTAAGTGAAACTATCTCCGTAAAAGATGGGATTAATATTCACTGTC
Organism: Schistosoma japonicum; assembly: GCA_025215515.1. Lineage (NCBI taxonomy): Eukaryota > Metazoa > Platyhelminthes > Trematoda > Strigeidida > Schistosomatidae > Schistosoma > Schistosoma japonicum. Next base: position 6,274,915 of record CM046067.1, on the reverse strand, counting down.
AATCCAGAAGATTAGACCGATGGACTTAACACTTTAGGGAACAGTTCAACTGGCCGTCGGCGTCATCATTGTTGCCCACCATCCCCAAACAATGTGAATGGCAAATTAGCATTGGTCCCCCAAGTCTCAGTGAGGTTGAGAAAACTTTAAGAAACTTAAAGCAAGGGAGAGCAGCAGGACCTGATGGATTAGCCCCTGAGATATTTAAGGATGGTGGTCCAGCTGTAGCAGTGAGGTTAAATGAGATCTTGGTTAGAATCTAGGAACTGGACGTAATCCTATCTGACTGGTCTCGAACACTAATCGTCCTAATCTATAAGAAAGGACAGAAGTCCTCGTGTGACAATTACCGAGGAATCAGTTTAACGAATATAGTGTCTAAAATATTAGCCTCAATAATACTTCGACGTCTAACTAAAGCTCATGAAGAGCAAACTCGAGAAAACCAAAGTGGTTTCAGATCTGAACGTGTTTGTAGAGACTAAATATTCACACTTCAGCAGGTTCTGGAACGTAGACACACTTTTAGACGCCGAATATTAGCTGCATTCCTTGACCTTAAGGCGGCGTTTGACTCTATCGATCGTTAGGTTATGTGGCAATGTCTATCATTGTAAGGCGTACTAGAGAAGTACATTAACCTTATACAGGCTCTCTACTCGAATACCACATGTCGAGTCAGAGCTTATGGTACGTTATCGTCGGAATTGATTACCTCAAATGGTGTTCGTCAAGGTTGTCCGCTTTTCCCATTTTTATTTGATTTTATCATTGACATACTTTTAGAGTTAACATTGTCACCGTTTGATTTCTCCAGGGTTGACCTCCCTCCAGGAGATAAACTTGCTGACTTAGAATAAGCAGATGATATGGTTCTATTGTGTGAAGATGCCGATAAAATGCAGAATCTTTTGATTACCTTAAACGTGAATGTAAGCTTGTTTGAGATGCGATTTTCCCCATCTAAATGCGAAATGCTGCTTCAGGACTGGCTTAATTCGGCACCGCAGTTAGTGATAGGGAGCGAAGCAGTTGAATGTGTTGACCACTTTACTTATCTTGGCTGTCTCATCATTCCTGACAGTCTGGTGTCCGATGAAATCTTGGCTTGTACACATGAAGCCTGATTGGCTTTTGCCAGTTTGTGTCACTTATCGCGTTGGCGAATCATCCGTCTACTAACGAAAGCGAGCAGTTCGATCCGTCTTACTTTATAGGTGTGAAACATGGCCATTAAGGATAGAGAATATTCGTAGGCTTCTCGTGATCGATCATCGACGTCTTGGAAGCTTGAAGAAAATTAGGGGTAGCCAAACCAAAATGTGTCACCAGTCTATGAAGTCATTCACAATTGGGCTGATTCATGTTAATAGGTGCAGACTACATGGTTGGGGTCCACGTGATGATCGTAACAAATGGTTAGAGTCTTTAGGTGATATGGCTCAAATCGTTCGCAATGGCACATGTGCATCCACTCCTTGTCTTCCTCCAAATTCTTAGTCTTCGAGCTTATCATAATTTTTTCTTTATTGATTCACATTCTTTTGTTTCAAATCTTAACTCTGATCTCTATACCTTTCCATTAGTACTTACTCTGATACTACCTCCCCTACTCTTGGATTTGGTCCTACAATTTAATCTCTATCTGCTAATTGAGGCTTGGCAACTTGAACTGATGCACCCATGTACCAAGTTCTGCGTTGTAACTGACTGACTGATTGAGAACAATATCGTGGGCTCTCCGATTGGCATAGACTAGTCGAAAATCTAAAATTAAAGTCGCCAGTTTTATTTCTCAAGATTTTAAAAATGTTAATCACTGATTATTAATCTCTCCAAGATGCCAGTTGAGAATACCGAAATTAAGTACTGGGTAGGTAATCGGCAAAGATGGCGCATCTACTGAAAAGGCTACTCACCTTCATAGACTGGGGCGGCGCACAGCACCTACTTTGACACAATGTGTTGAATAGAGTAGGAGTAGATTGAAAAAATACTGACGGTTAGTAAACTGACATGTTTCACCAGCTCATGGATTCGTTGTTGGTATGAAGCTATATTAGTACGTACACATTACCTATTTGGATCCTGCGTAATAACGACAGTAAGTGGTTGAGGACTAAGTTATATTGTTCAAAATCAGCTATAGTACGCCGTTTCATTCATTTTATGTTCTCTACCACACATTTAGTGTTTTGTTATTCATACCCTTTCATCCTGTCTTATCGAACCCTGTTCTTACTATCGAGTCTATCTCATTATCTTATCTACTGTAATTATTTGAACTCCTTTGCTATATGTCTTGTTAATTTGATTTAGTGGTGTTAATGCGATATAACAGTCCGATCCAATACACAAATATGCTAGGTATTAACTGACGCAGGAATTCTAATGGAAGTAGTCTAGAAGATTGGTAACTATAGTTCATTACAGAATCCGATACTCGATTCGATTGTCACAATCTCTTAAGTTATAAATTTCTACGTTACTTAATACGTAACTGTAGTTTAAGAATAACTGGCCTAGAATAATTAGGTTGTACGAGCACGAAACAGGTCGTTTTTCTCTAGGTTCTGTAACACGTAGCATCCCAAACAGCTCACATTCCTTACTATGAGCATAGCTTCTCATTAAATAGTTCAGAAAATCTCTTAGTTGCAATAAGAGTGCTAAATACAAATTTCAGTTAACTCAACAAATCCCAATAGCTTGCACAGATCTATTCAGTTGATTTGCAGCTATACTGCCATCCTGCAACTAAAGCGATTAATTTGAACGTATTACTCATGCCCGACCACCGTCTGCGTTAACGCGCGATATTGTTTGTAAGAAAACTAGATACAGCAAAACCAAGGCACGGTAGTTCATGAAGTCGTTGAATTTCGGTAAGTTCAGATAACCTAGTAGGGGGTGGGGGTCTGTTCTCGTAACCAGTGATTGGAAACTGTGATATGTCTCGGTCACGGACCCATTCTTCTTGGAATCATATATCTAAGCCTTTTTTTACCATTACCTTTACTACTTTGGTATCCAAGTTACTGTACTGGTGTGGTGTGGCAACTTAAAGCAATCCATATAGTTTTCTACGTCCCGTATGATTGACTGTCTATCGTAATCGTTTCTAATCAGTTCGGTTATAGAAATATTTAGTATTAGCTGAGTTTTCTACATGATCGTTAGAGGTCAATTTACCATCACTAGACCTTCAAATCCGTCTATTGCATGCAGAAAATACGATTCAGTTATACTAACAGATTAATAAGCTTTTTCAATCCCCTCTGATAAGTTCATTTCAGCTTTAAGAACATAATGGTTATTATTTATTTTTCAAACTACATTGAATCCTAGTAATTTATTGGGTATACATGTGACCTATCATACTACTGCTTTAATTTGTCATGAGACCAAAGTGCGACCTATCAGTAAACCAGTAAAGTTACTCAGTGTTTTAAGTTGATACCTGTTCCATCACACTAAACGTTATGTACTCACACCTTTTCCTACTGTTAGTTGACGCTGTCCACCCTATTTTTTTCTGTTTCTATACTGTTGTAGTGTACCGACTTAAACTCATACTTTTGCGTATATCTTTTAAGATCTGTCTATCCATCCATCTTTTCTCAGCGTTTAATGTGTTCTTGATTCAGTATTATCTATGTTTCTTTGATATTATATAGTTCTTAAACTGTGTATTATTTTGCTTTATTCAGTGAGCAGGAAATTTTGAGATTTATCCCTCTGTTGTAAATTTAGCTTTACACAGTAGCTGGGCCTTTAAATATATAGATTTGTTAGTCCTTTTAAAGTTTCTCATCAAATTTATGTCATACTAGTGTAATTAGTGTGACATAAATACTGAGGTTATATTGCGGTTGGCTAGTGAGATCAAGCACGCACATTCCACCTTTTTTGGGTTCTCGTAAGCCGAATGTACTTTCATCCCAATATGAACTGCCGCTTGATTAAAGCAATTTATTTAGAATGCATTTGCTAACAGAGATTGACCAATTTCAGACTATAACGTTATTAACGAGAAGATACGAAAAATTCGAAATTATCGTGTGTTCTTAGAAATGTATGCATATGTATACGATCAATAAACTAAGCTCGTGCTCAATAATATCCGACTAGTGATTTTGCGCATCGTAAAATCATGAGGCATTTCGTGTAAAAGTATTCAAAGGTTCCATTTATTGACTTCACACATCTTTGATTGCTTTCCCTTAAGAATCTCGGACCAGATTGTTGGGTAGAACACTAAAATTATTTAAGCTTTATTCTGTGAGTTTATTTCAAAAAAAAAAGCTGTATGCTCCATACATACAGAGGTAATATTGTAAACAAATTAAAGATCAATGTCGATTACAGTTCGTAAGGTGAAATGTAATGAGAAGAAAAGTCTATAATAGGAAATACAGTCAAGTTAGAAATGTAACCAAGAAAAACTTGAGGTGAATGAGGTATGTAATATAAATTTACTGAAGGAACGCCACTGATTTCTATTCTGAGACGGATAAAATGCTAAGCCACCAAGTTCTAGAACTGTTACTGAGGAATCGTAGTAGACTGGTAAATACCACTGCGTTATGTCACAAACCGACTACCCCCGCTTTTTCACCGTAGTCCCAGTGTTAGCAAACAATGCACGGTGTAGAATCTTTTATATCAGAATTCATAAGATATATCCAAATTGGTGAAACTAATTAAACTGTCTCTGAGCTCGAACATATCTCCGAACCTCTGTCTTATTGACATATCAGTCAGTTATGTACAACAGATCCTAGCACATATGTGACGTAAGGTGACAAGGCATAGGCTAATTTTCTAAATAATCTGTGCCGAGATTTCTTTAGGTACCAGTCCATCTGGTTAAAAATCCATGATTAGCGAAGTGGTTGATGCGCTCAACAACTTCATTCCATATTTTTTGCTTGAAACGTTTATGCAGATCGCTTCTAAAGTAGAATTTTGCATCTAAAAGGGGGGGGCAGAAACATATTAAACGTGCTTTCATTTCTGTTCAGTGCTATCAAGAGATTGCATTTTGTTAATTTTCATTAAATAGGACTGTATCATCTATGTACGCTAAGTCAATAAATGGACCATGTACTTCTAATAAGGCGTGATAAGTTGTGCCCATATACAAGTGTTAAGTTCTACTTTGTACTCGAGTAACTGACTAATTTTATCTACTAAGTCAATTTTAATAAAAGCATGATTTAATAAACATTTAACATCAATTACAATGATAAATGGCATTTGCCATCTTGTCATTTTTGTCTTTTGTTTTTCTTTATTCTGTCAGATGTGAATTCTCTGCTAGAAATGCGATTTCTGAAGCTTCAACATTATTTTCAGCTGCAAAATATTTTCTTCAAGCTGATGATAAATATACATCAATGAATTGTATAAATTATGAAGATAATTTAAACTGTGCTATTTTTTGCCTATTAAGATCAGCAAGAGTAATAAACTTATTAATGCAATGCAATGTATAGATTTATGAATTGAATGAACTATTCACTTTAGCAACTAATGTATACATTTACCTCAGTGATTCATTAATGGTACTATCTCATTTAATCTATTCAAATGAATGGTTATTTTAATAGAGACGCTGTAAATTTCACCAAGCTATCTGCTATCTAAAACATTCTATAGAGATTATATCAAAAGATATTTTATTAAGTCTAGAATTGTATAAACGTTTAAGTTATTGTCAATTGTATCTCCGTAAGTTTCCTAATTATCAATTTTTTAAGACGTATAAGACGATTGGGCCAGTTCGTTAAATACATTTATTACTATACAACATTTAGTGGAAAAGGAATTTAGTATGTTCAATTGATTCTGTTATTTACTTAGAATTTAAGCACCGAATTCGTTTGATCTGTATATACATTTCTGGAGTACATCTGAAATATTTCGTGTACTACTCATTCTACTCTGTATGGTATGCTCATTATGCACTTATTATTATTACTAAAAATTCATACTTATAGCCTTCTTATCAATTGCGTAGCCTTGATTCATCTGGTTATTCTGTACAACAATATGATGTATTAAATTGTGAAAAGGGCGAAGATTTGAAATCTGTATATATGGATGCTGATTTGTTCATTCTGTTGCAGTCTCTTGTAGTAAGTTATTTATTAATACAATATGTGAATATGTATGTGTATACCTTCATAATATAAGTTCAGACCTAGAAACTAGGTGGCATGGGATCGAATCCTCTTGGGAGCCTCATCTCACGAAAGATTGCAGATATGCCTTGCTGAGAAATAGGAAATAACATGAAACCAAAATCAAGGGTTTCATGCCGACTGACTCTATCTAAAGCGTAATATAAATGTATATGTATGTTAATTACTGTTTTGCTCATTTACCAGGTATACACGGCTTTGATTGCTTATAATGGTGCTATTCGACTGCTCAAGCTGGAATAAGTAGTGAGGCAAGAGCGCAAGGGTCACCTTACACCATTAACAGCGCAAGACAGATATTTATCTAACAATTAAGAGATAAGTATACAACGTGGCAGTCCAATCTGTCTTAATACACGTATGTGAGAAGTATCCATTGAGAGTAGTTGGCATGCGTAGGCTATTGGCATTTGGTTACAGATATCTTCGAAACATCGCTCGAGTTTGTTTGGACTAGGGTATTTGTAAAGGATGGCAAATCACTTGATGAGGTTGTGGAACTTCATTAACTGAGGTGGTTTAAATATGTATCACGTATGCCCAACCAACCACCTCGATGTACAATACTGACTGACTGTGAGGTGTGACTGATTAGTGAGCGATACATGGTGTATTACAGTCGAATGAATAAAGTCTGTAACTTGTGTATTTCTCTATCCTTTTTTATAACTGCTCTTACCGTATCTATCGTATAAGACTGTTATGTAATCATTTACTTTTCCATATTCATTATCTGGTTCTCAATCAATAGTCGAGATATTCTATCCAGTATCAAGTGTATCAATGTACTTAGCTATACGTATCGATCTACGTTTGCATAATAGACCCTCAGTTTTTCTCCGTCCTATCCATGTCAGAAAAATTTACCGCTGATCAAAAAAGCCATCCATACTTATGAATAATTATTCTACGTATCAATTGTCAAGACTAACAAGATAAAAAAGATTTTAATTAATTTAAACTTTTTGGCCATTTTCTTTCTTTCATAGTTGGCACATCAGTCTAAGGATATTGTTGAAGTCGAATCACTCTCGGTAATGCTTCAATCATTTGTCAACCTCGAACAACGTGAATTAATCAATTTGATTGTTCGTGAAATGGTGATGGATGCATCTTAAGAAAAATGAATGAATTGAGTGTTATCAATACATATCTAAGTGGACATAAACCCTTTGTGACCCTTCAAATGCAAACTATTAATTCTAAAGAACTCACATGTTTTGCAACCTTTTTCTTTGTTCTTGTAATATACATAAATGCGATAGCTTCATATTTATTTCAGTAGCACAAAGGATTGGATTTAGAATTATATTTAGTGAATGTTTGGGGAGGGGGGGGGATGGTAATTGTAATAATTGCCTGTTTATTTTAGAAAGATCCCACGAGCAGTGCTGAAGTTATACATAGAGTATTAGCCAAAGATGGTAAATTAGTTGTGAATCATGAACCATATTCTCAACGTTTTTGAACATTATCATTTCACAGTTGTTCATTTTCTCAATTTCATCTCATCGCACTGATGTAGTATGGCGATTTGAGCTAAAACAAGTTTGCACTAGGCTTTTTTGTTCATGATTTATTGGTTGGCACCATAGAATGTAGCCCTAATGTTTTTCTGTGTGATGTAGTAGCAGAATAAAATAAATTTATTCTCGTTTAAGGCTTCTTATTATCAGCTGCAAAGGAACCAACGTTACAAACAGTAGTATATGTTTAACGTTGAATAACTGCTCAACTGTAATATTTAACATCAGTAAAGGGGAAATGCACACCTTTACTTATAAACTTATAACTGAACAAGTGAATGGCTCTGTAGCTCAATTGATGTCGTGCTGGCATTTAAAGTGTGAGTCGCCAGGTGTATGTGAGGTACATCACCAGGTTTACTAAAAAAAGCATGACAAATTTTGCAATATCGAGACAACCCACTCATGCTCTGCGTATGCCAGCGAAAACTTGTCAAAATGTGGACCTAAACAACACGGAAAATAATAACCCCTACAAATAAGAACATACTTAACTTCTGTGTCGAATTCCCTATGACATAAAAAACGCTCCTTAACTAGGTGGCACTCACCACGGGATGTGAAAAGACCGATGAAATGTGCAGGAAGATTCATTTGGCGACCAAATTAATGGGTGCTTATTTCATATTTGCCATATTGTTGCAAATTTCTACATTACGATATGAATTAAGAGAAGAAGACTGATCACTTTCAGTAGCATGTTCTCGTTTGTGTTTCCCTTTCCACCTTTTGACCTTAAAGTAGCACATGAACTGTATAATTTTAGCAACATACAATTCATCTGGCTCATCATTAATTACTATGTTTAGTATCATGCTTCATATCTCCTTCCAGTTGTTGTGACATCTTGTTGAGTTCTGAGTTTCGATCTTGATTGCATTGACTATAGTATGCAAAATTGTATGTATAATAACAATATTCTGATGAATCATAGCTGGCAAGTGGAATTTTCGGAACGCGTGTTACATTTTATTTGAAATACATTAGTTGGATGTACTTTATTCATCTTATCGTTGATTTCTACACCGTGACTCGAACTCTGTCCATTCGCATTGTCTCCTGAGTTTAGACAGTTCCATTTAATGTTACTATGGACAGGAAGATGCAAAAGCATTCACATTATATCTACACACCCCTTGCATAAGTGTGGCTGTCTGGACTCATTAGGTTATGTTGTACCGTCTGAGGCGAATTGACTGAGTTCGAGTTATAGTGCGAACATCAATGCCGAGATGAATCAAGTACACCCAACTTACAAATCCCAAATAGGAAGTAATACGCATCGTGAATTCCACTTGCCAACCTCAGCCCAACTTCAGTCATACTCGTGAATCAATTCCGTTTTGAGGTAATTTGTTCATAATGCACATATAATAACAGCGCAACTTATGAATTCTAGTCTTTAACAACACCAAATAGATGCAAACTTTTAGGGGGGGGGGATTCAGTATCATCAAAAATACTATTATTCAGACAATCAAGTGATAGACGTTTTTTCATATGCTTGGTTTGTAAACTTTCATCACATTAAATTAATCCAATGGGAGTTATGCTTCAGAGCATAGGCTATGGCATTTAGTTGATTGAATTGTAATTTTGCTTAGAGTTTTTTATTCATGATTCTCTTTTTTCCCACTAATTAAATTGATATATAAATGAATGCACTTAAATTTTATACAGTATTGCTGGCTCATTCATTCAAGTGTTCTTTCGCCGGTTCGGGACTAAAGATCAGGACAGACTTACCATAGGCCGAGAATACCTGGGTTTATTTTAGGTCGTACATATTTCAGTCACCAAAGTTCTTGTCCGTAAACTACCGGGGAAATCCATAAATCAGTACTAGACTCAAACCCAAGTCGCAGCACAAGCATATTCATGTTAAATATTACTTTAGAAGTTCAAACTGTTTACAGTTGATGATGAGGAACTTTAAAATAGATTGATAATTCGTTTTATTCAACAAGTTGATTATTAATTCTGTGTTGAATGCTACTCATAAGGTCGTCCATAAGTAATAGGTGGTGAAACGTCTCATGAGATTGCAAAGAATCAGTAAACAACATATGAGGTTAGTTGCGAGATGGCAAGGGGCAAAGTATGATTAGAATACATAGGAGAATCGAGGACAACCAAGGAAAGCAAGCCTACAACCGACACGGATCAGAGAACTCGGAGGATGTGCAAATTGACGATTAAAAGTAATGTATATAATATTTTATGACGTTTTCTGTTTTCACTAAATACACAATTACTTTTTCAATTTGTCTTTCCGCAGTACAATTCAGAAGAAAATATCACGGGTGTAGTTTGTCAGGATAGTGAAAATTAGAAAATTTTGTTTCTTATTGTATGGAACCAATCATTAATGCACACGATATGTAGATCGAATTGAAGTAGCTTATAGATGATCGCATTTGATTTTTAGTCACTAGATCAAAATTTTGGGTGCTGCTTTACCAAATTCGCTTTTGCCAACTGATTAGGATTCGCAGTCACATAGTTAAAGTGTGACTGAGTGTGCTCAGTGCTGTATGATTATCGCATTGAAACATTCTAGAAGTGAAAATTTGTAATTACTGTCAATGGTTTGATTCAAAGATACCGAGAATACTTCCGTTACATAGTAATTGAATTGTGCGTACCTTTATTAGTACTAAGCGGATATTGAAAAATCGTTGTCACATTCTGTCCAATTGCAGAAGTTCTATTTATTTCGCGGTTTCTCATCAGCTAGGCACAACCTACTGTCAGTTGCATCAATTACTTAGAAACAACATATTATATCTCCATAGTATAGGAATCCTCATCAATGAAGATTAACAAAAGGGATATTCAATGCGGAAGAGTCACAAGAGATGTACATATGGTCGAATATTTATATGTTAAGCAATATGGATATTCCACAAGAACAATTAGTGTTTATATAACAGGTATATCTGTATGAAGACATGTGATTGGTTGCTAATGTGATTGGCATACGAGTCAGAGAATATATGACTGTATCTTGTAAATCATTTGTCTCTAGTATTATGTGTTGAGTCTGACTTGCTTGGTTCTCACTCGTCAGTCGGATTAATGTCACGGTGGAATTATTTAGACAAGGTTGGGTTACCGAGTCGTACGTAAAAATACTACACAAGTTCGATTCACCACGCCACATCTTTAGTAATAATACACAAAGACAAGTCAATAAATCTAACTTAAAAGATTACGCACTAAAACTTCCAAATCTAATTCATTAAAAGATTAAAGTGAAGCGAACGCAAAGTGAAATGTACTTAACTATTTTAAGCGTATCAGTTGGTGAAGATTATCTACGCAATTTTTAATACTCAATAATTAAATTATGCCTGGCACCTTCGTCCGTTTCCTCTGTTCATTTAGTGGGTGAGCGGTACATATTAGTAATTAATAATCACATATTTCAGGTTCATTCAGTATGTCAAGCTGTGCTACACTGACATATTCTTTGAATACAGTTGAGTATATCCTCAGAACTGATATCTTCACTAAAAAATACACTTTAATATGCAACACTCATCCTCTAAATGAGCAGAAAGTTGGCTGAAAGTGTTAGCTGCTACACACTTTTTGAACATTTGTAATGTAGTTAATCTCAACCCACCAGTATGGACAAACATACGCGTGGACTCTGGAAGTATAAAGAATACGATCAGTGCTTTGAAAGATATATTATAACCAAGTGCATAACCTAAAACTAAATATTATTATATTCAGGATACATGTGCCCGCTTCACATTAACAATGATTCATGCCATTATTTCTACACTACATAATGAATTGCAAGCATAGAAAAATAACGGTTTACAAAATACAATCTTGTTTCAGTTTGATGCAGGATAATACGTTTAGTTCACTAATCATCGTTTATACTGTGTTCATCTTTAACTTCAGAAATCGAAAAATAGGAAAACAGCTCTGAAATGGATATTTGAACACTCATCTTGATCACAGGTGGTTGGTTTCAGTAGATGGAATACCTTAGGCCTAAATTTCGTGCAAGATGACGTTAACCAGCAAAGCGCTTATGCTTTTAACAGATCGTTATTTCCTATCGAGGGTTTCGGACCCCTGACCTTAACCACTAGATTCAGGGGGTGGTAACTAACCACTCATAGGATTGAGACGCACTGATTATGCGATTAATATTGAGTAACCGATATCACTAGTATTAGTCGGGTTCTAACGACCAAGTTATAATTTATCAACCAGTAAACGGTATGACGATCGATCAAATCGTCTCAGCACTAACGAACTAGACAAACATAACACCGTTCAATATCAAGTGACGTATCTGTGAAATTAATTGTGAACTCTGTGTGATTTCTTTTTATCTATTTGTATATCTTACAACATGATAATTTACCTATTTGAGATAGACATCCATTCCTATTCTTGTTCCCAATTCTTGCTTATCGCACTTCACCTTTTATTACATTACTTGGGCATCTACCTGGTTAGCATAACGAGAGTTTACTTCGACTCTAATTCGTGGTTTCCGTTTTCATACGGTTACTGTTGACAGTTAGTTACCAGTAAGTACATGACCTTTGTTATTATTGGGAGTTGTACAAATTGCTAAAATTTGTAAGTTATATCACGCGCTGACTGTAGTTATACAACCAGTTTTAAACTGCTGCTTACCTACAGTCAATCTGTGGTGAGTTACGAAATTCAATATTCCCCTGTACTTTAGTTGAAAAGTCTAGTACGAATTAGGTAAAAATGCTCTTAGAGGATGCATTGGTTATGGTCAACAATTAGAAGACAAAAAGGAAACAGAACTTAATTTACGCGCGGAAAATAAAATCTGAATGGATAAAATCACTTTACAATGGATGGTTATTGATGTGCTTTGCACCTACGTTATACCCGGAAGCACTAGCGACATTATTAACTCGCGAACTTATACCTTTAACCGGTGACCAACGACTCAACAACTGACTACTCGCCCAAAACCAGATAGAGACACGAACGCAGCACTGAGAATTCGATTTTTTTGTTCCAACGCTGTAACGACCTTGTAATAATTAGAATACTAAAAATCACAACAACCGATCAGAAACAACAAGGTCAGTTCGGAGAGAATGAACGTTGGTACTGGTTACAGCCTACTTTACAATTTATAAAAAAACAGCGTAAATAATATCTACAAGAAAGATAACTAGTTCCATCCCTTCCTAGCAGTCATAATAATACTTAGTGCTAATCTGTCAAGTTGAAATAGCCCATTAGTCTTTGCGGCTCGATATCACGCGAACACGATTAGGATGATTCAGGACTACTGGGATCCGAACACGCATCATATAATTTCAAAATGAGGCAAGTGACCACTCAACTATTCTGGTGCTAAACATAGTCATTTACTAATTCTTAGTATTTCTACACTACTATTTCTTAAATAATAGATTCCATAGTGCTTTTCGAGAATACATACCAAGACAAAATTATGTTTATGTACATAAAGCCCAGTGCCTGTTTGCCATCATGAATGATGATTTCAACCATCAGGTAATTTAACAGCGTTCCAAATAATGCATAACAATAGATAGGAATATCCAGATCGGAGAGCTGCTGAACCTGATTGATTTCGTACGTTGATTGTAGCAATGTTTTCCCGAACTTGGAAACAATCCCATCACTGATTGTTTATCAGAAAATGAGTAATAACCATAGAGGAATCCAGCTAATTGATATAATTCCGAAGACTTCACAGCCGCAAAACACTTAATACCGGTTTCGGAGTCCTATTTTTAGCAGCTGCTATCGAGATTCGGTACCAGACGATGTGTCTGCCTAGACATCACTATCCCTTCTCTCTACCTTAAACGTCGTTTACCTAAGCTAAAATTTAGAATATGTAGACAGCAAGGTTTTGTCCAGAAACGACTAGCTTTAGCTAGTGACTGTAGGAACCAGTGACAAAAACTGGTCGCATTTGCGTTATCGCTGACTTTCCTTCATGTCGTTTCTCCTACTATAGCCTTTCCTTCATGAATTTCTTACATTGCATTTATAACTAATTTTGTTACTATTGATTAATTAGCTTCCTTCTTTTGGACTTGTTGCATTTTTTGGTGTGAATCGTTGTAGCTAGGAACATTACGATTGGTCCTCCAATGTTCTTGACCAAGTGACTGATGTTTCAATAAATTCCTCAAAGATAAGTAGCAAACAGGAATAACAAATTCTATGTAGCTTGTAAGAAATTTCGCATGGATATAAGCTTTATAAAAACGCTATTATTAACAAACTTTAAAGTGGTTCCAACTTCAATTACTATGCAGTACGGCAATCTTTTACTTTAATTACCAAATACATTGTAGACCCAGGCAACATAATTCGGTCTTCACTGAGAGCTGAACATTCCATAAGGGCGACCGACTACTCTACACAGAATAACATAAAGCGTACTTCATCGACTAACTTAATCTAAAGGTTATTTAGACTACTTCGCTCCCCTACCAATATGTACTCAGTCATACATAAACAAGGAATACAAGTGTTACAAAAAAATTTTACTGAATACTCAACTTTGACTAATGGTCGCACTTGAATATTAATCAAAAGTGATATTGTCTATGTGCGCATGTTAGAAGAACAAACAGTGAAGAATACATTTCGAAATCACTAAATAATACAATCATTTTGCACCGTTTAGAGTACAAGGAACAAGATAAACAAACAAATAAAATGCAAAGTAAAACAGATGTACCGTATGGAGGACGTAGAAATAATAAAGTGAAGCGATAAAGTCAATGTTCTCTCAACGAGAGGAATATGAACCCGCCAGGTAATGGGTTAAAGATTCAATTTAGGACTATTTAAATGCTACACACAGAATCTGAGGAAACAAAAATTCAGAAGTTAAGCGAAAAAAGAACTGAAAGGTTAATCTTTTAAGATTGCATTGAAGTGCGAGATGCAAAGAGAAACAATCAACAAAGAATTTCGATATTTGATTGCATACTGAATGTATTCATTTAACAACAAGCACAAGCATCATCATTGCCTCCTCCCTCACGGCACACACTGGAAACTTGTCCACAGAAACATATGCACACAATCTAAATATTACCTAATTTAAAACGGTGAGTGATTATCATTAGTGGAAAAAACTATAAATCATTACACTGTTAACGCTACTAAGTTGTACTTTGCCGAGTAAAAAAAAATTAACACAAAGTCAAGTAATGTATACATAAGTTCTAATTATTATTACACCAAGAAGATATAACACAATCTTTAAATAAATACTAGTTCTTTAGAAAGGGAGAGAGACTTTATACCAGTTGACAAAAAACCAACTTTATCAAAAAGGCTGTATGTTAGCAGCCTACCAAATTACACATCAGACACATACTATTTAAGGCAAGTATAAACGTTGTGACTGAAAAAACAGTGGTATTTATGATTCCAGTAGCATAATCAAACAATCACATAACAGTTGGAAATCATGAATGACAAGAAATTACTTAATATGAAAAAAAAAACAATGAATAACATGTAAATAGCAAGGCGAACAAATAATTAGATCACATACTTTATTATATAGTATATATAGCCGGCTCACTGATTTCGGATCAAAGTACCAAAGTTTAAACGAAGTGGAAGGACAGGTGGAGAACAAGACTACATCTGTCATGCCCCAGAAAATGCATGCCGCATAGCAAAGGCGTTCATGTAATCGACAGGTAAGCTTCTTCCTTGAGGATCTGTTCATTTAGAAAATGATTTTTAATATTTAACACATGAGATAGAACAAAAGAAATTGGGTAATTTAGAGAAAACAGAAATCGATAATTAGAAAAAGTTAGCAGTTAATAATAGTAAGCAAGATTTGTGTGGAGGTACGAACAAGTGAATTGGTCAAAAGTAGAACAGGAAGTAAATAGATAGATGTCTAAAGATCAAAGAATAGTAAGGTAAATCAAGATCAAAACAGCACCGAATTATATTGTTATTTCAGATCTATCTACTTTATAACAAAGAGATTTTTTCGTTGCCACATGCATACAAAGATATACATATATTCAAACATATATGCGCTACACGGTTGTCACTAACTGTAGATAGCGTGAAAACTCCCCCCTGCGCTATTAAAGAAAATATTTTGTTATACAACATGAAGACAAAAGTGATCAATTTTGAAAACAAAATATGAAAACCTATCAACAACACTGAAAGCTGAATAACGATAAAGGCTAGTCATCTAACCAAAACATGTCACAAATAATTGTCATACGAGTTAGAAAAATGATAAGGAACGAGGAGACCTTGACTACTGAAGTACTTTTTATTTATATTACTGGTGGTAGACATGATAATGTCTATTGTGTGGAAATGAGCAAAAGTAAACAAAGAGAATGGGATGAGATGATGGAAGAAACAGCAGAAGTATAAACAAATAATCATAATAATCCGATAACAAAGAAAGACAATTTAAGAACCTATAAACACAAAATCGAAATTATGTATTGCATCATTTTACTGGAAAGTTAACAGCAGTTACCAAGAGGTTAAAGTATATTTATATAAGCATAAGCAGACAAAACTTGTATCAAGTCCAAATAGCATTTTACATATTTATATGTGTGTATTTATCATTGATAATGATGAGACAAACATCAAGTAAAAGGCAAACTGGCGGCGGCGCATAATTTCGAAACAAAAAAGGAATTGCTAAGAGATGATAGGGTGTTCGTTGTGCAACTAACTGACTAGCAGACAGTTGATACATATATTGGTGGTAGGACCATACACACAAACATACGTACATTGACTGGTTTTGAGGATAAGGCTGGATTTAGAAGCATAGTAGAAGAAAAGCTACTAATGAAAAATAATGGAATGTAAACAGTTTAATGATTATTAAGCAAGAATTAACAGTCAGTCGTTTAAAAAGTGCTTAACTTAGCGAACAATGATAACTAGTGAGAAATGTTGTATCTTGACATAAAATTCAAGTAAACCAACAAAATTTACTTATAAATATGACGTCAATTATTTCCTCGTCTGGCTTTGAAGTAAGAGTGTAGATCAAATCCCTGTTTTCGCTTAACGTGACCCAACTCTGAAAATTAATATAATGAGCATCCCAAGTTGCTTCCTATATAGTGATACCCAACTCATGGGTTTAAGAAATGCATCAGCCAATGATATACCATTATGTGTGCAAAGTGGATTCGACTTGCATTTAATAAAATATTCTTATTTTCTTTAAATTAATGTTGATGTATATTATGCTTTAGTGATCAATACACGGGTTTAATAGATAGCAGAAACATTGTTATTCTCTTAGATATTTGTTGGCTGGCATCTGCTACATAACTTTAGGCGTGAAGGTTTTCTGACGGTCCGACAAATACAACTGTTTAGATTGCTCATCACATATCAAATGGATGTGTTACAATGTGGTCGTTTCTTGTTTTTACAAAAGATAAAATCATTGCTTTAATAATTGTATCATTTACTACACATACGTAAGTCAAACAATGTATTCTTAGTTTATTAATACAGTATCACAACTTGGACCGATGTACTAGATTGGAATTAATGCTATATTTCCTAAATTAAAGTCTACCAAACGGAACGTGAAAGCAAAATAGATTTGCATATCAAACGAAATTATTTAAATGGATCATTTTGCTCCTTGAATTGCTTAAATGAAGTTAGTACGAGAAACCAGGAAAACGATGTGCAAATTAATTTTTTGGAAACAAATATAGATTTATTTACTCAACTTCGAGTGAGATTTCATGTATAAGCAGGAAACGATACTGTTCGGTTGCCAAAACTGAAGTGTAGTGAGACTCAAACCCTCGACGTGGTGGTTGAAAGTCGAACATCTTAACCACTAACCCACTGCCTTAATACTGTATGTATAGATAGTATAAAAGGCCTCTAGGGTTTTGGTTTAATGTGTTACTGATACGAAAGCATTTGGTTGTAACAGTGCACTGTAGGATAGTTAGGATCTACAATGTGCAAACAGACTGAAAATGAACTCTTCTAGATAAAAAGGCCAACAGATAAAGGAAAAGTACTAACTACTCTCACAATTGTTAAGTAACATAAAAAGTGACTGCAGAATTTTGAAAAGGTTACAAACCAAGCCTTTTATTTGTGCAGATTATATAACCTGGTAATTTAAATCAAGGGAGTAACTTTAATTGTTTCGTCCTAGTATAAGACTCCAGTGGTAATGTGTACTGACGATTCTATCAGAAACGGAACACTGGATATTCAAGTCCCGCAAAAAATACTTAACCTTTAGACCACTTGAGTTGGCATCCAATGGTTTAGACTTATAAATTTAGTTAATTTGAGATTCTGCATAACCATCATCTATCTACGACGAACAATGAGTAATGATAAATATCGCTAAGAACAATCCAGTTTAAAAATATACCAACAAAAAATAAAGATTCGAAGTAATAATAATAATAGTGCGACGTTACCACCGACAAAATGATGCTTCGGCTTAATCAAACGAGATTGTATTCTTTCAAATTTAACTGAAGAATTGTATCTTTTACCGCAGCAAAAACGAAACGTATATTTTCTGTATCTGTAGCACATGTAAAATGAGAATATATTATTTTTTCTGGATCTGGATTTAATTCAACAAACATTTTTAGAATGAAATCACGAGCAGCTTCTGCATCACGTTGGGGACCTAAAAGGGGAAATGAAGATGGAAATATATATATTATACTACTAGGATTGCTAACCGTTGAACACTCAATCTGTTTAGATCCACTGTTTTTGAAACAATTGTTGATAATACACAAAGTGGAGAAAAAAACACTGCATAGGAAATGATGATATATTTGATATGTCGGGCACCTAAAGAAGATTGATTATCTTCGAGAACTGTTTATTTTGTAGACTACATTATTTTTGACTGCATACAAAGTGGACATTTTATACTTATTATTATTACGTTGCCCTTGCCCTATCCTCCCGTTTAACACATTAGTATATCATTTCTCACTTATGAACTACGGTAAAATGATTGTGTATATGTTACTCCAGTTCACATTCACTATTACTCCTATTTTGCACAAGTGCTAGTTTTCTAATTGGTTAACGGTGTGGTCTAGTTTTGTGTATATATAAAAGAATGTTTGAAATACAGTACGATTCTGTCTGGTTGGTTCGTCAATCTTGTGTTCTCTTATTTCTGGCTTGTGACTAAGTAGCCATCGGGCAGACCGGCTAGAAACTCTCCTTGGCGCTCACTAATGTGTCCTTGTGTGCACAAGGACGCATCAACCACTTAGTCATACGAATCAATCATATCAGCCACTTTCTAACGGTATAATAATATTGTATTGACAATAACATAAAGTGGAAATATTTATTTGATACGAATACTTTAGTAAATATCAGCAGTATATCTATACGCATACATAAAGCATACAAACTCGCCCATTGTTATTATATCAAGCAAAACGATGGATAGATAAACTTATAGATTGTGGTGAATGGTAAGATTGCATAATGATCCTAATGTTTCTGTGGAGGGGCAGCTCAATACATAAAGTCCACACCTTCCAGGTGCCAAGTCGAGGGTCCCAACTCGATTATCACTACATACTACAATCGAGGAGTATCATTATCCCTGGTAGTGAGGCTTGGGCCGACTTCACAAATCTGTACTTAGTGCGTTAATATAAATAATAAGGGAGAAAACCACAAATTGACATTTTCACAGTACACTAAAGATTCCTTAAATACGTAGAAAATGCAAACATGTATACGACATATATATCACTAATAGCACATACACTGAAGCCAAATGTAAACACTAGAAATCATAAATTTTTTTGGTGTTTCAAATAATACCTATATAAAAGAAAAAGATTATCTGGGTTTGCGACAGGTTCTTTGAAGCGATGAAGCAACAATGCCTGGAGGTTATTCGGACTCTTGATTGTTGACCTGATAGGTTTATGTAGAAACATGTACCGAATAAAACGCTTTAAATAGAAGTACTTCTTTTATGCAAGCCTAGCCTGATTAATAGGGAAAAAAGTTTAAAGCCACTAGTCTTATTGCATGTAGCAACAAAAAAGTTTACAATGCCTTCTTCTAGAATTTTTTGTATTAACTACATTTGACCTTAAGATGCTTCTATTTTGCATAAATTTAACTTTTAAATTTCATGACCATTCATTGCATATTTTGTTATCTGCAGTTTATGTAAATTGAAGAAGAAATACATTACTGGTACAGTCAATTGGACAAGCTTGGAATAAAGTTTCATTTGGTCGAAAAAATATGACATCACTGTGAAAAAGCAGTTACACAAATTTGAACTTTAAAAAACAAAAGTAAACAAGAATGTCTCCATAAATTAGATACACTAGTTTTTAAACAAGCGTGAATTACATTCCACCTCTAAAGCAGATGTCGTTCATCAGCCACTACACAACAAATTATTGATAACCGGAAATACGAACTAACAAGTGATTATTGAGTTAGATTTATTTTACAGCATTTTAGTGTCAAACGTTGGTGTGGAATAACGTTAGTAGGTTCAGATTAATTTGTTAAGGTACATGCAATAGTTTGAGACGTGGTGTGACATTGTTTATTATCGAATCCAGTAGGGCAGGTGCTTGTACTCGTAATCTGCCTTCAAGTTATGAGCTATAAGATTATTTTCCGCTCTTATTTTCATGGAGTTTTTGGCTTTAAATAAAATTCTTTACATGTAATCGCTTTCACTACCAATAATATTATTATTACTTTTGCTACTTAGGCATATATCTTGATAATTCATCTTGCTGCGATGAGGCGATGAGGTGATGTGGCACATATGAATCAGGTACTAGACTAATCATGATTATCCAACAAACAAAATTGTTACATCAAGTATGAATTAGAGAAAACAGATTTGTTTCTTAGCTGAAATAAATACGAGGTGGTGTGTAAAGTGGTTAAATCACCCACCATCCATTAAGTGTTATAGGTTTGAAAGCCGCTCCACCGACTTCGGTTAGAGTATCTCTATGTGATATCACAAACTGACGAACCGCATGACATTTGTACTTGGTTACACTAATTGCAGTTACACAAAACGGTTAGCTATTTTGATAAATTTAGATAATGCAATAAAGTATAATTACGCAATTAATACCAACACCATTTCTAAATTCTCTCGAGTGCAAATGAATTTCTTTATGTAAAAACCAACGACATGAAATAAACAAGATATATAACAAGAGTAATTGAAATAATGCGATAGTAATGATAATGAAAAAAAAAATGAAACGTCGAAAATGTGGATTGAGATGACAGAATAAGGAAGTATTTATAATAGACAATTAGAGAAGCCCACTGTGTTGTTGAGAGTAAAAAGTAGCACTCAATGAAGAAAATTTTCTTTCTGACGATGTCACTTACTAAAGCTGTAGTACAAGTGCATCAGAACAGTCAATCATGCAAAATATTGACCATAAACTATGATTGCACAGCTTTAGTAGATGACATCGTCGAAAAAAATTTCTTCGCTAAACACTCAATTTATGAAAGAATGCTAAAATCCAACATAGAGAGTGAATACACCTGCGTCACTTTGATGCTGAATCATATCACTCAACGTCTCAGATCAGTAATCACGCGGACTCCAGACAAGTAATCTACACCTATTAAAATGAAACAAATCAATAGTCTATAACTTAATGGATCAATATTACGTTTTGGTTTGACCATCTTTAGCTTTATTACGACCTATTCATATACATTAGGCACATTGAGGTAAGCGGTGGTCGGGAGTAAGTTTCATTACTAGCCGTAATTGAAGGAGGTTCACTATCTAATCAACCGACCTCTAGCTTACTGAGTACCACTGCTTAAGGACATATATGGTCAAAACGCATGTCTGGAAGTTATGGAGTCATAGAGAATGGAAAATTGCATTACACATATGCAGCACTAAATAAGTAACAGAATTCAATTAAATGTTTAGAACAAACTTACCATCATATTCAGGGAAATAGTCAACAAGGTGTGAATATAAAACTTTCTCTTCTAAAAGATCTTTCTTATTCAGGAATAAAATAACAGACGACTCTTGAAACCATGGGTAAGTAATAATAGTTCTGAAAAGAGCTTTACTTTCTTCCATGCGATTCTAAAAGGCAATGAACAACGTGAAAACTATTCTAATATATGTAAGCTGAAAACTTCCAATCAAAACTTTTCACTAATAATAAAGCAAGGATGCAAATTAACTTGCATCAAGTCAGAATCAGTAATTTATTTATGCGACCCGATTGGTATGCTAAAGTACGTGACTAGAGGGTAGATTACATGAAACTGCTTACCTGGCTTTTATGTTAGTTAACATTCGTCAGTAAGGTGTAACAGGAATATTAAGAAAGTGATTTTCAACAATGCACTAGAACTCAATTTACCCAGTTTTACTGTCTAAGTTATTCGAGCCATGACTTCAGTCAGTCATGAACAATGTGGAACGCGGAATATGTATACACATATGTTCAAGTTGCTATACCACATTAGCATGAAAAAAATCCAATTTAGAAGGCTAACACAATAATAATTTAACAGGCAGGAATAAAGTAAACGTATATACGAAAGAATATTATTCGTTCATAACTGCTTCATTCTAATAAAGGATTCTAAGATCTAGAAGAACATAACGATTGAATAGATTTGCGCCCCTGTGACCGATTTCGAGCATTGTCACCCAGTGTCCTCAGCTACTCATCGCGATCATCACACGGACCCTGACTAGGTAATCTGTATCTACTGATATAGCTTAGACAAAAAGTTAAAGACTTCATGGGCTGTTTCCGTGCTTTGGTTAGGTTCCCCACCTCCACCGTTCTTACAACCTACTCCTACCCCAGCCGAAGACGAGTCACGAGGTTGGTAGTGGTCTGGTGTATACAACACACGCCCCATCCGCGACTTACCTCCTGTATAAATAAAATATTTACACAAATCACTTACTGTAAAGTGACTAATGTCACTTTGTTTGGTCCTTAATGTTAATAGGATTCTACAGACAAAACTATGGTCTGATTACTAGTCAAAGTGATTCGAAGTTTCAGACTAGTGCCAACTAGAACGAAACATAGATCAAGTACAGTTTCCCGCCGTCAACCTCCAAACGCCTAACATCAAAACGTAGTGCGCCCGAAGTAGTAACGACAATACTACTGGATCGATAGGATTCGACCAACACTTAAGAACCGTACAAACATGATATTAAGTAGCCAATCCATGTAGTATATATGAGGCTATTAAGAATCCCATATCGATATTGAATCGGAGATATACAAAGATGGTAAGGATGAGAGACGAAAGTAGTCCGTGTATTTGCAGTTTGTTATATTAAAAAACCAACTTGAATATAACATCAACTGCTGCTTAACCTCAGAACACAAACAATATGATAGTCAGTCATAAACAACGTGGAACATAGCACGAATGCACGTTAGCTTAAATTGCTATAACAAATTAACATGAATAATAAGGCCTTTAGAAGTAATAAACATTAAAATGAAGGTAACGTGGGTGCTTGTGGAACGAAAGTAAGAAATTCAAATTTGCGTAAAACATATAAATTAGCAGTAGCAAGTTATTTACGGGGATCTGGCATCTTCTACACTCCTACGCCAGCCAGCACAATATGACAAGTCAGGTGATGAATAAGTGTACATGATACGTATTCCAACCACCTTAATCGACTAAGGTTCGCAACCTCATCGACTAATTTGCCATTTTTCCCTGTGCCTAACATCATTATTGCTTACTTCGTCATTCCATGATATGTGAGCGACGCATCGGAGACGTCTGTAATCAAAGACCTTCGGCGTACGCAAATCTATTCTACCAGCCCATGCTTCATACTCATAGGTTAATACAGAGAGAACTCTATGGTACACTTGTCCCTTCATTAAGAGACGGGTACTTCGCTAACGATACAGGTGACCCAAGTCGGCGACAGCCAAGCGGTCTTTCTCAATCCATGTCGAGATTTAGTCAGACACCAATCCACTAGGGTTGATGAGGCGTCCTCGACATACACTACCTTCAGAAATAACTGCGAATTGAGCACCCAAATGTTTAGCCTATCAAATATTTAAATTATAAGACAACTAATAGGTTTTTGAAAAAATTCATTATCTATTCCCCCCCCCCCAGCTTCAGTAGCAGCATAAATCATTTTTGCTCTAATTTGCTCTAATTAACAACAATGCACAAATAGATAAACTCAGCTAAAAGAACTAAAAAGAATTGTGAGGTATTTTTCCAAAGACATTCACTACTTAAATCCTGTCTCACCTAAGGAATACAGAAGTGTGCTAAACTAAATTCCATTTAAACAAAACATTCACATAATGCGCTTTATTAACATATGCATTAGGTTTTTACTATCATCCTATTTAGCACGAAATTTGCAAGTAACTTGAAATGGGCTTATGAACACAAAAGTAATAATTAGTTTAATATAATTACACCATGTCAAGAACGATATACATAGAAATGTCTACTTACCTCATTATCGGACTCTACAAGCACTTGATCGTATTCTGATAATGCAACTAAAAACATAATTGAAGTTACACTTTCGAAACAGTGTATCCACTTTCGACGTTCAGAGCGTTGACCGCCAACATCAACCATCCTAATAAAATAAAAGTGAGATTTAATCAACAAAAATATTTATTACTAGCCTTTTGAATTCAGTCCACATACATTTATCATTTAATAAACGGAATTGGTCGATGTTAGACAGTGATATATTCTGAGTAGGAGGCCGTTAAAACTAGGAAAAAGGGTACATCAAGGTTGAATTTTGTGATTGGATTACATACTAATAAATTACTGTTAACGAGGATCTGATTTCAGTACAGCTAATTACTAGTGTCAAGTCTTCATAGATATATATTGATTTATAGAACCATTTGAAGCGTTCCTTCTGTCACTCAGCTACAAATAAATTGGAATCTTGCACATATGTGCAAGCTCCCGAACCATATCAGCACATGAATACTAAAGCAGTAAAGCGATTGGAAACAAACTAGACATCGATGTTATTAGACAGGAAACAATAAATTAGCAGAGGAAAAAGTACTTTATAATTACATTTCAGAATCTGAAGAAAGACAAAGAGTGAACGCATCCGAGACATGTCATAGTCAAGAGTATCGCGGGCTCTCAATGTAGTTGGCCATACGAACATGACTCAAATTAATAGTCTATAAACTGATTCTATGTCTTGGCTTGATAGCTTCCAGCTTCTTTACAATCGACTCTTATGCTGGCCGACATCACACATCGAGGTAAATTGTGATTGTGCACACGTAATACATAAATAAATTTACCCATGCTTTTAACCTCAACATTGTACACTCAGTGGTCCTGTGGTGGATACTACTCATAAGGTCGTCCATAAGTAATAGGTGGTGGAACGTCGCATGAGATTGCAAAGAATCAGTAAACAACATATGAGGTTAGTTGCGAGATGGCAAGGGGCAAAGTATGATTAGAATACATAGGAGAATCGAGGACAACCAAGGAAAGCAAGCCTACAACCGACACGGATCAGAGAACTCAGAGGATGTGCGAATTGATGATTAAAAGTAATGTATATAATATTTTATGTCGTTCTCTCTTCACCAAGTATGCAATCGCTTGTCCAGTTGATCTTTTCACAGTCCCAACAAACATGATATTTTTGATAAAATACTAGTAACTTACGTATAGCTTCTACTTTTAAAGGTCACGTTTCACAGTCATAGAAGTAAGACGAACTGATTGGGACATGGATCTCCTATCCGGATAATAGACAGAAGTTGGCAAGGGCCGAGCAAGCCATTTGAACTAACTAGGGCTGATAACACTTCCAAGATAAGTGAAGTGGTCGACTGCGTTTAACTACCGCAATTCCTACTGCTAGTTTAGGTGTTGATGTAGATTAGTTCTGAAGCAAAGATTTTCCATTTGCTACTTACCAACCATTATTTCAGGAACAAGAAAACCAATTAGTTAACTATGTAAGCGATACTCATCCCGAAGTAGCTTGGAATGATATACAAAAAGCTGTAGAAACAGTAATCTTGAAATAGCAGCGGGAATAGGTAACAGTAGACAACTGTTCAGATCTATCAGGTATCAGAAATCCGGCTGAAACTATCTCAGGAAAAGATAGGACCATTACCCACTGTCAACCCAGGAGATTAGACCGATGGGCAGAACACTAGAAAACAGTTCAACGGGCCCTCAGTCTCACTTCAGTTACACAGAATCCCTGAATAGTCTGAGTGGTGAATTGATGTCTCCCAAGTCTTAGTGAAATTGAAAAGACTATGGGCAGTCTAAAGCGAGGGAGAGTAGCAGGACCTGACGGATTAACCCATAAGATATTTAAGGATGGTGGCAGTGAAAGTAACTGAGATCTTGGCTAGAATCTGGGTACTGGACGTAATCCCACCTGATTGGTCACGATCATTGATCGTCCCAGCTTGTAAGAAAGGACCAAAGTTTTCGTGTGACTATTACAGAGGAACCAGTTTGACGAATATGTGTCCAAAATATTAGCTTCAATAATACTTCGACGCCTAACTAAAGCTCTTGGAGAGCAAACTCGAGAAAACTATGGTGGTTCCTGACCTGGACGTGGTTGTAAAGACCAAATATTCACATTTCAGCAGGTTCTGGGACATAGGGACACTTTTAGATGACCAACAATAGTTGTATTCCTTGACCTTAGGGCGGCATTTAATTCTGTCGTTCATGATGTAATGTGGCAATGTCTGTCATTGAAAGGTGTGTCAAAGAAGTGCAATAACCTTATACAGACTCTCTACTCGAACACTATTGGCCGAGTAAGAGCTTATGGCGAACTGTCCTAGGAACTGATTACTACAAATGATATTCGTCAAGGTTGCACGCTGTCCCTATTTTTATTTAATTTTACCATAAACATGCTTCTAGAGTCGACGTCGTCGTACGATTACTTGGGGGTTGACCATCTTCCAGGAGATATACTTCTTGACTTCTTGGCCCTAAAAATGTCACACCTCACCCTACCTCACGGATTTCCGTCTCCGGCGGTATGGGTGCCCACTAAGGGCTTTTAAGTGCGGAGCTAATACTCAAAAAACTTTTCATCAAAAGGCCAGTGCGTGACAGGCCTCAAGCAGTTGTCCCTTGGGCTCTGCGGTCACGCCCTCAGGTCTCTAAGACCGGAACTTATCTACCTTCTTTTTCAGGTTCCTCAAGAAACAGCCTTCCATGGTGTGGGCAGCCAGGAAGTGAAAATCGCCCTCATACCTCTAACAGCACACGAGATCATCTTGTTCGAATCCAAATCCCACCTTCAACTCTTAATAACTCTCTTATCACCATGCCTAATCCTTCTAACATAATTTTATCGCCTTGCGTCTCTAAATGCCAGTGATTTGAGTTCACGAAACGTTATCCCTGGTCTCCTAAAACCGCGCACTAAGTTGTATATTGGAGCTTTCAACGTTCGAACGTTATGTCAAATAGGACACCAAGCATCCTTAGCCATGACTCTAGAATCCCGCTCCATCGATATCTGCTGCATCTCTGAAACGCGTATACAGGATCCAAGCACAGTCATTCGCTTGACCTCACCTTGTGAAAATAAAAAGTCTGCTCAGTTCAATCTTCGTGTTTCCGGGGACCCCACTGCTACCACTCGAGGCCTTGCTGGTGTAGGTATAAAAGCTGAACAGGCTCTCCTCGACTGGATTCCAATGGACAGTCACTTGTGCGCAGTCCGTCTAAATGGAACGGTAAGGACTCGTAAAGATAGGGACACACGCCGTTGTCTCTTTGTTGTCTCCGCCTATGCTCCCACTGACTGCAGCTCAGATGAAATGAAAGATGAATTTTACAGAAAGCTTTATGACCTTCTATGTAAAGCTAAGCGCACTGATGTAGTAATAGTGGCGGGTGATTTTAATGCCCAAGTAGGTAGACTAGATGAAACCGAAAGGCACCTAGGTGGATCATATGGTGTTGAGGCTCAACGAACAGACAATGGCGACCGGTTACTACAACTTTGTTCAGATAAGCGTTTATTTCTCGCAAACACGAACTTTAAGCATAAGGAAAGACATCGGTTGACATGGCGGCCTCCGAAATCAACCCAACGCTGGACTTAAATAGACCACATTGCTATTAGCCATCGTTGGAGAGGCTCAATAGAAGACTGCCGCTCGTTTTGGAGCACATGTTTAGACTCAGATCATGCCTTAGTGCGAGCAAGTATTAGTCTGCGACTCACTGGACGTAAAAGATCCACGACAAGGATCCCCCCAGAGTTCAACTTAATGATGAAAAAGTCAAGAATACATTCCAGGAACAACTAAAAAACCAATTAGTAAACGGCGTAAACTGTTCTCAACCTGAGCTAGCCTGGAATGATATCCAAAAAGTTGTTAAAAGAGCAGTAATATCTACTAATAAACTAGGCCTAAAGGTTTGGAAAACTCAGTGGATTTCAACTGCATCTACTGAACTGATTGATGCTCGGCAACACATCCCGTCTGGTTCTGAACATGATGAGCAACGTAGGCAACTTAAACACAAACTAATCAAAAGCTTACGCAATGATCGTGAGCAGTTGTGGGTAGCGAAAGCTCAAGAGATGGAAAAGGCAGCGGCAATAAGTAACAGTAGGCAACTGTTCAGACTTATCAAGGAAACGGGTATCAGGAACCCAACTGTAAGTGAAACTATCTCCGAAAAAGATGGTTCCATTATTCACTGTCAATCCAGAAGATTAGACCGATGGGCTTAACACTTTAGGGAACAGTTCAACTGGCCCACGGCATCATCCCTGCTGCCCACCATCCCCAAACAATCTGAATGGCAAATTAACATTGGTCCCCCAAGTCTCAGTGAGGTTGTGAAGGCTATTGGAAACTTAAAGCGAGGGAGAGCGGCAGGACCAGATGGATTGACCCCTGAGATATTTAAGGAAGGTGGTCCAGTCTTAGCAGCCAGATTAACTGAGATCTTGACTAGAATTTGGGAACTAGACGTAATCCCGACTGACTGGTCTCAAACACTAACCATTCCGGTCTTTAAGAAAGGACAGAAGCCCTCGTGTGACAATTACCGAGGAATCAGTTTAACGAATAGTGTCTAAAATACTAGCTTCAATAATACTTAGACGTCTAACTAAAGCTCGTGAAGAGCAAACTCCAGAAAACCAAAGTGGCTTCAGACCCGGACGTGGTTGTATCGACCAAATATTTACACTCAGGCAGGTTCTGGAACATAGGCACACTTTCAGACGCCCAACAATAGCTGTATTCCTTGACCTTAAGGCGGCGTTTGACTCTATTGATCGTAAGGTTATGTGGCAATGTCTGTCATTGAAAGGCGTACCAGAGAAGTACATTAACCTTATACAAGCTCTCTACTCGAACACCACATGTCGTGTTAGGGCTAATGGCAGATCGTCTTCGAAATTGATCCCTTCTAATGGTGTTCGTCAAGGTTGTCCGCTATCCCCATTTTTATTTAATTTTATCATTGACATACTTTTAGAGTTAACATTGTCATCGTCTGATTTCTCTGGGGTTGACCTCCTCCCAGGAAATAAACTTACTGACATAGAATATGCCGATGATATAGTTCTACTGAGTGAAGATGCTGATAAAATGCAGAATTTTTTGACTACCTTAAACTTGAACGTAAGCATGTTTGGGATGCGATTCTCCCCATCCAAATGTAAAATGTTACTTCAGGACTGGCTTGATTCGGCACCAAAGTTAGTGATAAGGAGTGAAACTATTGAATGCGTTAACCGTTTTACTTATCTCGGGAGCCTCGTCAGTCCTAACGGTCTGGTGTCCGATGAAATCTCGGCCCGTATACATAAGGCCCGACCAGCTTTTGCCAACCTGCGTCACTTGTGGCGTAGGCGAGACATTCGTTTAATGACGAAAGGACGCGTTTACTGCGCAGCAGTCAGATCCGTTTTACTTTGTGGATGTGAAACATAGCCTTTAAGGATAGAGGATATTCGTAGGATCCTAGTATTTGATCATAGATGTCTCCGAAACATTGCTCGTGTTTGCTGGGACAACCCAGTAAGCAATGCATGGGTTAGGAGTAGGGTACTAGGTAAATACGGTAAGTCTATTGATGAAGTAGTGAATCTTCACCGGCTGAGGTGGTTAGGACATGTGTTGCGTATGCCTGACCACCGTCTACCTCGACGAGCAATGTTGTCTGGTGTGGGAGTAGGCTGGAAGAAAGCTAGGGGTGGCCAAACGAAAACATGGCACCAATCCATGAAGTCATTGACAATTGGGCTGAGCCATGTTAATAGATGCAGACTACCTGGTTGGGGCCCATGCGATGATCGTAACAAATGGTTAGAGACTTTAGGTGATATGGCTCAGAATCGATTGCAATGGCGTAGGTGCATCCACTCCTTGTCTTCCTCTAAATTCTAATTGTTGAGCTTATTATAATTTTCTCTTTACTGAATCACTTTTTATCTCAAATCTCATCACTGATATCTATGCCTTTCCATTAGTACTTACTCTGTTACTACCTTCCCTACTCTGGGATTTGGTCCGAAAATTTAATCTCTATCTGCTAATTGAGGCATGGCAACTTGAATTGATGTACGCATGTACAAAGTTCTACGTTGTAACTGAC
This sequence comes from Schistosoma japonicum, assembly GCA_025215515.1. Classification (NCBI taxonomy): domain Eukaryota; kingdom Metazoa; phylum Platyhelminthes; class Trematoda; order Strigeidida; family Schistosomatidae; genus Schistosoma; species Schistosoma japonicum. The sequence goes on along the minus strand of CM046067.1, from coordinate 6,244,467 downwards.
TGACTGAAATGATATAGTTTCATTTGGTGGTACTGACAAAATACAGTCATGTGACCACACTAGGCATCAATCCAAGCATATTTGAGATACTATTCTCCCCTTCTCTCCAAGTTCAAAGTGTTGCTTCAGAATTGACTTGAGTCGGTGTCAAAATTAGTGATAGGAAGCGAAGTAATTGGGTATGTTCACCGCTTCATTTATTTTGGAAGTCTCATCAGTTCTAATGGTCTGGTGTCTGGTAAAATGTAGGTGCAGATAAAGGCTCGATTGGATTTTGTCAACCTGCGTCACTTGTGGTGTAGGCGACATCCGTCAACCAACCAAAGGATGAAGTTACTGAGCAACAGTCTGATCCATTGTACGTCATGGGTATGAAACATGGCCATTAAGGGAAAAAAAATATCCGTAGACTCCTAGTTCTCGCTGTTACCAATTTAACTTTTAATTCTTTTTGTTGCCATGTTTGACCATTCGCTGTTTTGATATATATATATATATATATATATATATATATATATATATATATATATATTATATGCGTGTACAGCCTTGAAAACGAAATCACCGAGAAGAGATATCTTTGCCCAATGAAACTGTTTTTGTTTGTTAAAGTACATTTGGACGGCGTTTTAGCCACTTATGAATTAGTACTGATAGGTGGAAAAATATATGAAAGACTTACCGGAATATAATAGAATCCAAATCAAACAAGTACTCTACAATGCCTGTAGTAGGAACTCGAACCCGTAAAATATCTTGAAGCGTCGGCAAATAGTCTGGTTGTGAAATTCTATCAAGATTATCTAAATAGCTGTGCGTCAATAGGAAAAAAATAAGATGTAAGTAGTGTAAAAAAAGAAACAAACAAATAGGAGCAACAACTAGTACAAGGTACTGATTCCCATTTATATTTACACGTCACTAAACAATGGGATTGTTATCTGACACGTCGCATGCTATGAGTCGTAATGCTTTCCTCATTAAACCCCAGATTTTATTTGATAATGAATTTAGACAACTGAATATCTTCTTAGTTAGTCATATGTTAACCCAAAGTCCAAACTTGAATAGGTTTATAGATAAAACTAAGAAAAGATTAGACTGGGCAGATAACCATTTTGGTATAAGGGCATACAGAGTTTGAATGGGGAAAATATGATGCAAAAAAGCGACAAACGAATAACAAGAAAAGCGTTTAAGGTAACAGTAAGAATTAAAGATGTTTAGGGTAGGGACATTCAGTTGGCGAAATCGAACCCAAATAAGCAGAAACTTATCAACAATAGTACGAAATAGAAGTGGTGTTAGGCGACTAAATCATTAACAACACCTTCACAATTGATATGGCTCGAAGATGGAGAAAATTATTTAAGAAACTCGCAAGTTAATAATGAATCCCTGCACGATTCATTTGTGACAATGTTTTTGTAATAATAATGATAGGATGAGTTTGGATGATTAGTGCTCCAAATAGATCGATAGTGCCTTGAAGTCCCGATTGTAGACCCAGTGAGCATATGAGCACCAAAACTTTGTATGAAGTGCGTAAAACTAGTTAAGCTACCTGGTATTTAATAATTGATGATAATAGCTACCAACCACTAAGTTACATGTTTGGACAAAGCGGCACCTACGTTGATTCTAACAATCAGGATTTAAAAGCATTACACACAGAATATGCGACCTTAAGCCGAGTATGTAGAATCAAATCGCTTCTAGAACCCCACTACAAAGAGGTTTCATTTTCTAACACCCTGCTATCTTCTACATTAGACGTTTGTTTAGCGAGCTGCCTCTTAAGAAATACTATTGGTGTTTACCAACTGGCATCACAACGCTTACGTTACTACAATTACATGAAAGTTGTACCACTCCTGCGTAGTATATAAAGTTGGAATATGTTTATAACCAGATCAAGTCATCGGAAAGAGATGAATACTGGTTGCATATGTGTCATAGGAATAATGAATAAAGTAACTTTCGGTCATGCTCACAGGCAATTCAAGTGACTTTCTCTACAGAGAACTTGAATAAATTGACTTATGGTCAGTGAATATCAGTGCGTCGAATTTAGCTATCTGAACTGCCCAGATATTACAAGACATCAGACTCAGATGAATTACTTCGGCCCTTAGAATTCATCATCGACACAAGGCACTTAGAAAATAGTTACATAAGACCACTGACGTTCCTAGAGGATCAACTGAGTTTAGGGGTACCACTGAGTAAATAATGGTATTCAGTAACCTGTTTGACCAGTAATGAATCAATGAGTGCTACTTTTTCGAAACAATAGATTAGAACTTTTGGAAACATCTTGAGCACGTTTGAGCCTTTCCAATTCGGATAAACAGGAAGTAGCGATTGAGACATAAAAATAACGGTTGAGTAACAACATCATAAGACAATACTTTAAAATTGAAGCAAAGTTAATACAGGAAGGACATGATAACAGAAATTAGTTAAAGGATCAACAGAGAGGTGGATAATTGTTCTGGGAAACTAGAGGTTAAAACTAGTAGAAGTTGGATAGGCATTTTAGTATCCCGACAAAGAAATGATAGCAATAGACATATTACAAGTAGTGTATTAATTCGCAGTTTGATTTTACTTACGAAGTGTTGGATATCTCAACCCAAATAAGGCAAACATCAAACTACGCAGAACTAAGTGAAGATGTGGTTACAAGAAGTACATATTGGGTACAATAAATATGACAAAGGATATATGTTCACAACTAGTAATAAAAAAATATCATTAAATGACGTTACGATATAATAATCTGCTTACTATTTTGCTGAATCTGTTAGCTGGTACTCACGACGACGATCGTAACATTCTTTAATGCCTGGATCATCCCACAATGATTTAATGGCCACGACATGAGAAGGTTCCATATTCGTAACTGTCTCATAGTCGATCTCCCGTATTGCTTCACCATATGCCTAAAAGCACCAGAAGAACTTATATTCGGTAAATTGTAACATTTAAAGAACATGAAAGAAATGAGCTTAGAATTATCCTCTAAACTAGCATATAAATCAGCTCCATAAGGTTTTACCTCAACCTTATTCAGGAGGCAATCATGTCACATGCGCTAGAAGTTAAGTCCGTAAAATGAAGCTCTAGCGAATCAATACAGATTATTTTAGAAGGTTGACTTTTAGTCATAAATCACGAAAAACACGTCGAATGGTCAGAAAAAACTTGAAACTAATTATATTGAGTCCTTATTCAGTACAGAATTACTAATACAATTATAAACATACATTAGTTAAATAATTACACAATATTTCGAGATTTCTAACACCAAAAAACAAAGAACATATGATTTTCAAAGTGAAGAAAAATTGTGTCTGAGGGTGGACAGAATATAAATCAAATGTCTCGGCTTAAATAGCACTCATACTCAAACAGATTTCGTTGCATACAGGAAACCAATAAAATTGTTGGTTTTAATAATTAAAATTGTCGCACAACTGTAGTTGTGATACAACAGAGAATGAATTATTTCTAAGAGATGCATATTGGAATGTAATCCTGTAAGTTCTAAAACCAGGAAAAAAAACACGAGCCTTTTCAAAACGCCAAATATTTTAAAAATAATATGATTGCTACATTGATAGAATATAGAGACAATTACACATTTTAGACCTAGACTTCTGAAGTACTACTCTAAATAGAAAAAATGTCATAGCCTCCGAAGTATTGCAGATCACATTATTTGCAGAAATATCTATGACCCCAGGGAAATGAAGACAGATAAGTAAAATAGGATACAATCTTTGATTATCAGAAGTATAAGAGAACGCTTCCAAAGATTTATCTAAAAATCGTACCGAAACGAACAAAGTATATCCACCTCTGCAAACTTCCTTAAGAAATTAATGATATTTTGACGTAAAACTAGAATCACACGAAATCTGTGCGACTCAAGTCTAAACACATCCCAAAAGAAAAGAAACGAAATATAAAGATATTATCATAAACCTAAGTTAACCAGGAAGATGAAGATTACCATGATTTTCGATACCGGATCTGTTAAATATGTACAAACCAAACCTTACGACGAGAATCGATCTATATTTTTAAAAAACCGGTACGGTAACTGGAAATTCATTTTGCCAACTGATTAACCAATTATGAAGTCATTTCCGAAAATCCAGTCATTTTATAGACTTTTCATAACACTATTCCCACTTCTGCCTCTGGTGACTATTGCAGTACATTAAGTAACACAAATGGAGCTTTTAAAAAAACTAACCTTATTTGCTGGATTTTCATAAGGAATCTTCAGACTTTCCACAGCACGGACCATTGTAAACATAGCCATATATATATTTTGGTAAACAATTTTGATGAAGGTTCTTCGCTCATCATCCGAATAACCTGCGCCGTGTATGATTCGCATTTGCTTGATGAAGGTACTTTTACCCGACTCACCGGTACCTAACACAGTTGGAGAAATTAAACCACAGAAACCATGTATGCGCAGTACAAAGAACTATCAACAATACTTGACAAGCACCCTATCCATCCTACAAGTCATTTATGCAACCCGACTGTACAAAATGAACAAGTGTATTGGAGTTTAAACCTGTGACAATTAACGGACGTTGTAACTACTAAAACATCGTCTCTTGATTACTAGTTACAGGTCAATGTGGCCTCTTCGATTGTGTAATGTTGACTGTATCCCATTTAGGCAGCGAAAATATTGGGCATAAATTGGCCGATTTTATTTTGAAGATTTGCACAAGGATTGTCATAATCAATATTAAACATTGGCACTCGGCCATCCATCCCCCCAATTCTCTTTCGTCATAACAGTTGGCGACGGGGTGAAAATCGACGAACCTGAACACACTCAGCGTTCTCAAGGTCATCGGTCCATAATTTCGTCTCACCAAGGACCAATCAGCATTTCAAGCTAATTCTTGACCTTGCATCATTTTAGCAGTTAGCTGAGTTAATATTTTCGGCATATTGATTTTAAGCGAGCGTGCGACCGAGTTGCTGCAGGAGCTTATAATTGGAAACCAGCGATTAATTGAGTTAATGCTGGAACAAACACGCATCCAGATCCGCAGCAGTAGCCTAGCGTCAGTAGACGAAGCACTACTTCAGGCCCACATCCGCAATTGACTCCCAAACTCAGACAGCACGTTCAACAGAAGCATCTCTCTCCAGCGTGCCTAGTATCACTTCTCCAGTGAAGCAAGGAGAAGCACTGGAGACTTCTGCCAATGTCAATCCGAATGTGGAACGTCTAGAATTGCAAAATGCTCGTTCTGATAGATGTGCGCGCATCAGAACCACAAGAAGGAGCGAGAAGATCAGTACGAGAAGCGCGCGAAAACCGTCCGATCGTCCCATGAAGCCTCAGCATCCAACAACAAGAAACGTTAAGCCGGAGAATGTTGGTACCATTGCCAAAGCACACTACAAGTGTTATAAAATCATTGACTTCTCAATTCATCCAAGAAGTCGCAAAGATACCGGCTTAATGACAACACATGGACAAGAAAATGAAGTGTCGACCTGGTTACAACGCAAAGACCCCTACAGCTTTTCGCGGGGGAGGAGATCAGTGGTAGATTGTGGTTGTTGTACAAATTGTAATTATCATGTTCCTTCTTTTTTTTCTGAGTACTTTTAGTTGTACACAAACACGCAAACTTTGAAAAACACACTGGACCATACCTGTATCTTTTTCAAAAAGGGGAGGTGTTGGGGATTCCTAGTCCCCAAATATACAATGATTGACTTAATTAAACGCAACAAGTTGTATTGATTTTTTGTAAGCTTATTTGTAAACTTTCATCACATTAATTGATTTCAATGTGAGTTCAACTCCTGAGTACAGTTAATAGTATTTCATTGTATTAATTAAATGATGATAATTTCACTTGATGAATACTCACTGTAAATTAACTGATATAAAAATCGATGTATTTATGTAAATAAATGGATAGTTCGCTAGTGTTGTCTGGTTGGCTTTTGTTTTTCTTATTCCGGCTTGGGACTCAGTGGGCACAGGGCAGGCGCGCAATAACCAACTAGGCACAAGTCATTTGCACTCGGCCATCCATCCAATCACCCCCCAATTCTCTCTCGTCATAACAGCTTGTATCTAAACGCATTGTTTACATAACTTAAAAAAACATCAGTTTCTATAATGCATCATCATCAACGTAGAACCGGGCAAATACCCCCATAGGTTCAAGTTGCTATACCACATTAGCACTACGAGATAACAGAGGTAACATAATAACAGAATACAAGAGAGGAGAGTGAGGTAAAGTTGTGCAGAAACTAATAATAGGATTCAAGATTTAGATGAAGTTAAAGAGTGAATACACTTGCACCACTGTGACCGATTCTGAGCCATGTCTCCAGCCATTTATTGAGACTATCACACAGACCCCAACCAGGTAATCTGCATCTACCAACATGACTTAGACCAACAGTAAAATACTTCACGGACTGATGCCATGTTTTGGTTTGCCGCCCTTACCTTTCTTCGGCCCTACTCCAACCCTAGCCAAGATTGGGCAACGAGGCAGGCGGTAGTCAGGAGTGTGCAACAGGTGTCCTAGCCATCTCGGTTGATGAAGGTTAACGACCTCTTCGACTGATTTACTATATCTTCCAAGAACCTTTTGTCTAACCTCCATATTACTTATTCTACTATTCCATGGTATACGAGAAATGCTACGTAGATTCCTATGGTTAAATACCTTAAGTCGACGCATGTCCTGTGTTTTCATGGCCCAAGTTTTGTAGCCATATGTTAGGACGGCGCAGACTGCTGCGTAGTACACCTGACCTTTCGTTGAAAGACCGATATCGCCTGCGCCACAAGTGGAGTAAATTGGCGAATGCCAATCGGGCTTTCTGAATATGTGCTGAGATTTCGTCAGACACCGACCCACAAGGGGTGATGAGACTTCCGAGATAAGTGAAGTGGTCAACGCATTCAATTACTTCACTACCTATCATTAATCTAGGTGGAGAAGCAGGCCAGTTCTGGAGTAACATTTTGCATTTAGAAGAGGAGAAGCGCATCCCGAATACGCTTGCATTGTTACTAAAGGTTACTTCACCAAATAGGACTATATAGTCTGCGTATTCTAAGTCGACGACAGGATTCCTGGAAGGAGATTAATTCCTGAGGCGTTAGAAGTGAGTGGGACTTTTAAGTGTATATCTATGACGGAATTAAATAAAAATGGGGATAAGGGGCAACCCTGACGAACCCAGCTTGATGATGAAATTCCTCGTAACTATTCGCCATAGGCTTTAACTCGACCGGTGGTGACCGAGTCGAAAGCCTTTATAAGGTTTATGTACTTTTGAGGTACGCCTTTTAATGACAAACATTGCCACAAGACTTCACGGTTTACTGAGTAAAAAGCTGCTTTCAAGTTAAGGAATACAACTATAGTCGGACGTCGGTACATATGTCTAAGTTCGAGCATCTGGTGCAGGGTGAATATTTGGTCAATGCAACCACGTCCAGGTCTGAAACCAGCCTGGTTTTCCCGAGTCTGCCGTTCTTTAGTGTTGGATAAACACCGAATGATTATAGAGGATAATATTTTAGATACTATATTAATCAAACTGATTCCTCTGTGGTTATCACAAGAGGATTTCTATCCGTTTTCGTAAATTGGAACGATCAGTGAGCGAGACCAATCAGATGGAATGATGTTCAATTCCCATACGTTGGCAAATATATAAGTCAACCTACAAGCTAAAACTGGGCCGCCATTATTAAAGATATCGGTAGACAACCATCAGGTCCTGCTGCTTTTCCTCGCTTCAGGTTACTTATAGCCTTTTCAACCTCACTGAGAATTGCAGGATGTCAGTTTCTCAATCAGGTAGTTTGAGGATATTAGGTAAGCTAAAAGTAGTTAGCGGCAAGTTGAACTGTTCCTGAAAGTGTTCCGCCCATCATTCTAATCATCTAGACTGATAGTGAATCATAGATATAATGCAACCTAGATGAAAAGTTACGAGATATTGTCATAAGTGTACGGATAATCACGCTATTCAGGAAGGCAGTACGAATCCAGGACCCCAAGTTTAGCTACCAAGACTTTAGTAAGTCATGAAACACAGGACTTAGTCTTACTTCATAAATGTAATAATTAAGTTTCACATTACATAGACAAATTTGGGGTGAGAAAGTCTTCGTTTAGTAGTGATGTCTAAAACAACAGGTATAAATGAGAGGCACTAGATGCTGCGACTCTTATTTCCACAAGTGATGGTAAAAGCGGAAATACCTCATAGGAAACGCTAAAGGAATTAAACAAATAAATGAATAAGAGAACAACACTGCGCAAAATTTAGGCAAAGTCTAAGGATGCACTGGAGCAGCAAAGTAATTACCTGACATACAACAATAAACTATAAATACTTGTTATGGACCGTACTTTAATCTAGTCATCTCGTTTGTTTAGCCTACCCCTACTCAAATTAGTTAATACTTCATATGGGTACCTGTTACGGTAGGGAAAAACGAAAGTGGTCGTCGTACAATCTTGATAAAAAGCGTATATAACAGCTAGCCGGGTAACAGTAACCACCAGAGACTAGAGGCGGATTGGTGACAGCATGTATGTTTAAATCCGAGTACATTCTGAAGTAAACTTAGTGTATGGAATACAACTTCTAAGGACCCAAACGAATGCCATGTTTGTGATATTTGTAAAACATGCAGTAAAACTTTTTATGTACTGATGCGTATCGGATGAAATACTGAAGTAAAATTGCAATCAAACAGCATACAAGGACAAGTGAATCAGTTATTCTTATCAAAGTTGGTAACAATCGAACGAAAACAAATGTCGATCGCAATCTAAATGAAACTGAGTATGGATCTAGAGTTATGACACGTAAATTGGCCCTCTTCTTACTACAAAATTTGTAAAACATGCTTCTAACTAAACGATACCCTATTAATTAAGCTACGTAATTATTACTCATATGCACGGGCTTTGTGCAGGAAATTAGGGAGATAATAGAACAAGTTTGAAAACAAAAGTTTTGACAAAACATACCGAGAAGGAGAAGCTTCAGTTCTCGACGCGCATCTTTTTTGTCGCGCTTCAGCTGCTTCTCAATTTCCTTATTGATGCGGTTTTGTTCTTTGTACTCTTCACTCCGGCAGCAGAACATTGAAATTTTATTCGAATATTGTGTTGCAGTGGCGAAGATATCTTTGCAAATACTTTTCTAAGTGTATATTTAGGCACTCAAACGTAAAGTCGAATAACATAACGCCCATTATTGTCCACAATTATCTGCGGGAGCCATCTTAGGATTCGTAAAAGCCACCAAACGATAATAGCTCAAACAATCCAATGTGCAATATTATTGACAAGCTAGTTTAAATCAGTTGATTTCCCTAGACTCATGTTTTAATGTTGAGGTGGGATTTCGAGTTTTCAGTAGTATTCAGTGTAAAAGTTCTAGCTACCTGATCAAGAAATACCCTAAGTTGAACAAGTTGATTTGTGGGCTGATATCACGTGAGAGTAAGTGAATGTGCGTCAGAGGGCGATGAACTTGAGAAAAACAGCAGTTATCACGTTGTAAGACAGTCATTTAGATAATAAAGTGACAAAGGCAGAGGTAAAGATAACAAATAAAAACAAGAATGATGATAAAATAATGAATCGATGGGTTAGGTGAACTACCGGTGGTGGCATATACGACAGTAGTAAATAATTAGTGCGCGACGTACAGAGATGATAAAGACATAGTCATCCTCCTCACAAAGTGGCAGACAAAATTCCATATGCATGTACATACTCGCCCAGATGCTTTTTGAAGTTACCTAATTAACCAGCTGACGTCACAGTCGTGTGGAAAGCATTCCATATTGGTCAGACCTTCAGTAAGAAGTGTGACTTGATCCGAGTATTTGCTCTTTGGTGTGTGACCTTGTGAATATTACTTAGTTTTAGACTGTGAAAGGTCCAAAACACTATTCCCTTAGAAAGGTGGGCTAGGCTGTTCGGGATTTTTAAACCGTTATTGAGTCACTCTTCGTTCTTCTGTAGCTTATTAAAGATGGACCGATGGAATGTAGCCGGCCCCCACACTTCCTCAGACGACGTCCTATTACTGATTTTGCAGCTTATATTCGCACCTTTTACAACAGACTAACTTAGCGCTAGAAGAGGGGAAGGGTAATGATGCTACGTTACTCAAAAATAAGTTTTATATGTAGTGAAGAAGAGTTCGGTGGGAAGTATAGCTAAATGACCCCTCCGCGATGAAATGAAGCGTAGGTTTTGTCTGTGACCTCTCTACAGTCTTCACTGGTATCTTATGTGATAGATGTTGCTATGTTGTGCTAACGAAGAGTCGGCTTCGTTTAGATAGTAGTAATGCTTCCTCTCCCTCGGGGTGCGAAAGTACATGGCTTTAAACTTCATTGTGCTGAATTACAGGCCGTTGACCTGCGATCAGCGTTCGAGTTAAAACGGGTCTTATTTTAATGTATTTACGATGTTGTCGCTGTGTATGGCCTACCTTATCTTCACGTCATCCATATAGATTAGCACTAATGATATAAGTCAGTTGTGAGGGGAAAGGATTATTTATCGAAAAGAAAAAGAACAGGAGTCCCGAAATGGCGCCCTCAAGGACTCCTTATAATCCTTTTCTCTATGTTGATTGTACTCTGCTCGCTGTGATGCAGAATTTTCAGTGTTGTGAATTGTCCTGAAATCATGTGAGTAGTAGGTTAGAGAAGCCTGTACCAGAAATCTCCAGCAAGACATTGTGAAGCACTGTACCGAATGCCCTTGCAAAGTTGAGTGATTTTGTTGGCGATGATTCTCTGATCCCAGCAGTTTGTTCAGCTATTCCATGTTAGCAGAATGTGGTTCTTAGGTTGCTTTTTGATGGACACGTGTAAACATCTGTGAGGCCACGTTGCACGTTGTAGTTACTACATATCTAGCCCTGCTGTAACATGTGCAGAAAAGGGTGGCCAGTCGCCAGCGACCATGTTTCGTGGCCGGTACTCCCTAGTAATTGGTTGTTTGTTATTAGGTAGTCCAATCTTAATGAAATCTAGTCATGTCTTCACCTCGTGTCACTTCCTATATTGTTGAACAAGTCACCACTGATTATGGTCGTTACAAGCTATTTATCAAGCCATCCCTTTAGTGTCCCATATGGTTATGTTTTGTAATCGCCCTCAACGATAATCTAATATTATTGGAGATAAGGGAGTGTTGACAATACCTGGAGGATTTGTTCTTTATTTTTGAAGTCTATCGCAGGAGGCAGGTACATGCAAGTATTACGTATTTTATGACATTTAATCAAAAGTAACATCATGCGGACTCAGGAAGTTCAACGAGAATGAGAATTTCAGAAAATGGTGACATTGAGCCGTCTATTGATGGATATCGTTACCCCACCTTACATGGTACACTCTTTGTCCCATTTGAATAATGGCATGCTCTCCATATAGGCTTTCTTGTCTACATCAACTGATTGTAACTATGTTTCTATCACGGACATGATTTGAAGTCCTTAGTGTGCACAAGTGTAATGGAGGTTTGTCCTCTTACACACACATATATATATGTGCGTGTACGTCTTGGTACGTTTGTCTGCAACGAGGTAATTTTAGATCGTACACTTGGGATTAGGTGGATGGACAGTGGTGGTCGGTTCCTATGAAGCTAGCCAGGTTAAATCTTTCTGGTTCCTGATTATCTGGACTTACCAGGCTCTCGGCGGGAAATTGTTGCTTGGTAACGATGGATAGCAACGGCACCGTGACCATCCTTCTCGCCTGCCTCTCGCTTGGCCGTCTAACTCTGTTTTAACAACACCATATTTAGAGGTGTGGTCGTCCATCACGTTACGTCGTGATGTGCTGTAATTAGGTCTTAGATCCTGGAAGCGACAACTATTAATCGAGGGCCTTGATATTTGTGGAGTGTAACAAACGAGGTAATCTTGTTGCACTTGTAGCCGTAACGTCGCTTGTTTCGAATTGACAAGATAATTACTAACACTGCCGTATGTCATGAGAGCGGCGCCAATCCGGAGTATCGTTTCCTGGCTCTTGAATTCAGACTACGACTGTCTCGACTTTGTTTCCTGGTTGCTTAAGGCATCCTACTATTGTTTATAGCATAAGTCCCTGCTTTTGAGTAGACTGTAGTTAGAAATCGGGATGTTAAAAAGAATAGAATTCAATTTATTGTTTAGTAATTTTCTAATTTTATTTTTTAATGCATTAGATGGTGTTACAGTATTTTATACACCCGATTTTACAGAAGCCATAACCGTACATTTTCGGCAGTTGTACTAAAACCAAAAACGTGGATATTTCAGTATAAAATATTACATCACACCCACAGTGAACCCATCTCTAGTAGAAGTTGCATTCAAATACAAAGTCACTCTTCTCACACTGTTGACTGATAAGTATTGCAGTTATTCCTATCACTATTTGCTCTATTTCTATTTCACTTGTTATGGTGCCACCACGTTGTCGCTTCAAAATTGCGTAGGCTTACCTCGGGTGAATTAGTTAAGGTGGATCACTCGTCACTTGCAGTTGGGCAAAGGAAACGTGCTCTAAAATAACCGTGTGAGCTGGTGCAGGGTGTGCAGCTCAGGTGCGGAACGCCTATCTTCTTTATGTTGTCAGGAAACTAGTGGATAGGCACCGAAATGCGGGACTTGCTGTTAGCACAAAGTTTCAAAAAAGCTGTCAATCAATCTAGCAATCACTGATTTAATAATGAAGTTGTCTCAGCCGGTACCCCATGTTACTCTACACAAACTGGTTAAGACGTTACTGCATTAGTTAATGTTTTCTACTCTGCTACTATCATTCATGATGTTTAGAAAATAAATGATAATAGTAGTAAGGTGGCGTTTTGGGTACAAACGGTAAGGTACTCAAAATTCCGATGACTGAATAGTGTCATTTAAAATACTGGCCAGGTAGAACGAGTATCGAAATAAAAATGGCTCGTGTCCTTATCTTCAGCTGTCGAAGGAGATGGCTTTGCTTATTTCAATCAACTTTCTACACTTTCCCTATTCGGGACTGGGGTGACAAATGAATGATGCAAGCCAAATGGTCGGAAATACAGTAGTTGATCTAGTTAATTACGTTTGGTGCACACTGAATTGGAGCTTAGAGTGATGGATAATGCATCCCGAAACCTCTGGATGATTGGCGAAACTTAGAGATTTTCAGATGCTGGGGGAAAGACAAAGAGGTCACGTCATTATACGAGCAGAGCGCCACCTTTGATGATTAAACGACAACACTCACGTCAAAAACTTCATTGGTGAAGTTTTTCACAATATATCTCATAGCCCATCCTCTTAGTGCGTCCTTAACTATGTATCAGTCCATTTATTAATTACAGACTTTCTACAAACTGTGATTTTTTCGGTTGCGATCCCCGTCACCACTGTTACGTCCTCACTCAAACGAGACAAACGCGTGGATTATTATTGGCTTATTACGATTCGCAATATGATACAGCTAAATCATCTAGCCCATCCCCGTCGAAACGGTTAACTCCGCCCGCAGCTCTTCTAGGGTTGTTGCCGGTCCCAAGCCCGGGTAAAGGAGGAGGGTTGGGCATAGGGCTAGCACCCCTATCCCGTAAAACTCAAGTTTGCTAAAAAAACGCTAACCAGAATAAACAAACCTAACCACTTAAACTCTGCCCTGGAAGTAGAAGGAACCTATATGACGCTTCATGATGAAAGCCGAGATTCTTCGGAAGTCATGAGGCCGATGCCACCCCTTCTAACGACCAGAGCAAAAATTTTTATAGGTACATGGAATGTTCGGACAATGTGGGAGACAGGGAAGATCAGCCAGATAGCAGCAGAAATGAAGAGATACAATTTAACTGTGCTCGGGATCAGCGAAACGCATTGGACTGAAACTGGACAGAAAACATTAGCCACGGGAGAAGTGCTACTATATTCCGGGCACGAAGAGGAAAATGCCCCACACACCCAAGGAGTTGCTCTGATGCTGTCTAAGAAAGCGCGCAATTCACTTGTAGGATGGGAACCACATGGACCCAGGATCATCAAAGCATCCTTTAAGACAATGAAGAAGGGGATTACAATGAATATCATCCAGTGTTATGCACCCACCAACGACGGCAACGACGAGGACAAAGATCAGTTTTATGATAGGCTTCAGTCAATTATAGCGAAGTGTCCAGGAAAGGATCTGACAATCCTTATGGGGGACCTAAATGCCAAAGTCGGAATGGACAACACCGGTTACGAAGACATCATGGGACGACAAGGACTGGGGGAAAGAAATGAAAATGGTGAAAGATTTACAAATCTTTGCGCTTTCAACAAAATGGTTATAGGTGGTACAATATTCCCCCACAAACGCATACACAAGGCTACATGGATCTCATTAGATCATAGTACAGAGAATCAAATCGATCATATATGCATCAATAAAAAATTCAGAAGATCAATCGAAGATGTGAGAACCAGGAGAGGAGCTGATGTAGCTTCAGACCACCACCTAGTGGTTGCCAAAATGAAGCTGAAGCTAAAGAAGCAATGGATAACTGGAGCAACAGCATTAAAACGGTTCAATACAGCCTCTCTTTTCGGGATACTGACAAACTCAATGAATTCAAAATAATTCTCAACAACAGGTTCCAAGCCTTACAAGATCTGCTGAACGAGGAAGAAACCACTATGGAGGACAACTGGAAAGGAATCAAAGAGGCACTAACTTCAACTTGTCAAGAGGCTCTGGGCTGCAAGAACTACCATCATAAGGAATGGATTTCCACAGAGACCCTGAGCAAAATTCAACAAAGGAGGAACAAGAAGGCAGAAATCAACAACAGCCGAACTAGAGCAGAAAAAATCAAGGCACAAAATGAATACACAGAAGCAAATAAACAAGTAAAGAAGTGTATTCGAGCCGACAAACGGAAGTATATCGAAGGCCTTGCAACAACAGCGGAAAAAGCTGCAAGAGAAGGAAATATGAAACAGCTATACGACACAACGAAGAAGCTGGCAGGGAAATATAGTAAACCAGAGCGACCGGTCAGGAACAAAGGAGGCAAGCTAATCATTGAGCTCCAAGAACGAAGAGACAGATGGGTAGAACATTTCGAGGAACTCTTGAATAGACCAGCTCCACCAAACCCACCACACATCGAAGCAGCATCTACAGACCTCCCGATTGATGTCAATCCACCAACGATGGAAGAAATCAAGATAGCTATCAGACAGATCAAAAGTGGGAAAGCAGCAGGACCTGACAATATACCAGCCGAAGCACTTAAGTCAGATATAGACATAACGGCGAGGATGCTCCACGTTTTATTCAAGAGGATCTGGGAGGAAGAACAGGTGCCGGCAGACTGGAAGGAAGGATACCTTATCAAGATACCAAAGAAAGGGGATTTGAGCAAATGCGAGAACTACAGAGGGATCACACTATTGTCAGTACCAGGGAAAGTCTTCAACAGAGTGTTGTTGAACAGAATGAAAAACTCAGTGGATGCTCAACTTCGAGATCAACAGGCTGGTTTCCGTAAGGATCGGTCATGCACAGACCAAATTGCAACACTACGCATCATCGTTGAACAATCAATTGAATGGAACTCGTCATTGTACATCAACTTCATCGACTATGAGAAGGCGTTTGACAGCGTAGACAGGAGATCGCTATGGAAACTTCTTCGACACTACGGTATACCACAGAAACTCGTCAACATCATCCAGAATTCTTACGACGGACTACAGTGCAAAATTGTGCATGGAGGACAGCTGACAAATGCATTCTCAGTAAGAACCGGTGTCAGACAAGGCTGTCTGCTCTCGCCCTTCCTCTTCCTCCTAGTGGTCGATTGGATCATGAAAACCTCTACATCTGAGGAGAAGCACGGGATTCAATGGACAAGTAGGATGCAACTTGATGATCTGGACTTCGCGGATGATCTAGCACTTCTATCCCATACACAACAGCAAATGCAAGTGAAGACAACCAAAGTAGCAGCAACCTCAGCATCGATAGACCTGAACATACATAAGGGAAAGAGCAAGATCCTCAAATTCAACACCGAGAGCACCGACCTAATTGAACTTGATGGTGAAACTCTGGAAGAAGTCGATACCTTTACATACCTGGGGAGCATCATCGATGAACAAGGAGGATCCGATGCGGATGTAAGGGCAAGGATCGGCAAAGCAAGGGCAGCATTCCTACAGTTGAAAAATGTATGGGACTCCAAACAACTGTCTACCAATCTCAAAGTTAGACTCTTCAACTCGAACGTCAAGTCAATTCTTCTGTATGGAGCTGAAACATGGAGAACTACTGCAAACATCCTCAGGAGAGTACAGGTATTTATCAACAACTGCCTACGTAGAATATTGAATGTCTGTTGGCCGGAAACCATTAACAATAGCCTACTTTGGAAAAGAACAAATCAGCTTCCAGCTGAAGAGGAAATCAGGAAACGACGTTGGAAATGGATAGGACATACACTGCGGAAATCATCAGACTGTATCACCAGACAAGCACTAACTTGGAATCCTGTTGGAAAACGGAAAAGAGGAAGGCCAAAGAACACCCTGCGTCGAGAACTGGAAGCAGACATTAGAAGGATGAACAGTAACTGGAGACAGCTGGAAAGGATTGGTGAGGACAGAGTTGAATGGAGACTACTGGTGAGCGGCCTATGCTCCTCCGAGAGGGGTAACAGGCGTAAGTAAGTAAGTAAGTAAATCATCTAGGGTAGCCGGATTCTATGTATGATTCCCTTGATAGCTTCAATCGAATACCACGATTCGTCCCTCAATAGCCTACAACTATTCCAAAAGATTTAACTTGTAAGAAGATTATATTGTAGAGCGAAATATATCTGCAACGAGATTAGCAAACAACGTTTATTTATCCCACATTGGAAATTGAGTCAATTGATGGAAGTTTACAAATCAATCTTACAAAAAGACCAATATAACCCCTTTCGCCTGACTTATTGAACGATTGTATGTTTGGGGATTTTGAATCCCGACCACAAACACAGTCAAAATGAAAGATGTACTCGGTTGATTAGACGGCTTACAGTTCTGATAAAGCACTCTGTTCTCAAACAAGTGGAGTTCAATCCACCATTCTTAGTAAATTCAAATCTTTCTTGTTCACTCAGATCTATAAATTTACATTTTGCCTGTGTTCGAAGTCGTAATGTGGCATTTCGATCTTTTGGTTCTAAGTTCATAAGTTATTGTCTTAATTAACTTTTTTGAATCTCATCTTAATCAGCTGTAGATTTTACTATACAAGCATATCTACTTTACAAGTGATTCACTTTTTGTTCGATTAATTCAAGAATATTAAAAAATTCTGGATCGCTCCATTGCAAAACTCAGGTATTTGGCCGAGTCTCCATCAAGACATTTATGGACATTCAGGTAATTTAAATGGCAATCTGTTCTTTTAAATATGATTGCACGACGTACTCACATCAGACTTATAACTCACCACAGTGTACGTTAGTATCAAAGTTATTTACATCATCACAACATACTGAGCCGGCTGCCGTTCTATAGAATTCGACAATGTTGGTTTTGTGAGTCGTTCGGTTTTAGTTTCTACTACTTCCAAAGCTTAAATAGTGCTTCGTGTCTGTCTGACCTTGAAATACACTTAAATAACTCAGATCGTAGCTTCGGTCGACTCTCAGGTACTCAATTATATTCACCGAGCAGAATAAAAGACGTAAAGTTAGTCGATGCGCGACGATTTGTTTTGACGAGTCAAAATCATGCAAACCAAAACAAGAAGGCTCGGATAAGATAAAGTTTGCAGTTCACTCATACTTTAGCATGTATACTAAGATAAGAATGAACAAAAAACAAAACATTATATCTGGATTTATCAGTAGTTTTTGCAGTTACTTACTTTTCCTAGTGAACCCATACACAGAAATTGTTGTTCAAACTAGCAAATAGTATCCGCCCTCCAGCAAAACTGATAATCATCAGATTCAAGCAAATAGTACCCTATTAAATAAATATTTGGTGGAAAAACTAATAACCGAGATGATGAGTATCCCAGAATACTAGTTCATCTAATCTGAATACAAATGAATTGATTATTTAATTTATATTATCGTCATGTTGCCCTTGTTGCTAGCACTCATTTCCGGCTAAAAAAAAGCCATGTCATATAACTCCCAGTCCAAGTTATATTCATAATTATAATCTCAATTCCTTTACTACCTTCTCAGCTCAAACTAAAGCAATGCTCATAGGTAAGGCTTAATCCCATCCATTACCACTGCTAAAAGCAAACTGTAGTATCATTCTTCTCACCCACAGCATAAATGCTCCCCTTGTCTGTAGCGCGGAACCTGTTTTATGTTTACGGCTACGTACTACTCCCCAACATAAGCAAGCATTTAGTAGTGATGTTTAAAATGCTCTATATGCCTCTCGGACTCACATATATAAGGTTTAATTTGCATTACCTATCTATCAGGACGTGCTACTGTAAGAAAAACTAAGTGTTTACGCTACAGACTATGATGCAAATACCTAATGTGTTAGGATTAATGAAGATTATCCACATGAATAAAAATTTATCACATCTGTCGACATACTGTGAACTAAGTTATTAATCATCAAGTTCCCCACGCAACTACTGTAATCACTAAAAATATGCCACTTATTAAACCTCACCTTTCACAGAAACCTGGTCTGAACAATACTACTGTAAACATCCGTAACAGCCAACTTATCAAGGATAACAAATTAACTTTTACCAAATGAACTTCAATATCTAAGTCTAAGCAAATAAGAAACCTGAGGCACTCTATATAGTGTCATAGCACTCACAGGGATGGAAAAAGAACATATCTTCTGGAATAACTTAATATCCACAAAACCAAAGCAAACTTAATCCCTTGTCATTTACTAAATGGTTTTGTAGATTTGGCAGCAGTCTTAGGTCTGCCCCACATATACCTGAAGTCTATTTGACCAACTAAAGAAACTGCACCAAACAGAGCCATTTTTGTTGCCCCGCCAATTCCCAAACCGCCAACTAAAGCTATACTAGGATTGATGACAAAAATAATGAAACTGCTTCCACTTCTTACAATCACATTACTACCCCTGACTCAACTACAATAGACGAGACATCCCGAGACACTTCTGCTGAGGTTTACTCTTAGACGCTAGCACCAACGAACTTATCAATCCCCCGATTGACCACACCGGTAGATATTTTTGATATCACTCCTGACAACAGCCCACAACCAATGATCTCAACTAATGCTTCAACATGTAATTAATTTACGACAAGTTTGCTAATGCAGGAACTTACACATTGTAACAATTCAAGGTTGTCTGATATCTTAATAAATGCTGAATTACTCATAAAAATGAACTATCTCAAAGCCGTTATGATGATTGCTAGTCCTAGCGTCGTATTAATCACAGAGACATGATGTAAAGCAACTCAATAAACGTAAACAATTATATTTTTTGAGCTGACAAGCATGACACCCACTCGCTCTGACCTAAGGACGTGTAGATTTGATAACGAATGACTAGGTGCTACAGAGGACTCAACATGAATTAGCATAGCTTATGGTAATCAAAGGTACCTACTTGTAGGGTGCCTATATAGGCCACAAAACGCAGGCAACACCTACAACGAAGACTTAAGCAATGTGACTCACTTAGCCTCTCATCAGCCACACACGTTTAAATTAATTGGTGAAGACTTTAATTTGCCAAACATTGACCGGAAGTCTTTACCAACCTCATAACAATTCTCAAAAAATTAATAGACAGATAAAACTAAGTGGATAGACATCACATGTTCAAACCTGAAAGCGACTATGGGAAGATATAAGTCACTTATGAACAAACGATGTTTTTCATTTTCGCGCAAGCAACATGTTGTCGAGTCCTTTTAAGGTTTTTTATTTATTTTTTTTAAAGCATAATCTCAGTATCTAAACTCATATTTTTAGCGTTTGTTTAATTTAACTTTTATGGCAATTTGCACTCCCTCACCTTATTTGGTACAATAAGCAAATCTCGTAATCCAAATCGATAGAACGCTCATCAATTTGAAACTGACAGCTATTCAGGTTAGATGTTGGTTCTGCTCTTTTGTGCATCAAGTTACTTCCTCTAGGCACTAAGGAACTATTTATGAGACATTATCATAGAAACGGATGCAAAGTAAAACATCTTTGGCCGTGTTGTGGTACACTTAGTTTTTTTCCGTATAAGTTTTATTTAATTCACTGCCTCATACACTTTTATTGCAATTTACAGGACCTCAAATGACGTGTTTGTGGGGGTTTTCCATGTAATAAATATGAGTTACTTTATGACCCACATATTCCTACAATGTATTTTTGTCCTTATTCTCAAGACCATTATCCATGTAAGTGCATATACATGTGATTGCTTTGATGTCTATTTATCTGTTGGTATACATATTTCTCTTATTACACTGGTCTTGTGTACTACTATGTTCGTTCGACTTTCACATGTGATTGGTTTTTCTTCGAGTTTGCTTCCTACGCTTCCTATATTTAAGACAATCGCGTTCGTCTACAATGTGACCGTTTGCGTTTCAATCGCAAACTTGTTAAATACGATTTCCCTGTTGCTGATTGTGTTTTCACTTCTTTTCTATCTGTAATTTGACATGCTAAGTGTTAATTAGAAATACTATGATGTTAAGTATTAAACTGGTGATGACCAAAATTCTAGGTCAAATCAGGAGTATTCATCTGCTTAAAGAAACACCTTAGGCGCAAATCACTACTTACGATAACAGCACTATGTGAATTGAAAGGTTGGTCTTTGTCTGTCGAATTGCAACATAATAAATTCAGTCTTGCTGACATAACATAATGTGATTATTCCAGGTAGCAACTGAAGATGTGAGATCTGAGCTAGAGGTAAACAGTCTACGGTATAGAAAGTAAAACAAAAAATCATAATTATGATCACTGTGTTTGAACCAGGATCACCTGAATGTGACAAATAATTTGACTCCCAGATTTGTCATATGTCTCGCAAAACAAAAGAGGAATTCGCATATATACTATCAGATGATAATTTGTTTGTAGAACAGGGTTATTACTAAATCTGTAGAGGGCTAAGATCAGTAATGAGTTTCAGTAAGCTTGTAGGGATGAATAATCCCCAATATAAATAGTTGCATAGGCTCTCGACATTGATGTTGGCCATGTTTGTTTCAGCGGACACGACTAGCTGAAGGCGCGCGGTCATGCATCACCACCAGATTACTACTCAAACGATTGTGGGTAGCATCTCTCTCTATTTTGCCATCCTAGACGTTGCTATCTCATTGAAGCCCTGTTTACGGTCAAATATAATTTCTCTTCTATTCTTTAGTGCCTTCTGATTTCTTCTCATCGTAAGAGTGGGTCCAATCGCTAGAAGTTGCTCAGGTTGTACGACGAGTGTAATTTGGTCATATACTAGGTGCACATTATACGTGAACACGACGTGATCTGGACACGATCATTAATGTGAGTTTGTCACTTTTTATAGGTTTTAACAGAGGATTATTAGTGTCTTTTATCCTTATTTCGGCATAATTTTCACAGTATCTTTGTATTTGCATACATTACTATTTTCATGATGTCCGATCAGACTTCTAAGCTTAGTAGGACTCAGACCCTCACGCAACCAAACTTTCAGCTCATTCCTTTTCGGGCAGATAATGTAGAAGTTTGGTTCTGCTACACAGAAGCTGAATTTTGAGACCACGGCGTAACAGATCCACGCGTTTCATTTCTGGTGGTTTCAAGGTCACTTCCGCGTGAATTGAACAGGTGCATCACCCCTTCTTTTTTCAGCTCCAACTGCCTAGAATCTTATGGCCAGCTCAGAAGATCAATTCTCAAACATGGGGACTTGTCCGACAGACAACGTCTTGATGAGTTATTTCACACCATTGAGCTCAGCGGCGGTACAGCGACAAGTGTGAAAGAGGTATTTGATCAATGCACTTTTGACCAAGGTTCTCTTCCGTCAACTCTTTCCATTAAAACTGTCACAATAAGTGCAAGCAGAATTAGTTTACATTAATAACAACCCTGTACATTATAAATTCTTGTAAATAGATTCAACAAAGATGTTTACTAATGTATTTCCACTAATATTGTGCGCAAGAAAGCATACATTAAATAATCTATGCCGTTCCTCGAGCTTAATTTAGGATCATGTTTAGAATGTTGCCGTGACATTGTGTTTTTGCTCCAAATATATTGTTAAATTACGTTAATTGTAGCTGTACACTTCGTGCCTTATCAGAAGATATAACTGATAAGTAAAATTCTGAACAAAGAGGCTAGTGCCACTTAGTAACTGGTTGGTTGAGAGTACCTGGAATGCAAATCAGATTAGAATTATGCGTCATATATTTTCCCGTCGATGAATTTAACAAATACAAAAGTTGCTTCAGATTTTCGTAGATCTTAAGCACTAAAAATGGTAAACCTAGTGACAAATCATGTTATAACAGAGGAACTGTTAAATTCTTAAGTCCCATAACTGTTGACTGAATTTAGAATAGGCTTGTATCTTCCCGTTGATTTGTAATAGACTAAAAATGCTCAGCCTCTGTCGCCATATATGCATCGTGAGCGGATCGCTTATATATAGCGATAGTACACAAATTATGTTTAAGGCTGGAATGTGACTGGCAAGTGGAATCCAGTCAAATTTACTAGTCTGTATATAGCTAGATACAGGAAAACGATATGTTAAACCATCCAAGTACTGTGGAGCCTGTTAACTAGTTTGTGGCTGTGGGAAAACTGCATCTTAAACATATATGCGTATCGTAATTCGTTCATAGGGCTTATTGCCGAATAAGCTACATCATTGTATCAGCTGGGACAAGGATGTTTAGCACACGACAATTACATCAGGAACACACTTATAGGAAAAGCATGAAGTGGATCAAAAACAGAAATATATTTGCTATTCAAAACAACAAACACACTTATACAAACAGGTTATTTTTGGCGTAAGTTTCAAACATAAAGGATTAGCCACGTGGCACTAAATAAGCATCAGCCTGGTTTGATTTGCCGCAATATGGCACTTTTGTGGCCTTGAGTGGTTAGGTGCATGGCGGCAGTTCTGCATTTACAGCGTGGCAGACTGGTCATCCTTTATTAACTCTCACAAATCTCAACAACATTATTTTTACGGAGAAATATGACTAATAATAGGTGGGTCTATAGTTTTTATGTATGTACTTATTAAATAATAGTTGTTTGGCCTGTTCTTCACGAGAAATAAGTGTTGATCTGAAAGCAGCCTTTGAAAATATAGTGCTTAGCCGAGGAATTTTTCAGTTGGGAGAATGCAGAGCAAGCAGTTGGAGAGTTTTAGTCTGTAAGTTAATGAATTTAGTGCAATCGTAGATTACCTTCACTCATTATATCCGTTCGCAAAGTCAAAGTGCCTCGTTTTAGTCTTTTTTAAATACATTTTCGTTGTTTTTAAATGTGCATTTGATAACAAAAGAAAACTTCACGGGATTGGTCAAAGAAACAAGCCGTAAGTTGAAATGTGATTATCGCATCTTTACGTCTAAATGCATGGATTGTAAATTTATGTTTCGTTCGTTCATACATCATGCCGCACAACTATTCCTGCACGAAATTTTTTATGAGGTGCGATCCTTGGTTTAGATGCTTATCAGAAGAAGAAAAGGAATATAATGTATCCGCTAGTTTGCAGCACCTTCTTAGACATCTGACGAAATTTGCAGCAACTAAAGGTTTATATCAATTAAAGAAAGTTAGAAACTTGTATATCAGTGTAGCCACTCAAAACTACATGTTTATTAACGATGGATCGAAATCATACGAAGTGGATCTGACTTCGGGTGAGTGCACCTGCCAAATGTATATCAAGTGCCGTTATCCATGTCGGCACATGTTGCTAGCACATTTAAGAGACAGTACTTTTACTAGTAAGTTTTATCTCTGTTGCGATTTATTAAGTCGACAGTTGATATTATGCTAAGACACTGTAAATGTCGGATGCACAGTTCCAACGTAAGATGTCCGAATAAACAGCGTGACTCCATGTTTCAAACCGTCTAAACAGCTACTGCAAAAAATGATGAATACACAGAGAAATGGACGACTGATTTTTCAAAAGTTTGGCGAAAGCTTTGCAATGCAAGTGTTTACCAAGATTGAAAATTATACGACAGAATTCCTAAAAGATAAGTAAGAAATAAGTTTTCTCATCTCTAACTCTAGTGTTTTTTTGTATTCTACAGGTTTCCTAATCACCTTATTCACTGGAGAATCTGCTTGTATCATGCAATATTGACGATTTGTCTATAATAAATAATTAATACTTAATAATTGCTTTTTGTATTTCAATATTTGCAGTAGTACAGTGGTGTATATTAGGGTTCGTAGTGTACGCAGTAATGTATGCGTTATGTCTCAGAAGCTTACGTGCGACTATTCGATACGATGCTACGAAATGTCATTGTTAGCTAACAGTCATCCGCAGTTTAATTTCTAATTAAATGGTTAGCACCTATGTAACAATCCGCGTTAAAACGTGTTTCTGTGTGGTAAACAGTACTCAGAACCATAAGGTACTCGCCTTACTGTAGTTTGTGCATATTAGTGTATTTCTTGTAATAGGCTTAATGGCCTACGCCAACAGCTTACTTGCTTTGATCCTCGAGCCTGATTTTTATTGTAGTGATATGTGAGTGATGTCATCTTAGGTACAAGATATACAAATTGTTTATAATCGGCGTTATTATTATTCACCGTTACAATGTTAATACTGTGAAGCGTGTCAACATTTATTTAACAAGTCACTAGAGTTGTCTAACTAGTTAGCCCAGCGAAGAATAGAAATCGTTCATCACATGGACGCATAGATTATTACGAGTAACGAGAGCTGATAATAAAAAAATCTATTGTAACAGCGAAAAGAGTGATTCTTCCTAGTTAATAGCCTAATAAATAATAAATTTGGATGAGATCCCAGAACGTAATCTTTCTCATATGGTATGCTATTATAAACGGTTACAACGTAATGTAGCTAACGTAAACATTAGCATGCGTTCACTGTACGATTAGCATTAACTTCCCCACTTTGTATTCGTTGTAACAAGCTAAATTGAAAAAGCCGTATTAAAATATGTGCAAATAAATATTCATCAGTATATGGAATGATTCATACAATTTTGATAAGCTTTAAGTGATACAAACAAGACTGCTTTCACTACTAATCAGTACAGTTATCTGTGTTTAACTTCTGGAACTTTGTATAACTACACACACTGATTGATAAGGATATGCCACCGAAGTTTAGTTCTAACTGAACTCCGATAAACTTTCAATATGTTGCCCGAATGTCGATTTCTATAAAAGAAATGTTACCGTATTTCAGCATAGGTTATGCGAAAATTTAGTTTTGCATTGTAGAACTTCCTTTGCACATTTTCATTACTCGTTGGTAACTCTTCAGGCACCATGTAAATCATTCCAAGATTGTTCGATATTTTAAAGGATAAATTTACCATCCATCAGCATTCTTACTGCAACTTCAGTCACTCTATCCTTATAAGTTCTGTGCTTAGCATGAACTTTGTAAGTTTCAACAAGTCTATTGAAATAAAATCAAGCCACCACAGAACGATCTACGAATGTAAACGAAAAAACGTAAATTGGAGTTATACAACTATTACATGCGAAATATGAACATACTACATCAGTGGTTAATAATTTAATCACTACAAACTAAAACAATATAAACCATCCAGGAAAATTACTAATCGTGTAAACCTAACTTAGATTACCTAAATGGTTTTAGACGACGTAAATACACTGAAGTTCGATCTTAACGGAAGTAAAATGTCATCATTATTTCTTCTAAAATTTAAAGTGACATATTTCACAACTACAAAACCATATATTAATTGTATTTACGAAAAAATACGCCCTATGATTTTATGGTAGCTACGCAATTTAGTGCAGACTATATTCATGTAGAATAGTTTAATATGCATGTACAGTTACGTTTTTCCATGACAGATAGTGTGAATTCCAAAAATAACTGATTACACATGACTTTAGTATTGACACGATAACTGGTTACGATGTCATGTAAACACCTAAGCTGACGAATAAGCAGCTCGCCACGATTCGGTGAAACTTAACATTGTGGACGGACTATCAATGACCTTGACACACCATTTTAACCAATGAGAATGCAGTGGTAAATGAAATCATTATTTATTATGAAAAACGACAAAATCTTCAAACAAATCACACAGGATACATTGTTTTTATATGATTTATGAATTTTTGAAGGTTGAAAACGGGTTCATTAAGTTTAAATTCATAATATGAGCGATAAAAAAATTCATCCATATGACTCCATATCAGATTGTTTCTAGAGCCTTTATAAAGTCTAAAAAACTCCTTTAGGCATGACCAGAATCCTTCGATGTTTTGTGTATGAAGGCCTGTACTTGGATCAACAAAATGTCTGTCGTGAACAACCACATGGTGAACATATTAAAGTCTACGAAGAGGCCGATAAGCTCTCCAATCGTCAGTATAAATTGTCTATCCTGGTAGAACGTACAACTGGATTTTCGAAGTTAGAGTCCTCGCAGTTCAATTTGGGACGTACTGGAAATGTCCCTTTCCTAATGTTCGGTCGTAAATACCATGTACCTACCAGTAAAAAAGGTGACTCCATCTCGCGTATCTGTGGTGGGTGTTTGAGCCATAATAAATCCACAATCACAAATCAAATCTGCGAGAAGTAATCCAACAGCTTGTAGACTGGCAATAATAACATCCTAATAAAAATTTCTAATCAGACTATCCAACGTCAGCATGTTTAACCAAACAAGGCAAACGACCTTGGAGGATTACCTTGACTCTCATTGGCTCTATGAAGTTTGCCAATAAAGTTTAGTCTCACCCTGAGGTAAGGTAATTTCTGATTGCTGTCTGAATAATTGCTTCCGCCAAAGGTGATTTTAAGCATGGATCTTGATGACTATGTCATTTCTGCTGTTCAGATTCCTCCTGGTTGTAATTCGAGAAAACTCTTAGATATCTCTAATCCTCATGTGGAAAAGTTCCTCAGGAAATTTATGAAACGACTAGTGAAGAAACCGAATACGCTCTTTTCTCGTGTTTTACCAACCTTGGATGATCGTGGTGATTCTCTCAGTCTATGTGTAACTGACTGCCAAACTCCTTATATACCATATGTAATTAGAGCATCCGACTCGTCATGGCACATACGTCAGTTCCCCACGCATAGATTGTCTATTCGTTCATCAAAAGTTGACAAGTGAGTATAGATAACCATATTCCCAGCCTATCGACTTTGATCAGTACGACATGCATACTGACCTGTATCAAGGTTATTTCTGTTATTCAAAAACAATAATTTTATATCGACTGATTGGTATTATGTCATACAATTTGAGTATTTCCGACGATCGTTGTTGAATGTGTTATACAAATGTTTTCATTTGATTTCCACTCCACAATAAGGCTAAAATTTAATATCTTTAAAAGACAGCTAATGTAAACTAATTGATCTTACCTCTCATCTTGTAATAACCGTAATCAGTAATTGCGAAGGCGAGGTTTTGATGAGAGCTCGGATTGATCAAGATCTTCGAGTAACAGTCTAGGTTGCATGATTCGAATGATTTAACCCACTGTATGTAATTCGTTTATTCCACTGACTAGCGCACTAACATTATACAATTAGCATTCAGTGTATAATGAAAGTCAGGACGTAAACTATATGGATTATTTATTATTGTAAAATCCAACAGATGTAAGTCGGAAAGTTAAGTCGTTAT
Source organism: Schistosoma japonicum (assembly GCA_025215515.1). NCBI lineage: Eukaryota > Metazoa > Platyhelminthes > Trematoda > Strigeidida > Schistosomatidae > Schistosoma > Schistosoma japonicum. The sequence continues at coordinate 6,216,506 of CM046067.1, read as the reverse complement.
GAGTATATATATATGTGTATATGCAGTGAATAAACAATCTGTCATGTTCCAACAACAATCTAGTGTTTATACATAGAAAATAGCTTTTTTTGATAATGGTTACTGTTTCAAGCTTGCAAACATTTTTACTACAAGCTGATATAGCTTGGGACTAGTCATAGTAAATCAAGCGTGTTCATCCTATACCCCTCTCCAGATTTTCAGTCCTGGTATTCTCTGATACATGCCTTTTCGTCACTCCGTCTTAAACCATATTTTCAGTTCTTAGTTGGTACTCATTGCTGTTACATCATCTGAACTCTTTTTATTCATCTTGTTAATCTCGTTTTGTTGCGTTGATACGGTACAGGAACTTCGGTCAATAAATATTTATGCTCTACTTTAGGTTGGTTGTGACCGACTTGATATTGGTTAACGGTTTTGAAACTGGTAATGGTCAGTTTGATTCCTAGTAACTGAAGCAACTGAAACGGCTCTTTCATCCACTCATTCTGAACACAACTGTAGTTTGTCAATCGGAATTCCGAAATTACTAGTAGTACCCTCACTAGCACAAGTTAGCTGGTTCCTGCAACCAGAAAATTCCATCGATTCGACAAAGTGCCATACAGCCGCAAATTATCGAAAATACATGTAGCAGATTGCGCAACTATATTTTTAATATTATGCAGCTTTAGAATAGGATATCGTTTCTCATGAATCTTAGCAATTCTAAATCTGCTTAATTTATTCAAGCTGTTGTGCAAAAACTGATTGAATCTCTTATTAGTCTACGGAGTATTATCGTTTTAGATAAAAAAGAAAACAGAATTCGCGGTCTCTTTATCATATAGATGCTCTTAAAGTACTATTTAATGAAATAAAATCATAGGATATGAAAAGTTTGTATTGTATTTTTATTTTGTTGAGTAAACATTACTTGTCCAGCTGCAAGCTACATACTTTTGTGCCTGAGTAGTACATGGTGAGTTGATGTCTAACGTAGTAAGTCATATGCGCCTAAATATAAAAAATATCTGCAAGTTGAAGTGGTTATCACAAATGTGTCACGAAGAGGATTCTAGGCTGTCAGACTTACGAGTCAACTTAATTTCTTCTGTTCTTCATTGTCGTTATAGTTGCTTTCATTTCTTTGTAAAGCATAGAAGCGAAGATTCACAACCCATGTCAATTCTCGTTTTTTTTCTGCAAATATATTATCTGCAGACTACCTTGTGCATACTTCAATATTCTATGTGGTAAAATCATCTTCACTCCGTTAATTAAATTCATCGCTTGTTATTTGATTGTTATATACTGCTTCATATTTTGATACATTTAAGATGTTAGTAAATTTAATTCGATACAAAGAACAGTAGAGCGAAGAAGTACTTCCTTTACTCACCGTGTTTTTAGTAACCCAGTAACATGTAATCCATGGCTCTGTACTGAAACTTTGCGTGTGAGAGGCGATTGTTCTACCAGTTACCTGTACCGAAATGGATGAAGTGAGTTTGGTATCTATGACCTAAGAGCTGAAGCCTATATGCTTTAGTTACCACTCGACAGCTTATATATATAATATACCTACATCAATTGACCACTATGTACAAGCTAACGTCATTTTTTTCCACTCACTGAGTGAATTTTACCGATCAAGTTGTAATTTAACCACTAGTCCAAGTGATGTGGCATCGTGTACACTATTCGTTGACGTTATGTTGTTGAAGGTTGTCGGCATGAAACCTTGATCTAAGTTTCTTACTAGTCCGACGGTCATCAGTGCGACACCTACAGTCTTGAGAAAAATAATCTTCATTGTGGGGTTTGAGAAGCACTAAAGGATTAAAAAATGTCATATTAGTCAATACTCAATGGTCATTCAATTTAAGTATCTTAGGAAGTCAGTTTCAATCGAAACGACTTGGTTGTGCCATCTCAGACTGCTAAACTGGGTTACGCTAGTCCACAGAGTGTATCATTTCCCTGAATAATACAGATACGTCTTGCTAACGGGTGCCAACTAGCACAAAATCAAGGTGTAGGAGAGTTTCATGTTGACTACTTTAATTGTCTAGCATATTACAGTATCGCATATAAACGTCATGATATTCTAGCGTTTACAGGTTTGAAGTAATATCTGTGTCTTATACTCATCTTAGATTTAGATAGTATTTCCTCTTCAGATAAATAGATTCACTCTTCTATCTGATTACGTTATACTCATTCTACTCAACCTTTGAATGAATCTTGTTATTCATTGTTGTAGCGATTGTATTATACTTGATGAAGACGGAGGAGGATCCTGTTTCAATTCTTTAAAACGTCCTCATATGAATGTTGAATATAGTCCGCAGTTGATCACTTCTAGCGATGAAGAAATCAATCCACCATCAAAAACACAACGAAGAGAATAGTTAGAGGAACTTCCGATTATTTTTGGTATTTCGCTCATATTTTTTAAATTAAAAATCTACAATAAATAGTTATATTCCAACTGGTTTGATTTTACAAAACTTCTAAGTTTGGGAAAAGAAGTGACTGAGCAACAAAATTTTAGTGATGAATCGTGTATCCCTGTTGATGTGTGATTGAACTACATAAAAGAACTAAGTAATTAATGTGGTACACCGTATCGCACTCAACACGAGATACAATAACACATCCTAACCCCTTGAACAGCTGTAAACGAAGTGAAACGATTCTTGAGGTAACCTGTAAGTTTTATCGGCAGTCCTCAGCTGTATGTGTGCAATCGTTTTATGGATATATTCATACCTTAGTAATCAGCAGATTTCTGATCCATTTAAACACCGATAAGCTTCGATGTTAAGCAACTTGTACTAGTAACTTGCATCTTGGTATTTATTCCCTCCTTACTGTCTGATCTTGACGCAGCGTTTGTTTGATAGGCTGAGCTACCAATAATACAACTCAGTAACTATCTACAAAACTGTATATTAAACGGTGGATAGAGTGTAACCTGGATTATAGTAAATCGGCAACTTTGTGGTTAACGCCCTCCATTTGGTCGCTTATAGGAGTTCTGCTATTTCTGGTTGGTCTATGCAGCTGGTATGAAACTACTAGCCGTAGCACAAAATATGGTTCAATGTCTAGTATGTGGTTCTGTACTAATAAGTGGGTTACATTATCAGGTTAGCGAAACCTGTCGTATGATGTAGGATTACTTCTCGGCTACCTAGTTCACATCAAACGTGCCATATATAATCAATGTTTTTGTAAGCATAGTCTATTACTTAAAGGACGATAACGTTCAACGATATAAACTGAAGTTGATCTAATTCTTTGTTTCAAATTAAGTCTTAAGAGTGCTTTCATGAATTCTTTATTTCGAGCGACGAACTCAGATTGAAACTATTTTACAACAATAAATAACTTTGTTATACACATATTACCTATCAGACCTGCTACTTAACTGTCCCATGGCTTTCCAGTATTACTAACGCAGAACAAGCAGTAGAGAGAACTATCTATATCCATGTATAATTAAGTAATATATTTGTAATTTTTCAATGTGCCGAAATCGAATCCTTTTACAACTAAGCGTAAACTGCTTCTTCAGAGATATGGTATTTCCGTGTAATGATTGAATTAATCTTTGAGTGTTTTTCTATGCTTCAGCTATTAGTAATTTTAAATGTGGTAATATTAAAACTAGTCGAAAAAATCACTGTCAGGAAAGTGTATGCTAATTTGTATGTTGGAAATGGCAATTACTTTGTATTTAGTTATATATCTAATTCGTAATTGCAATCCATTACGTTGAGTTGTATGACCCAGAAGCAGTTACAGTAATAGGGATCCTGAATTTCATAATTAGTTCATACAATTTGTTTCGCAAAATTCTTTCTCAAATTACCTTCATAATGTTCAATCTTCTTAATACCATTCATATTAACAATTTTACTGTGGTATTCATCTTGTATTTTGGTGTAGCAACTTGGATAGATGTACATATTTACTATGTTCTGTGATGCTCATTAGTAATTGACTAGCATTATAACTTTAGAATACAGTTTCCCACAAAAAGGCAATCTCTTTGTACACTGACCTCATAAAAACTAAAATCTACAACGTCAATCAATATATCATTACCAAAAAACTAAGTGACTGAATCTTATTCATTTCAACCAAATTAAATTGAGAAAATAGCATTTGAGGTTTCTATTAGCGTGCGTTCACAATAGCCAGTATCAAAACGACTTATGGGGATTATATTATTATCTTGGGAATAAGAAACTGGTTAGTCCTAACTTAATACCATACTGACATTTTAGTATTAAACAAATCACAAGTTCTCAGAAGGAATTACTTCTAGTTACTTGCAGACCTAATCTAGTGTTGAAAGCCCTTAAAAATTGTCCTCAGTAGCCGAGAGAGTCTTAAAAACACGATCCAATCAGCATCACAACTGGATAATTGCTTAGTATAATAAATATAGATATCCATGTTTTTTTTGCCTATATGATATGTATTGTGAAAGTAAAGCTTCTTTTTATACCACTGCCTTCTGTCGATGCCAAATCGTATGAAGGGGAGAAACCATGAAGTAGCTAGAAAGCCTATGTTAAGCGTTTAGTCATCAGACATCCAGAAAAAAATGAAATAAGCATTTTAAGCCATACATATAGACGATGGTCTATTTTTATGATTAAAAATTACTTGCAGTAAAGGTTATGTCGGTTTGTGTGAAAGAATAAATTGATCATGAATGCGCTGTTTATTCGTAATTGTAATACAATATACATTTATTCAGGTTTAGGGTCATTGTCATTCTCCACAATGTAGTATAATCGTAGTTACTAAAATACTTTATGAACAGATTTCAGGATTTGTTAAGTGTTCGTTTTACTATTGATCACGACTTTTGCACAGACTTCATCCTAATCTCAACCTTTCGAAAGGCTTACTAGACAGGAATATAAATCGTGAACCAGACGAGTTTGCCTACGTTTATGTATTTCGACAGTTTATAGAGATAAGAAATATACTCAGTTCAATATTATTACCTATGCCTGACCCGGCTCATCAAGCAGCCACATATCCCTTAGTAGATGTATCGGAATTTTCTATAACATAATTTGCTTTACTACTTCTGATTCCGATATGTCTGAAAGGAGACGTGTGATTGGTCAGTATCGTATGACACATGTGAGACAATGGTTAGAATATATATATATATATATATATATATATATATATATATATATATATATATATATATATATATATATTGTTGGTATACATTATAATAATACATGCGTGTGTTAGCTGTAAGATATCGCGTTGCAGACAATTCAGAATCGATAGTATCAGACATCCCTATGTCAGTTATCACAGATTCTAGGGTTGTTTCAATTCATTTGATGAAGATTTAGATCACTTATCAAGAAGAAGATATTTTATTTATGAATTATTTTCATCACATACTAACATTTTATCCATTTGTACCATATCCATGCTCCAAATGATGTCCATATTAAATGAATATTCATTCCTGATGATATTCTGACTGATCGATTGCATAAATTGTAGTTTGAGCAACACGTAGTAGTATTCAACCTTGGTGATAAAGAACTAGTCAACTCATCGCATGCACCAACTAGGCAGGCTCTTGTTGTAGCATTAAGAATACCATTTTTTTTACTTTAATTGTTTTCTGTAGAAGATGGGGAAAGGCATGATGGTGTTGTAATAAGTTAATTCAATGATTTGGTTTTCAAACATTAAAAGTATATGGGAAGCCCATAATTTCGTTGTTTGATAGATCATATGAGTAGTAACCATCCATTATTAATATCCAGAAATACAGCATTTGTAGTGATTGACTTTTTACATGCATCCTACGAAAAGGAACTAATCACGTAAAATATCTTCAGTATGTGTCACGGGTGTTTAAGCAATCAAAACTTTTAGCGGTTGCCGATGCGCACTGCTAAAGAGTTCTGTACTACTACTAAATAACTGTCCACTGCTTCATAGTTTATCGTAATGGTCTAACTCAGTTCACTTCGTAATATCAAATTAAAATAAACATTTAATTCTAAGGCCTATTCCCTAAGTCAGTTTGTTCCTAATACGATACCCTGGGCTGTATTACACTAATACCTTCATAGTCGTCAATGTGGAAAACTTCAGATACAATAAATGAGATCTCCGGTACAAATTTCACTTTAATGTGGATGGTAAATTCTCAAAAGCTTTCAAATACAACACATTTATTATAAATTAAAAATTTTTGCAGATAATCTCAGTTCTGTTTACCAAGGAATCGTTTTGAATGTCACCTGGAAATCAGCTTCCTTTCCATACACTTTTCTTCTGACAGTATTGTGTAATTGTAATCAAACAATTTAGTGACAGGAATTAGATCTCAGCGATGCAAGTTTCGTCGTTATTGATCGCATGTTTTTTTAATGGTATACTACATTGGACACAAAATGTACGAGACTTTTCTAGAAATAGACTGAACCTTCTCTTTAATGGTCTGACAAACACTATGCTACCTTTGGAAAGCTTAGATTATGGTTAGATTAGACATAAGTGACACAGAAAATTGTCTACTCAGCTTTGAGTCACACTTTAGTTTTATGATAGCTAATGACATTACCTGGCTATCCAAACCTAAGTAGTTGGAAAGGGACTCGAACCTGTGATCTAAAACTGGAAAGTTGAACACCTGTAATCCGCCGCTATGTCTCCCAATTATCATACTGATTATAGTAATCCGAACTAACAATATTCATTCGAACTGTATAAAGTTTACTATCGAACTGAACAAGTGAAAATACAATATATGGGATAAGTGAAGTGTATTGAATTAAGTAGTAGTAACAATTATTCAGAAACTCTGATGATTACCTCAGGAATATATTGTAATGAACTAAGGATTAGTAGTAATTGCCACTTGTATTCGGAACAGAAATATGCTAGAACAAACAGGAAATCGTAATACGGAATACGTTACCGGAACGCATAACAGTATTGTAATGAAATAACCTGGAATTATAGTAATTACCTTGGATTATTATGTATAGTAATGAACTCAAATCAATGAGTCTACAAGTGCTACGGAGTTTCCAAAAGCATGCTAATGGTTTTTGTAATATCCATCACAAATATGATCCATGGGATCAGTGGAGTAAGAAAGTCAGACACCCAAAAGCATATACAAGTATGAGGACAGTACAGAATAGTTCATACTAAGCGGTACGGAATGACCAATAGGGACAAAATGACGCACTTTAATGTTCCCAAAGACCTATATTCAGTTAATGTAGATCTAGGCTTGTATAAACATTGTTTTCATGAAAAATATAACAGACATCAACTGAAATTCGAGTTATTTGGTTGCGATAGAAGCATTTCATTCAAATGATATTGACTGCAATTCAAGTTTGAATATTTCTTATTGCTAATTTTCTGAACTGGACTGACGAGGCATATTCATGAAATCACTTTAGTATATTTCGGTAACACTTTTTAATGATAAGTAATAGCCTAATTTTTCAATCCAACTGTATATGGTTGTTCTATTTTCATGTTGTCTTCCATGTTAGAATAAAACCTGGTTTACACAGTTTATAATTTTCATGATATAACAAGCAAGAATTAAACTTTACAGTCACGTTTTCATTCATTTTCTACATAACATATTACTAAATGATAAACATATTCTTATAGTAAACAGTGATCTTGTCTCAATAAAATAGTTTACTTAATCCAGAAGAAGAAGATCGAACAGTTAGTAATGTGTGTAAAATATAAATCTCAAGAACTACAACCAGGGAGACGAAGTTGAACAATGCTTAAAATATCCAATGACTGTAGCAACATAGAGTTAACCTAGGTAATCCCAAATTAACCAATCAAAAATCATTGAATGTAATACACTAGTTCATAATATATAATAATTATTTTTACACAGTAGAGACTAAAAGTCATGCTAGTAAATGCGATTTGATTATCTTTGTAACAAACAGATCTACCGTATCCTTAAACTTAACTGTAAACAATTTAAAGACACGATTAGAGACTATTTTCGTTATCACCCCACCATCACCACCACCCATAAATGTTTGACGATGCATGAATATATAGACTAGTTAACATGACGTCGTTCTTTTCACTCTGGGATAGAAAAACCCATAGGAAATTTCAGTAAATTCATCCATCACGTAAGGTCTGTACACTCATTGTTATGTTATTACTTATTTCTGATTTCATTTTCAACGACAATTATTATCATCTGATTGACTAAGCAGATGTAAACTTTCATGATGGTGACTAGCTTGTCAGTATGCTAACCGTGATCAGTTTAAGAATCGTCCAAACTCATCCTTTTACTGTAGATTATCAACACAATATTCTCAGAATAAGTGGATTGTGATTGGTAGAGGGATCTAAGACTCACTTTTTTGTCGTACATCGGATTAGCTAGTTGGATGTACCTGCATTCTAGTATTGCACTCTCACACTAAGACTTGAAGCCAATACCTTTCGTTATAAACGTCCATATGTTGTCTACTGAGTTAGTGAGTTCAGTTATCCACTTACTTGTATATTCGGTATGATGTTTACTTTAATTACTAGTAAGAGGGGAGGTAATTCTTTAAAATTTATTTCAACATAAATAAATAAATAAATAAATTAGATGTCTACGTACCCATCAATATTGAATATGTCAATATACTAACAGGAATGAAAATAGTCACACAAAAGGATTTTTTTTTTCTGTTCAACATATTGTTTTCAATAGAAAATATTTAGTTTCATTTGATACGTATGAAATGATCAATTCTTGTGGAAATGCCAAGAAGTAAGTAGAATAAATGAATACATTCAACTTCACTAATACATACGTATATTTATAATATTACAGTTTGATTGGTGAATAACAAATTATGCAATCATAATGAAGAGAAAAATGAGTTATGTGAATATCGAACTAACTGAACATGTGAACAACTATGAATAGAATCAGCATTCAGGTAGACTAAGATTTAAACCATCTCAACGATGTAGGTTCGAATAGCTTTACAACATGCTGGATACTCCTCGTAATTACAGTATTCATTATTACAATTCTTCTTTCTCATCAGTTTAATTATTGCCATCTACATAATATTTTATACTGGAAAAAAAAACAAACAAACAAGTTTGATCATATCATAAAAAAGATAAATAAATACAAAAGTGAATTGAAAAACTTAATTTTAATTTTACTTCATTTGTCTAATTTATCTCTTGCATGAAACAATAGTTTCTATTCAGAATAGGCTTGTTTGACACGAAGCGGACTGAGTTCGAATCCCACTGTGAACATCAACATTGGGATGCAGGTACATCCAGCCGATGAGTCCCAAATAGGACGAAACGCGCGTCCTGGATTCCACTTGCCAGTCACAATCTAACTTAAATATAATAGTTTCTATGTTTACTATTCTTATTGTTAAATGGAAATGTAAATGAAATATTGGTTACTTTTCCTAATAAATTCAACATATCTATCTACTGTCAGTTATAATTTAGTGTATTCACTGAGTTATAAGAAGTATAGTACCAACTGGAGTACAGTTTAGGTTTAAGCTAACGCAATACTTAAACGACCAAATAAAATATCCACAAGAACCAGAAATACCATTAGCATGAAGGTTAACGAGCATTCAAACATGAAATGCATACCATTTCTATTGTTCCGAGGAAGATATGATGTTGCCTTACCTACAGAGTGTAGCATTGTTAAGTAGAACCTTAAAGTTTAACTGCAGTAGACAAATAAAAATGGAAATGTTTGAAATGAAAAGACTGTTATATTTTTAGATGTGACTACTGCTAGGATAATTAGTCTATCAGGACATATTCATTTTTTCATGATTCAGGCTGACTGATTGGTTAATGATGTTGCCACTGATGTACTAGCATTTAGGCCATCCAGTATTCAGTTGATCAGTTTTAATGGACGCTAGTAAAGTGGTTGCCGTACAGTGGTTTAGCTATTGTCGTGCTATAGGCACTGATATATGAATTATCTATTCACTATGCAAGATCTTTATATTTCATGTGAAATATTTATATCCGCTGTAATATAAATGCCTCTTCCAGATAAAGTATTCATCCATAAATTCTACTTTCTCATTGGTTTAAAATGATTAACGAATCGAGACACTGATTTAATTTATGGTAACAACTAGCGTTAAGTTCAGCAATACGATTCGAAACTTAAGGCTGGAAATAATCAATATGTTATGTTTAAGTGACTGAATACGTCACAGATTGATGTTGGCTGGGTACCGTTGAAAATCGGTTAGCACTGGACAGCTGTTTCGTTCTAGTGTGGGAGCACTCAGCAATGCACCCCCCCCCCCAGATTTCCCCCCACTCGGTGGCTTCAGGTTGGTAAACACCCTCTGAATAACTTGGCCAGAATTCAATGTCAATATATTAAGGAATAACGTTGGCAATATAAATTAGAAATTCTAATTAACACTACAATTTAGAGTTCAGAATATCATTTGAGATTAGTACTTAGGGTGAGGAATTTATTGTAAGGTTAAAATATGAATTCATAGTTAATGTTATAACCTGATTTACATAGAAAATAGCATTTACAAATAGCTACACTGTTATTCAGTAATAAGATTCTGCAATAAAACTCACCATTTCATGTCCCCTCCCCCCCCCCACACACACACACATTGAAAACCTTAAGCTAAACGAGATTTTTAGGGAGAACTGCATATTTATATAGTTGGGGTGTGCATCTATTTACGGATAAATCTTTGCCTATTACTAGAAATTTTCATGGAGCAGGCACATCGTATTAAGTCTTTGCTTGAATTTCTTTGAAAATTAACCCCATTTTTAAGAAGAACTATTCATTTTACTTTGCTGCGTTGTGGTTGATTCCTTTGGATAAGATACAATAAGGAAAGAAATGGGAAGGTGGGATGAATAAGCACTAATACCCACTCATTCTGATAGCATTTTAGTCACATATATAAATTTACTTATCACCTTCTCTGTTGTTTAACAGAGGAAATGCCACTCCGAATCTGTGATTCATTTATTTACAATGAAAATATTTACATTCCCTTGTAATAAAGTTACTTTTTCCAGGTTAAACTATTCATTCAAAAAAAATTGTCTTCTGATTGGCTTGAAGTAATTAATGCATTGACAGGCTGATTAGCTCATTCAGAAACTCAGCTGCAGATATTTCAAGTAGTGCTTTTGTTGAATCCTATGCTGTACTATACCTCATACAACCTAGTGATGGTACATAAATTAGCTCAAGTGTCCACTGCACAACAATACAAAAAGACGAAATTATCGACATTAATAGATGAGTTATATGGCACTTCATTATTTCGTTTGAATGTAATTATAAATTATACAAAATCGAATTTAGATATTCTTGAGTCAATGTACTGAATTGCTTAACAACATGGCATATAGCCGTGGCTCAATATGAATAACATGAGAGTAGAAGTAGTAGCAATATCTCTTGGGATGGGGAGTGTTGTAGAGTTCTTCAAGTTTGAATTTGAATGCATAAAATCATGTACTTTAGGCAATCTCTGAAAATAAGTGAGTACCGAACCAGAATTTCTTACTGGTATTGACTCCCCACCGGTGAATCGAAGTCGACTTTCAGGCTTTGCACCTTTGAGTCATTTAACTTTGTGATATCTTATTAAAATTCAACAAACACCACAATACCCAACTTCAATCAGTATTAACTTACTAGTGACTAACTTCATGGGGTAATTCCTAGGGTTCAAACGAAAAGATGTGATCAGTGGAGTTTATCCATATCAGACTTGTGATAATTATCTGTCAACACCAGTAGATGAAATCGCGTAATTAATCGCGAATTGACAGGAGTTAGAAATACCTTCTGACTGATACCTCTTTAGATACATAAAGGTTAGGCGTCCACTACGAATGGAAGGGATTATGGGTTCTATCCACCGGTGAAGTCGTGAGTGCTCACTGCTGTGGAGTCATATAATAAGAAGAAACAGCTCTTCAGAAGTTTACAATTTACAGCGGTTGTCTAATTCAAGTTAGTTCGAAATATATAATTAATTTACTGAACAAATTATATGAAATACATGATCTAGGAATAAACAAAGAGTGGATTTACTTACTCTACTGTAATTAATTCTAAGCCATGTCACACAACGCGGTTATCATGTGAACTCTAATCCAGTAATATCCACGTACCACCATGGTTTAGATTCAGCGGTTAACGACTTCATAAAATGGTGTTAAGTTTTAATTTCGTTGATTTAACTTTCTTACAACATACTTGTATGCCAGAAAATATTACACTTCTGGTAAGGCAGTGGTTAGTTGAACGTAATATATTAGGGTAAGTGCTTGTTAAGAATAACATTAATTCTCTGCAGAACATCACTTTAATCTCCAATATTTGGTTTTGAATAAGGGATCTTTATTTGACTAAAACTGTATTACATGCCACTTACCACCCTATCATCTCATTCAGGTCAAGTTGTATAACGAAAACAAGCAGATACACAGTTGTGTGCATAAATGTTGTTGACTTCATAGCCAAAAACAGCATCCATTGGCTAACATTTGAAGGTCGAGCTGGGCAGTAATCTGAATCCTAGAAACCACCTTACTTTATGCTAATAAAGTACGAATGTAATTCTCTGAAGAGCTATATTATGATCCTTATGAATTTCCCATTGATACATCCGTGCTTCACGTGAATATATATATATATATATATATATATATATATATAGACGGATTATTTATGGATTTATGCAGATTTCAGTGATGAACTCCATGCTGAGACTCGAACCCAGTTTGTTCCGCACCGAACTTCACCACATTCTTTACAAGGTTGAAAAGTTAAAATAGCCACGATTGTATAGCGACTATATACATATATATATATTTATTTATTTATATAAGTCAAAAGTATCTGTAACTTCCTGTTGATTTGTTATCGGCTGAAGATAATAAATCTCTGTTGTTATGTGTGCATCCTGCACAAGCTGTCTCAATACAATAGGAATTCACAAGTATGAGTTAATTGAATGAAGTAAGTGTCAACACAGGGATACAAGTACGTTAAGCTGACAAGCCTTAAATAAAAAGAAACCAGTGCCTTGAATTCCACTTGCCATCAACAATACAGCTCAATTAGTTCTTTTAAACTGCAGCCCAGTGGAGGCAATTTATTCAGGATACATGTTTGGCAGTAGAAACTGACCGATATTACTCAGCAACAAATCTACAGAAAATTACAAATACTTTAAAATTTAAAATTCACAATGTTCAATATTATAATTCAGGTCTTCAGATCTTAGAGCGAAGGCCTAATCGCCCACATTACTGGTTCGACATGGGAACCTTAAAACTCCCCACTTTTATTACTTTGTTACATAGTGTAACGGTCATTTACTGTCATTAGTGATATCTGTCTTTCCGCAAAGCCACCTTAAATCAATTTACAATAATCAGCTCACTAGTGGCTAACTTCAAGAAGCCCCTGAAATTGTAGTGTGAAGTAATTACTGGTAGAGTTCAGACTTGTTGGCAGTGAGACAGTTACGACTAATAAGTACGGATAATCGTCCAGCTATCAAATATTGATGAAAGTGGAAATTCTACCATTCGATGTTAGCCTGCAAAGTGGTGCAGATGATCAACTGTTAGCCGTGGGACCTGAAAGCCCTAGGTTAAATTCCCTGGTGCGATCAAGGATGCATACTGATAAGGAGTTCTGTACCAAAACGAAACAGTTGTTCAGCGCTCACTAGTTTTCTAGGGTACCCAATCTATAACAAATAAGAACAACTAAATGTATCTTCATTAGTTAAACTACTTTTAAAATACAAAGTAGTGTAAAATAAGCACATAAATAAACATCCAATAATTGAACTTATGGAATGTGGTATTTCAATGTAGGATTATTTATGCACAAATTATGTTTGATCCGTATGATATTCAAAGATGCATAGGTAGGAGTTTGTAGTCAGACGAATCTTTGTATGTTCGTATATCGATGCCCTCCACTGACATGTAAATATACAATAAGTGTTTCTTCCAAACCATATTGTTTTCATTGTATATTAAAAGATAAAGTAGCCTTATCTAGACATCGTGTCAACTTACAAACGCACCACATAACATTTGAAACCGCTCATTGTTAAACTAAGTAATAGTGATGACAATTTGGAAATGCAACCAATTCATAGTATTTTCGTCACTCTCGTCAGCTCACTAGCTACATACATTCAAACAAATTTCATTATTTCGAACTATTATTATAATGTCGAATGTGAATAAAAAAATCTTGTCAATAAAGAATAAGCTGTCTGTACCCGGTTTCAAATTAATGTCAGCTAAATACTATCTCTAACTAGTAAGCACTAGACGACTCCCCAGTGGTTGAATGAATCCTCGACTCTACTAGAACTGCTGAACCTGAAGGCTCTAAAATAAATCCCTAGTAGGTTAGCAATCAATACTCACATTTGAATGAAACAACTGATTAGCACCCCCTGGTCTCGTGGTGTGGCGAATCAGCTTGGCCAGGACTAGTCGTCTACTTGATGAAAATGCAGAACGTCAATAATAATATATACATTATTGTTAGGTACCCATTTGCACGTCCTTTGCGTTCCTAGATCAATGTTAGTTATAGACTTGCTTCCCTTAGTTATCTTCACTACTCCCACGCATCGTGATCGGGCTTTGCTGTTTGTCACCTAACAACTCATCTCGTTTACTGTTTCCACTTTCACGCGACCTTCCGCTACCTTCTACTTATGGACAACCTTATGAGTAGTATCCATCATAATGGTAGTATTCAACTGAGATAAACCTGTGATGAAAATTATAAATCACAAAACCACTCCAGAAAGCAATTAAAGTTATAAGTTAAAGTTTCACGAGGAGTATTTATTGTCGCTTCACGTAAAAGTTCTAACATTTTCAAGATAATTTCATTATATAATGTAGCTATGAGTTAAATAATACATAGAGCAGAAGAAGACGCTCAAGTTTGACTTACCTGATTGTTATGATAATTAATTAAACAATTAAATGATTAAAAATAGTCAAAATATTCTGTTCGCTTATGTTTTCAAGTTAACTGATTGCTAAACAGACTCTTTTTGAATATAGGAGATAACTTCTAAACCCTTTAGTTGCAACGGCTTCCTCCAATTTTATTTAGATGAAGGAGCATTATCATCTGATAACTTTAAATGCATTCGTTGTCTCTACTTTGTATCCGATATTTATTATCTGATGTGTGTTACTGAATTACGTAAACTATTCCATCGCCATTGATATACCATCTTAGTATTATCCACAGGATAGTTTGTAGATCCTCGCCAGTGTATCATTAAAATGAAAATGCATTTTCATATATATGTAAAGTGGTATATGCACAAACCTTTTCAAAATGTTGATTCAGAACTTCGTTTACTTTACAGATAACTTATTCATTAAATTTGATGTTATATATTGGTCTGCGTTAGACATTCATTGAAAACCAGGAACCGACAATGGACGTAAGTATCATCTTAATTAATAACTTTTAAGTGGTGTGAATTCACGACCTCGCTAGGAAATTCATCTCACGGCCTTCAGGCTTCACGGTGAAGACTTAGCCGTCAGTCTATGATTGGTATTTTTGTCTTCAGTCAATTCGTAAAATATTTGAGTGACCTCATCCACTAACTTCAGCTAGCGATTTTCCCTCGTCCGATATAGTTGAACTCCACTGGCAACTCAACTTCACTAGAACTCTGGGAATCACCACCTGAACTAGGTTAACGCTAAGTTGATACTGATCACAACTTATTTTTTGTTGATAGCATTCTATTTATTCAAATTCGACATTGTGATAACGATTCAAAGTAACCAGATTTGTTTGGATGTATTTAGCTGACGAGCTAGCAAAAGCGACTAAGATACTATGAATTGATTGTATTCAGCAAAAAACACTTTCATTCTGGTTTTATTGGAATTTGTAAAAGGAACAAACTTTACAGGAACTGATTGTTACTATTATGTATCGTCAAGATTGCTGCGTTAGGAAGTTGTATATCGTTTATTGACTTTAGTTAGACAACTATTGGAAACTAGGAAACACTGAACAAGCATTTACCAGTTTTAGTGACAATGCTCATTCATGACAAAATCACATCTCAGGATTCTTTTTATCAACACTTAGCTTTGGGATCACTGAGTCATTATTTAATAGTCTACATTTCTAACTTCAGCCGATTAATGAAGTTGTATTATCATAATCCAGTCCCATTGTCTTACTCTGGATACTACTGAACTCCCCTATTGAACTTACTAGAACTCCAAGAACCTGTATGAAGTTATTTACCTGAAGGATGTTTTAATAACCCACTTAGAAAATCGTAGTAGTTGTAAGTGGGATAAGAAGAAAAGCTAAATATTTAGATGCATAATGTACAAATTCTAGTGAACTAATTAACCATATGCGTAATACTGATTATAAGTATTACTTATGGTAGAATTAAGTACTCGTTTATCCTTTGTAAATGTCGTTAATATTCAGGACTGAATTTTACCAGTCATCGTTGGAAAATGTTCGTCTGAGTGATTTGTGTCGGCATAAGTTTAAGTCACATGATTCAATAACTTTATCTTGTGACTTCGATAGAAAAAGAGAACTAAATCATATTTCGATTACATAAACTATCTGAATACTCCTTATTGACATAACAACAGTTCAACAACAGTAATTCCACGATGGATTTAGAGATAAAGAAGACGTAAGGTGATATGTTAGCTTTCATTCTTTAGAATAGACGTATTTATTTCAAATAGTTGAATGAATGAAATACTTATGTTCATAATAACTGTTATAAAGGACGAGTTACAGTGAATGATTAAACTTCTACAACTATTCCTCTGAAGAGTATTTCATATATTTTAATTCGAGATTCGTTAAATAATCTGTTTTCTTCAATTTCACATTCTCTTCCTCTTTCAAAGTTCTTATATGAAGCACTAACTATGGTTATATTATTTCTTGTTTAGGAAGGAGAACAACACATTAAAGTATAAGTTACTCTGATTCGTTATCAGTAATGTCTTTAAACGGCCTTGTATGTTATCTAGACAAGTATTTCCGGCTGGAAGATAAGTAGGTTTATGTAGACTTACAAGTATTAACTACTACCTGGTCATGATTAAGGGTCGTTTATCACTCTGCCATCTATTAAGGTTGTACATCAATAGATTAACCGAGATTTCAGTTTTCAGAAATTGTCCAATTATGCATTAACAATAATTAATGGTCTGTAATAATTTGGCATGACACTAGCTGTCGACATCAACACTACGACACAGGTGTATTTAGTAAATAGAAAAAAACACCGGTTCTGGGTTTTATACTGTAAGTTGCACATCAAATATACTAAAAGTTTACAGTAGTGGTTTAAAGTATACTCATACTGAACAGGCCTTTCTTAAAAATCTTTAGTCAAGTGAATAGATTGGAAGTAGACTAGTCTATAGTTTTCATTAGAAAGCATCATCGTGTACAAATCATCAAAAACTTAAAATATAGTTGCTTCATAGCTTCAATCTGTAGATAAAGTTTCATAGCTATTAGATTACAACATTCAGTGTATAAACAGGCTAGTAATTAACATGTAAGTAAGTTGATTTCATGACTTCAGCTGAAATAAATAATAATTGTAATTGTAACGAATCATAAGCAACTTCATAGCGCGAATCGCCTAGATATTGCGGTATGTCATAAAATGTATTAAAGTTGAATTTCGGTTAGTAGTGAAATCTATAACATACGTCTCATCTTGGTTGAGACTTATTGGCTGAATGTTCCTGAATGTATTGATGTTAAGACTGAAATTCAAACTTTCCATTCCCAGTCACGTTAGTCACTGTGTCAATGAGTTCAGACAGAGGTACATATATATATATATATATATATATATATATATATATATATATATATATAATGAATGTTTAACAGTCAGCTAAAGCTAAACTTGAAGTATTCAACAAGTATCGTGTTTTTGATCACTTTTTTTATTCGCTCAATGAGTGTATGCTGCTTATCAGAGTGTTACCTCTTTAAAGGTGGCATTTATAAGCTGTTGACATTGTCCGTAACTAGCTTCTATGAATACATTATTATGGCATAGTTTGATATTTTAGTTTATAAATGTAAATATAATGAAAGTTAACGGTGAAAAATTACACTAACAATTTCGTTAATCAGTCATGTAACGAACAATGACATAATCAATTAAGGGGGTTGTTGTGGAGATAGTTAATTTGTCAATGCTGATATCATGAATTGATCTGAACCAGACAACCAGTGCTTCCAGATGATCAATGGTTGTCCGGTTCAGATCAATTCGTGATATCAGCATTGACAAATGACATAATCGAGAATTCATGTAACAGCAGATTATTATCATGCAGTGACAATCGTGTGGATTGTTATTTTCATCTGTTCAGATTACATTTACTTTACATGTACATACAATTATGTTTATTTGTCTATTTCATACAGACAACCAATCCTTATTGATTACATGTCTATATTGCATATACCAATATAAATCAGTAATGTCTGATTATTGCATGTTACGTAATAAAGAATAAAATCCATAGCTTCTAAATTCTGTGTAATTTATTTTTAATGAATATGAACTGGATATTGTCTGGAATTTTAGAATGAACAGAGTTTAATACTGAATTGAAAGAAGATGAAAATGCAACCTACAAATATGTAACAATTACAGTGAACTGGATATTTGTGGTGTGGTGGTGGTAACTCCACCTGCAGCTCTTCTAGGGTCGTTGCCGGTCCCAAGCCCGAGTAAAGGAGGAGGGTTGGGCATAGGGCTAGCACCCCTATCCCGTAAAACACAAGTTTGCTAAAAAAAACGCTAACCAGGATATTTGTGGTTCACTACATTACGTCATACGTTGTCTTCACCAAAATCATGTTTGCCTACAATAACTACCGTCGATATGAATAGATCACAATAGACAAACACAACAAGTGAAGGTATACACACATCACAGTGTGAAGATTTTTTAAACATTCATAATAAATTAAGTTGAATGTACCAGTGATTTCAGACAGGCGGATATAACAAAGAGGTAATGAGTGAAGTGTGATAAACTTGTAACATCAAAATCCAATATGACATGCTAACCATTTATACAAAAATAAATCGAAAGGTTTATTTATGAAATTTTACTAGTTAGAACAAATATTTGTGCAGAAAAAGATGAATTCATTTCATTTCGTTGGTTTCTCATCAGCTATATTAAGTCCTATTCTAGCAAATAATTTTATGATCAATCTTGAAAACATAAAACTATTGAAGGTGACTTAGGAAATGATGCATTATTCCAGGTACGTTGATGATACTTTTATCGTATGTAATCATGAACAACATACGAATCATTAATTGAAAATCGTCAACCAAGCATATAAAGATATTCAATTTACTATGGAGTTTAGAAAAGATTATACATTTTGTTTCCTCGATATTGCCATGTAACATCAAAAAGATGGTTCAGTGCAATGGTCGATGCATAGAAAAACGACATGGAATGGATTGTTCTTAAATTTTAATAACTTCTGCCCCAATTCATTACAAAACAACATTAGTGAAAACACTATTTCTCGGAGCCAGGAAGATTTGTACTTCAAATAAAATAGACTCAGAACTCACTAACATCAAACAGTATCTAAAAAAGAATGGCTATCCAGAAAAATTTCTTGACATATACAGTGAATATGAAGCTGATAAATCAAACGAAACCACAGTTCAAAAAAAGCCTCATTTTAAAGGTGATGATATTAAAGAAATAATCTGAAGAAGACTCAATTCAGCATTTAAGATAACTTTATTACGCTGTAAAATTAGTGATATCGTACGTAACAACATGTTCACTGAAACAATTGAAAATTGACGGATATCCTTTTTATGTTACCGCCAATTGTTTGTATAAATTAACGTGTACCTGTAGAAGCAGTTACATTAGCCTAACAGAAAGAAGAGCTTACCTACTCTTTAATGAACATGTTCCAAAGAAATCTACGGTTCTAAGGAATTAAAACATTTAACAGTGCCAATCACTAAACATTTGATTGACACAGGACACCAGAATTGATATCAATGAATCATTCATAGTGTTCAACAGACTTCAAATCTTCTAAAATATGCTAAAGTGATTACCATTAAATGATTGAAATCAAACTTGTGTGTCGAAACAGAAACAGTTATAAGCCTTTCTTTACCGATGGTAATTTAACGCTTTTGTCTGTCATTGAATCATCGTTATTATTCCTTCTCCAAATATGAATTATCACGTCAATGTCTTTTCTCTTCAAATCAAATTTGACTTTCTCGTAGCATCACCGTTTTCAGATTGTTAAGTCTAACTTATTCAATTACGTCATCATATCACATTTTGAGTTTAAGATTGGAGCTTAATTCACATCACTCTCAAGTATTCCCAACCGTTTCTTAACTTTCTTATTGTGTAATCGCTTAAACTCTAATCAATATTTTGCTTTTTGGTACGTTTTTTGCATTGCATATACACTTACAGCTATTTCTCCAATATTTCAGTTATGTCCACATGTCTAACATTGTTTACGTAATTTTGATTTCAATGCAATGCCAAGCATTCTCATGAGTATTAGGATAAACTTATATCTTCCCGTTGATTTGTTATAGACTGAAAGCTGGTCAGTCTCTGTTGCCAACTGTGCATCCTGAGCGGATTGCCTCGATATAGCGATTATTCACAAGTATTATTTAAGTTGGATTGTAACCTGGCAAGTGGAATCCACGACGCGAATTTCGGCCTATTTTGGACTCGTCGGCTAGGTGTACCTGCATCCGATTAGTGATGTTCATAGTATGATCCGAACTCAGTCCATTTGGCTGTCAGACTGCCACCGTGTTTACCACTAGAATACTTAGTCCAGACAGTCACACTTGTACAACGGGTGCATAGGTATAAGGATGAACCTGTATCATGCCGTTGATTTGTTAGATAGCTGTTTCGTTCTAGTATGAAACCTCTCAGAAGTGCATGGCTACTGAAGTTCTCACATTATTTCATGACGTCATTTTATTATTTTATTCGGTTCATATCATTTATATATTTACTTAAGTTTTGTGATACTTATTACAGTATAAAGATTATTTTAAAGTTATAATAATGAATATTCAGTCAATAATCATTCATTATAATATGATGGAAGTTTTCTCATTAAATATATTAATTTCCTCAATCACTAGCAAGGTTTTGTCTATCAATATTTACTAGCTTAGTAAGACAGAAGGTCCTTGGAAGCAACAAACCATGTTTGTTGTCAATTAGTGTATCATCCGTTCAAATTCATTTTTTTGATTATCATTTCAAGAACATCCCCACCCCGCGCACACACACCGCTGTCACTAGTTGTATCATTGAACTTTCACAAATTTAGAATTAGCATTCTGGATTTTATTGGCACATACGTTCAACTGTGCATAAATACTTTGTTAGAATGTTAACACTAGCTTCGCTAAGTTCAACTGATGAACCGCCAAACAGGATCGCTTGCACTATCTTAGGACAATCTGTATAAATAAAAGTAAAGTCATTATCAAATCTTCAAGTAATATTACCAATAAATGAACTATTTCACTTTTCAAATTCATCTACTCTTAACAGCTAGCCTATGTTTCCATCCTAAATGTCCGAAACTTTATTACACAATCTACTGGAATCACTAATGTACATTAAGAACTGAAGAAATAAAAGTGATGACAAATGACTTTGGAAATATTACAATTAAATGACGTGAATGTGTTAGCTATCCAGTTTTCTAAATTGTATTGTGGAATACCCATTGTATTAATGCAGATTATCTTCTTAAAACAAGCAGTGCGATGAAGGAGTAACACAATGACATTAGCTAATCAATTAGTATCACTTACCTGCGGTTTGTACATTAAATGATTCGCTAAAAGAGAAATAAAATCTAGATAAAGTAATAATCAAATACCCCATTGAATAATTCGGGTAAAAGCATAGAAAATGAGGCACTAACTCTCATCACATTGATCGCAGAAGTTTATAGAAACACATCGATGCTAGACAATTTACCCTGAATACCACATGATACGAATATACACAATATATGTTCAATAATTTGTAAATGTAAGCGATATTCGCATCTACATTACATTATTTTATTTTAAGTGATAGTTACCTACATTGCTGCACGCCATTCCCATCCAAACCCTTATTTATCCTCATCCTTCTGAACAAGGTCGTTTGGGCTAAATTACGTAAATTAATATTATGGACGTGAAGAAATTATTATACAGTCAGGTATGATGGTGTTTGCGAGAACTATTTTTGTCGATAGTAAATGAGGAAATTAAAATAGATGATTTAATGCAATTATCTATAAAATAATGGCTAAATTATAGCACAAGAATGAGCATAGTACCGATGGGAGTACAGTTTAGGAATAGGCTAACGCGATACTTGAAAGATCACGTGAAGTATTCACAAGAACCAGTAACCCCACTAGAATGAACGTTAATAAGCATTCAAAATTTGGAATTCATGAACGTTTCCAACATTTGAGACAGAACTATCTACAAATATCACATTCAGGAGATAGAAGATCGAACGAGACAAACGCCATTACCAATAAAAAAAATTGTCTAATCCTACCAGGAACGACAATATACACGGATTATTTGAAGGAGGGGGGGCATATAAATACATTCCACATTGAAGTTATGAACATCCTGTTATAATATAAAAGAAATGCTTTGTGGATGAAACGATTGACTTCTGTACTAATAACGAAGAGTTTCTAAGGGAGATTTAAGAAAATAGTTGAATCCGTGCAATGCTTACAGTAGTCGAGATCTGTATAGTCAAATGGATGTATATCGTTATCGTAGATTCTGTAGTTTTATAGCAGGAGAATCACTGCACAACTATGAATTATTTATTCACTACATAAGATCTTTATGTCCCATTTAAAATATTTATGTCTCCTGTAATATACACTTTTTTTTTCAGATAAACTATTTATCTATAAATTCTACTTTCTCATTCGCTTAAAACGGTTATTCAATGGATAGATGATTGTCACCGTCGTGAACTGGGCACAGTGTTTTCCAAATATTTTGTTTACTTGTTTATATTCTGCATTATAGTCGAAATAATTAACTACGTTTTTGTGCAGAAAATCTAGTGAAGTTGGGAATTTTTTTAATAATCCACACTGTGGGCATTTTACTGACTAATTTTTTATATGGTCAAAAGTGACAGGTTGGTTGGGTATAGTCGGTAGAAGACACTATTCCACCCAGGTCTTAATGTTAGCACTTGTCAATGACGTATACTTGTAATATTTAAGAACCTACTGCCCGTCTGCCATTTGAACTTGCACCATATGTTCATACTGGAACTTGAACCCATTTTCTCTAAATTCATCAATGCAACACGCTACCTACTGAAATAATGAGTCCAGCTAGCTTATTTAAACTCTCTCATGTATAACAATTTACTATTTTTCAAATCATATCACAAAAATTATATATCGACATTTTGATGTTTATCACCCATTATGCACACCTGAGTCACTTTGGCTGCCTGATTACATTTAACATATAGAATTATGTTTAACGAGACAATCAAAGGGTCTCAGGGAGCAAATAAATCAGGTGTTAGTATATTCAGTCTATATATATATATATATATATATATATATATATATATATATATATATCTGTTAAGCTAGTAAATAACTCATTTACTCACCTAGAGTTTGAATTAATGCTGTAAGAAAAATGGAAAGTCAACTGTAACCAATATAGTTGTTTTTGTGTTGATTCGAAATGTTTGTACCCATGTGATTGTACAAGTGAATTCAAGAAATACAAAGTGACTTATTGATGAAACAGATGAACGGATAATGAAGACTTCAACAAAACCAAAATTAAATATTAAGTGGTCAAATGGCATGTATTGCTTAGGTGTCCCCATACGAGGACTAAATAGCAGACCAATACTTCCAGGTTTTCATTACTACCAAACCAAGTTCAATCTGTTACGAATTAATACAATAAAACTTAACACCACTCTGCATGAAACTAATTCATCCTAACTTTAATAATCATCTTACTAGTGACTTACTTCAGGATGTTTCTGAAATTCTAAGTAAGAAGTCTCGACCGTTGGAATTAAGATATTTGGGAGTGAGGCAGTTATCACTGGTGTCACTGACTGACTGACACAACATATCACAAACTAAATGAATTGAGGATTGTGAGACTGAAAGTCGAGCTGGTAGTACCAATAGTTAGACGTTCACAGAAAAACCTGAGTGTCCTTAGTTCGAGTATCGGGCAAAAGTGAGGGTGTCAGCTATCAAGGAATCCCAAACTTATACGAAACAATTGTTTAATAATGCTCCTTGGTTTTATTTGTACCCAACCAGATCAATGAGTGAGGAATAAACATAACAAATGAAACAAAGATCCCCAAAAAACCATCTAGAAATTCCCGATAAGAGCTGAATATCAAATAGAGAACAGAGTAGAAAATCTATGTCAACTAATTCATCAAAATGACTGTAAAATGAATTCAATTCATTGTAACAACATATAAAAAAATTAACTATTATTGTTCTCTCCAATCATTTCTTTTAACGATACACACTTTCTGGGTAAATATTCAATCAAGTCAGGAATGACATAATGATTCAGTGACATTATTGAACAAGAAGATAAGCTCCATAACTGTCTAAAATTAAAAGCACAAAAATATAAATTCATTGACAGTAGTTCATCTTCTGTATTACCTGAATATTCTTGATTCAATACCGGGTAAAGTTGTCGGTGAGCATATCTGTGAGATCGCAAACTAAATACGAAACATTCGTCTAATGTCATTTAGCTAACTTATCATTTGCAGACTTTAAGTTTAATGAAAATGTGATGAAATTGATTAACCCGTTAAATATCAAATTGGGAGTATAAAATCCCGTAATTACTTGTTGATCATGTGATACCAATTAGCGATATGCTACACTTTTTGCAGTACTGATTGGATTACATAAAATATGAAATGGTCAAGAGTTTAGCGTGAGTTTCAATACAGGAATCATGCATCAACAGACAGTATTACAGTGAAGAGAGAGAATAAACGTAAAAACGTAGAATTTTGAGAACCATCTTCCAGTGATTTATTGCTAACATGTTTTTATCACGTACTTGTTAAATAATTAGTATCCGGTATTTCTACACTACTTTATTCACTTGACTCTTCAACTATTCATTTACCTTAAACAGTTAAACTATCCTGTACGTGCTTCTAAGTTTGTAGAACAGCTGCTCTAGTTTTGTATAGACTGCGATTCCGTATTTATGGTGCTTTGTGATTGTAAAACTGATATATTTGGAGTCTAAAAGAATAAAAAGTGAATATCAAGCATTTTTAATTTTGCTGACTTGATTTTTAAGATAATACCAGTAAGTCAGTTAGTCACAATATAGAGCCTAGTATATATTAAGCATAGATTAAAATTCCCACATCACATCAACACGACGAGAGCTAACGTTTTAAGTGTTCATCAAGTCTACCGAAACTACACTTAAAACTCTTACTTCCACAATATTTGTGTTTGTCATCCACCCTAACAGACTATATACGCTAAACTGACACATTTATAACAATTGTTTAAGGATTGCCCTAGACGAAATTACACTTCACTATGTAGCAATCGACAGTTAAACAAACGGCAAATGACTAAAGATGTTTTATAAAATAGACTTATTGAAAAATGGAAACATTGAGGATAACCACAGCTTTATTGAGTCATCTTACTAGAGTCGCCTACCACATATAATCATTAAATGCAAATGACATAGATCGTCTCAGTGATCTTCATCATTTTAATAATTCACTTCACTAGCATTCGAAGTTGAATTATTTTCCGAGACGATGTATACTGTGTGTACTTTTAGTACTAAATATAACCGTTATATATGAACTATCAGTGTCCGTGTTTGTGCATGTGTGTAATACTACTAATTTCTTGTTGATTAGTTACTACTTATAATGATGTACTTTTTGCTGTACTTATATTTTATAGATCATGACTTGGTAATATTCACAATAAAGAGTTGTTTTTATTGATTAAAAATAACCTAATTTAACTAAATTGAAAGTAATTGCATCTAACCGTTGATGTTATTGTGAACTGAAATTGACCGGTCCCTGTTGCAAATAAGCATCCTAAGAGGTTTGTATCAATACATAAGTTGGCATTTATCACGAAAAGCCTGAAATCGAGTCCTGAATGTAAACATCAACACTAGGATTTCGATATATCCAGCTGATCACTTTGCAAATAAGAAAAACCATGCATCTTAGATTTAACTTCCCAACCAAAATCCAACTTGAATCAGTAGTATATATTATTCATATGCTTAGGGCAAATGAATAAACAAAGCTGATTTTCATTTTGATATCTCGAACTTGGTCTGAATTAGACAATCGTTGATCATTAGGAAAGCAGTGGACAGCTGTTTCGTGTTAGTATGGGACTCTAGCAGTACACATCCATAACCCCATCAGGATTCGAACCAATGACCTTCTGGCTCCGAGGCTGACTTGACGATCTAATGGCCAAGATTTCGTCAGGGAGCCAGAGGGTCCTGGGTCCGATCCATAGGAGAGGGAGGAACGTGGATGGGCACTGCTTGAGTCCTATACTAGGACGAAACAGCTGTCCACTTCTTCCTGGTGATCAGTGGTTGTCAAATTCAAACCAATTCATAATATCAAATTAAAATTAAACAATCACAATAACACTCAATAGCTGAGTTTATCCACGATGTTTTCAATATTCACTATGTCGTACCCTAAGCTTTGATTTTATGAGTGAGCGTATTGCATATTAATTATCAATTAAAATTTCATTCCAAATGTATAAGGCTATTTGCGACTGATTACTATGAAGATATCAGTAAAGCACACCACAACATACCTGATGGAAAACAAAAATTTGTAACATTAGGGTTTGAAACAAACTTTCTGTTCAAAATTACACTACGGTAGGTTGGATATGATACACCAACTAAATACTGAAAATTCTATAGAAAACAGTAACCTTAAATATTTGCTTACAATAATAAACTGAATCACATTCCTATGTCTCAAATGCATGAACAGTACGCAGCATTGTATGGTATATAAATGCGTGATCAAGCGTTCATTAATATGAAATACTAGGTGATCAGATGAAATACTTAGTATGATCAGCCTCCGGAATGCCCTGGTACAGCAGAGCGAGAGAAGAGCAAGTTTGTTCTCTTGAAACGCCCTTATATGTCCTGCAACGGAAGTCCTACCCACTGCTTTCTCATTGCGCGGGTGTTATTTACTAAAGTAGACGGACTAAAGCGAATATCATTTACCTTAACCGGGTTGGTGGACAAAGAAAGCTTATCAATGGGAGTTGGAAAACCCTACTTTCAAACCAGTAGTGCTCATGGGATCCATGATCCTGAAGAAACAAATGGCGTATGAACTAACTTTGGTTACAAGATGCCGTGAGACTGCATCTCTTGATGATATTCTACTATCTTGTGGATTAATCATTAGTTAAAAGGCTTTGGAAGTGACCATCAAACGAAACCACCTACTTACTTTGGCCGACTGGGCAGTAACTCAACCCACTGCACAACTAAGGTGATGAAAATTTCTGAAAAATGGATTCCTCATCAGAGTACTACTCATGCAAATTTTTGTTTGTTACCACCGATGTTGAAATCTAAAACAGTCTTGCTTAAACCACACGCGTCGTTTGAACTGGCCTACGACAACGTTCGTAGGCTGACGTAGATCAGACATCAGATAACCCTGGGTATGCCTTTCGAAGGTCTTAATAACTACGTTTGTTGAATCTCTGTGACCCGAATTCAGCACTAGTAATGTACTGTAAATTCGTTCTCAGTCTATAGATTTGATGAGTACGTTTCACGTATTTGAGTAGTCTGTACAATTGGTTTCCAACTGTGTCGCAATAAGTGCCAGAGATGAAGCATCACTAAATGACTGAATCCCCAATAACAGTCGAATATGTGCCTTCAGATCAAAGTGTTCCATTAAAGTAGGAGAAAACTGGCGTGAAGAAAGATATCTTTTGGAAATTTCCTATGGACCAACAAGCTGCAACCTGTTTGCAATCTAAGGTGAATTCTACTATTATTTAGCCAAGAAAGCACTTTCGAAAGGTACTTTTGTACTAGCTAGAAACCTGAATGCGGTGATCGGTAATCTAGGGGCGGAGGGGAGTCCCTTGAGTGACCAATCGAGACTCAGTAATCCAAGGTCATGCAGCGGCGGCGGTTGTTTTCAGCTTTTTGCAGACCATAGCTGGTTATGGCTAACACAGACCTTCGCCAAAGCCGATATACTTCCTGGTATCCTCCTTCTACAACCTAAGCTTAGATATAGGATTGATCTCGTCATGATTAGCTACCACTATGGTGGTTATTTTCAAGTTTGTTATTCGTTTTGGAACACTTATCTGAACTCTGATCATAGCTTTAATGAGCCAAGCTTGTCTTCCATTTCAGTGGCCAATAAGTATCTTAGTCTAAACAGATTGATACTAGTAAATTGCTTGCAGCTTTTCTTGTAACTAAATATCAATCCGATTTAAGTTCTAGTCAAATGCCAGCTCATCTAAAAGCGTAGATGAACACAGGCTGCATTTGTATGATGTCGTCTTTCATGGTTTTGCGAATGGTCCCGCTTGTAAGCGCTAGGTTCCTGCAAGTTCCTCACAACTGTTTGAGGAGCGTTGGTCCACCCCAGATGACCGGCAAGTTTGATTATAAACTTAAATTCTTACGTTGGGAAGTTGTGTAAAGATTGCATGAGAATCGACAAGCCTGGTAATCTGAGCGTGCCACAGAATTGGAAGCAGCAGCTTCGTCTGGCAACTGCCGGAAGCTCTTTCAAACCGTCCGAACTACTAGCATCAAGAAGTCTTGTGTCATGGAAACAGTCTGTGAAGCTTAGGGTACACCAGTCACCTACATTTAAGAATGTCTTAAGTGATGGGCTAAGGCTCTTCAAAGTCAGTTGTCTAAACAACTTTAGTCAGATTGTACTGCCCTCCTTGGCCGTTGACCACTGACCAATCCAACTTAAAGGATGTCCACACTCAACTCTAACATCTGAATAGTAATAATTTAACAGGATAGGACGACTTACCCTAAGCTATTTTTAAAGATGGTGGAGAAGCTCCTGGTCAGGGAACTATCAAAGTTGCTTGGAAAAGTTCAAGAAACTTAGAGTGTTTCATCATCTCGGAATGAAATGATTATCGTCCTTGTCTCACATAACTAATGTAACTACTGTTGGGGGGGGGGATTAGTCCACTCTTGATGACTTTCAAACCGTTGTCTTAGGTCCAGATTGTCTAAAACGCATGGAAGACTGACTTTCAAAATCCAGGTTAGTTTTTGATTAGATCGTGGATTCACCAATCACATTCTTACTCTCCACCAAGTGTTAGAACACCGTCACACGTATTACATTCCAATGATCGGTATCACAGTTGGTCTCAGGTAACTGGAAAGGACTATGTGCTGAATTGTCTGTTAGATAAGAATGTACCTGAGAAGTTTATTAACATCTCATAGAATCTGTGCACAAACACTACAGGTAGAGCGATAGTACACAATTAGCTTTATCCACTGTTCCAACTCAACAGTGGAGTTAGATAGGGTTTTTCAATCTGGCTATTCCTTTTCAACTTTGTTAGTGACGACATTCTAGAAACAGCTCTGAATGAAGTGTACGCTGGTGATATAAAGTTGTTGCCTGGAGAAAAACTTTTCAACCTTGAGTACGCGGATGATATTATTTCACTGTGTAATAATATACAAGCCACCCAAATCGTACATAATCAATTAGCAATTAGTATTCGTAGGTATGACACTTACTTTGTACTTTCCAAGTGTGAAGTATTTTCGCAAGACAGGTGGGAGCGTGTTTTGCTCTGAGTCGCTGCGGTGAACCGTTAGAAGTAGTCAACAGTCCACGCATCTGAGTAATTGTGTGAGTGCTGGTAGTGGTGTGGCGGATAGTAATAAAGGCCCAATTGGCTTTTTCCCAACCAGAATATGATTGGCATCATTATGACGTGAGTCTGGTTGTAAAATGTGAGATTTACAACGTTTCAGTGAAAGCGCTTTTGTTATATGCTTGCGAAACCTGACTTCTCCGGGCTGAAAATTTTTGGCGTCTCACTGTTCAGTCATCATTGTCCCTGAATAATTTCTGGCATCTAGTGGGAATATCATGTTTTTTAACGCTGAGGTTCGGTTTTGCGTCACCTTCTTGAAACACCCCCTTCGGTGGCCTGGTTATTTTATGAATTTTATCTCAACGGTTTCCATATTGTGCATTATTTGCTGAATTTGGGACTAGTTGACTCAGAAGTAGTCAGTCTATGACATACCGCCGTAGAATGGAGAAAGTTGTATAGGACCGGTCTATGACAGTCCATCTCGACTTCCTGATTGGGGTCTTAGAAATGGAGCATATCAATGCCTCCATCCCTTATTAGATACGGCTCAGAATCGGAGCCAGTGGCGAACCTACTGCAGTTTCCTGTTAAAGCCTTCATAAAATTGCAATGACTTTTCCTAATGGAAATGAAATCTTTTTGTGTGTATTTTATCCTAGTCGTATTACCTAACTTTCAGTTCTCTGTTTATCATATTGAATTTTACCGTTTATTTCCTTGGTGGCTTTCCAATTTTATTTTCCTCATATTGTTACTTTTGTACTTGTGTGGTTCCTATTACTTAGGTCCCGATTCGTACCAAATCTCATGTGTTTAAACAAATTCGTCAGATAAACAGCCAAAATGAGTTAACGAACAATCCTACTCCACAAGAAAGGCATTTTCGTGATCTTAACCAGATTATTAAAGTCAGTAAGAATAGTTGTGGCTCAATAAACCCCCCCCCAAATATCTACAGTTGCAAAACTTTGGATTGTGATTCCAGAGTGAACCAGAGGACTTTCTGATGCCTAGGACTCTATTCACCAATCCATTGGTAAATTATTAAAATAGACTCAACTTACCGGCCAATCAAAAACAGGATAAAAGTTGCATTGGTCAGACCAGAGAAGAAATTAATCTAAATAAGGACGCCAACAATGATGCTACAATTATGAACACTGGTCAGTCAAGCTATGGGTGTATAGGACAGATTGTTCTTCATCAAATATGTGGGAGTCTCAATTACCAATTAGTAAGTTTCAAGAAAAAATTCCTAATTAAGGCACATTCGATATGCGATTTCATGCAATTTGAAATAGACGTCAAAATAATTAAAAAAAAGTTATTTAAATATTGGGTGTCGTGCAGACTAAAGTTTCACATCGCGAATGTTAACATTCACCGCAAAGCTTGAAAATGCTTGGTTCAATCTCAGGTTAAATCATGAGTGCTCACCGATTAGTAATCGTATGTAAGGAAAACAGCTATTGAATGCTTTTTGGTTTTCAGTGGACCATGACATGTAACATCAAATTTCGATATTAACATCGCATTTGTGTTCCGGATATTTGAGTTCCACTCGATGACTATTCAATTGGAAAATTGGTAGTTAGTTGCCATATTATTGGTTCATGGCATATGACCGTCCTAGATTGTACTAGTAAATTCTTTGTTCGAGTGGGCAAAAAAGGGAGCGGGGAAATCAGGTGTAATTTGAAGACTGATTAGCTCGCCTCTAGTTCTTCTGTATGACAAAGGAAAGAGTAAAGGCCTAGCCAGTCAATTGTTATATGTTAGGTTCAAGATCCAATGAATCAACGTAGCTGTTGTTATCCAGACATCACCGTTCTTTTTTAGACTAATTATTTGTATGTAGAACTCAAGTTTTGGTCGGATAAACACGTAATACGGAGTTAAGAAAGTCTTAACATCAACATAAATGAAAGTTCTATGTATTGACCGAACGGTTCTGTAACTTTCAACATCTGCCGCATGGTAATGTAAAAAGGTTTCCAGACCATTGTTGATAATGACTACTTGATTATTATGTGTCCGGACAACGCGGTGATCTGCATTATTCATTGTGCAAATATTTGTACCTTGGTGTCCAATATGTGTTATAAAGTACTTGGAGGCATTCATCCATAGTTTTCCTAATATTTGCGGATAATTCTTAATTTCTGAATGGTCACATTCGTTGTGTATCGCCTAAGTTAGTGAAAAGTAAAATCTAGATACTTTTATTCCTTTTACTATGAAAAGCATCTTACCAATTAGCCTTGATTAATTAGTATACTGTCAATTAATTTACACAGCACTAGAATACACTTGAACGAGAATTTTCTCACTTTCGACACAAATCACCTGAATGAATTAACAATATACTGGATAACCAAAGTCACACTAAAACGTTCGAATAGCTTTATTACTGAAACATTAATTCCGGTTAGACACAAAATAAAACTGAGACTTTTTGTAGCGTTTTCAATGTTCAATGAGTATTTATTCTATCTAGCAGTTTCAATCATTTATCCATTCATTTATTGAATGAATGTTGCATAATTAGATGTGATTTTCATTTTAAACCCTAACTTTCACTATAATTATTCTTTCCCATCTGAAATATCAATCAGCGCTACACCAACAAATTCATATCAAGTTAGGGAATACATAACATCAGATGCTTCAAATGTAATTTTCAGTCGAAAATTACACGTTCATTCAAAAGATGAATAACGAGAAAAGATAGCAGTGTTTCATACAGTACATTTTATGTGTTTATTTTTTGAGTGTTGCTGATAATCTCAACATTAGGATCATATTTGAAATAAATTTTGTTTATTCACATCACTTAGCAACATGGTGGACAAATATTATTAAAGTTTTTTTAAAGAAAATATAAACAGACAATGTTTAGAAATTATTATTATTAGAAAGAATGTCCAGTAAATAGAATATACAATAATCGATTATTTGTGTGTATACGTTTTGTCTGAATGAACATAAATGCAGATATACGTCTGGAAGTTAGTTATGTAGATACATGAAAGTGATAAGCTTTGTTTTATGTAAAATACACATTAACCAATCAAATGTATCACATCAGTTACTAGATGTTTATCGTCAAAACTTACATGAGTCTTGTGATACATGTAAATTGGTCATAAAATACAAGTACACACAAACACATAGATATGCCTTATTATTGCATATGATTGCATAATATTTCAGTATTTTCAACATTTTAAACACTTTTAATACTTAGCAATAATTAATTATTCGCCTACAATTAAATAGTGAACATTGAATATGGATTAACTTGTAGGACTGAAGTTAACGTGGAAAATACAACATACAACAATATTCACTTTTGTATTCACTATAAACCAAAGAATTTTTCGAAACAGAAAATAAATTAAATTTAGCAAATATAATGTGGGTACCCGATGCTAATTCACTATATTTCTCTAAATAGACAAATATTTTAGCTTAAGTTATCTTCAACATTTTCATTGTTCACTAAACAGTGTATGTTGTATCTCTAATATTTCATGTCGTTTATTCATTCATTTAATGTATTAAAGATTTATGTTTCAAGTATCTTTTGTCACTAAGTATGACCAAATATCATTTATCTGAATACACAATGTTGGTTAGTATAGGAATAAAATAGAAGGAATATATGAACGGCTAAAATAAACTATGATATTAGTCCATGAAGTTGTTGAAGATTGTTGGTTTGAGCTGAATTGACAAGTCCAGACTACCTTTATAGGATCCGCGTGACAATTACGATCTATAACTGTAGATAACAGGTGACGTG
Source organism: Schistosoma japonicum (assembly GCA_025215515.1). Classification (NCBI taxonomy): domain Eukaryota; kingdom Metazoa; phylum Platyhelminthes; class Trematoda; order Strigeidida; family Schistosomatidae; genus Schistosoma; species Schistosoma japonicum. Next base: position 6,182,544 of record CM046067.1, on the reverse strand, counting down.
AATCAGTATCGGCCACGATGGCACAAGTTTATTCGTGTTTTATCCTCTACACTACTGATTAGTATCCACAGTTGCTAGCAATAAACATATCAGTGGAAAATAGACGGACATGCCGAGTGGCAAACACAAATCTATTGAAAGTTAAGGCTTGAAATTGAATCGTTAACTCCAAAACTGTAAATTTCAAAAAAACCCAACTTTTGCTTCTACGATGGCCTTAAACTCTAAATTTTTCAAAAAGCCATTATTGTCCCTCTTAGATCACTGCTGACTTTTACTTCGAATCCGACTTAGATTCATTTTTGTTTTCATATTCACTTCTGAACACATGGAAATTAATTTTTGTCATTATAAAATAATAATAATCGTTTGATGAAATTGTAAATCCTCAACAACTGAAATAGCTGGGATATGTATTACGTATACCCAACCACTGTTTACCATGAAGGAAACTAAAGATGACTAAACCAAAACATGATATCAGTTTATAAAGTCACTGATTGTTGACTAAAGCTATTTTAGTGACTCCAGACCGCTTAGTTGTAAACGCTGGATACGAGCTCAGAATCGGTTACGATGCTTCAGATACAATTACTTTGTATCTTCTTCCCTATCTTGAATCTAATATCTCTTTCATACAAACATTCTTTCCATTCTCTTTTCTCGGGCTGCCCACTTTATTGTTTTGTAATTATCTTTATCATTCAGTACTTCCGTAACATTCAACTTGATAATTTTATACAGTCATGCTGTAGTGGATACTACTCATAAGGCCGTCCATAAGTAGTAGGCAGCGGAATGTAGCGTGAAAGTCGAAACAGTACACAAAGTGATTTGCAAATTGACAAGGAGAAAAGTCTGATCACAATACGTAGGGGAAATGAAAAAAACCAAGGGAAACAGACCTACAGCCAACGTTCATCGAAGAATGCAAAACATGTGCAAATAGATAATTATAAGTAATGTATATATTATTTATGACGTTTTCTACTTTCACTTAATTCCCAATTCGCCTTAGCTAAGGCTACTTCTAACAATGCCGTTATTGAGCAACAGCCTAAAGCCAAATGCATATTTTCGCTCGCCTCTGTGCTGTTTGTGACTGACAAGATGATTTAAAAATAAGCAATTTCTGTTGATATGATGTTCTTTTTTCTGATTTCATGAATTCAGTCACATATGTTAACATTACTAAAAGTTATGCAGTTTTAAACTATCTAACACTTCTCTTCAAGCATTCAAAATATTCAGTAAATTGATGATAGCTGAATACTATGTGTTTAGTTTACTTATATTGTCATTGAAAAAGCGCCAAATAAAGTCAATATGCTTTCTACAATTTAAAACTAATTTTGCCGTAATTAGCTTGGTGATTTATTTAAGAAAAAAGAACTAAAGATGAACCGCCTACTACAACAAAGTTATGTACTACTTAAAAGTATTCGCTCACTATTTCGGTAAAAGTTTTCTCAAACGTTTTAAATATTCGATTAATGTTTTACATTCGGTATTTTCATCCTCTTTATCGTTCATTTAGTAGGCAAGTACTGAATATTAGAATGTGATTTCCAAGCATTAACTGTGTTTGTATTTTCCACTGGACATTTTTAGCTTTTTTAAGTTGAAGTTAGTGGCAGATAATTTCAGTTGCTTAAGTTGGAATCACTTAATAAGGATTACTTCAGGACTATATTTTAGTGCCAAATCATTGGGAGTTAAGTAGGAATTTTTAAGGTCCTGAGTCACGACATCACGCTTCGGAATTTAGGTGAGTTAGTAATGATGATCTGTATGCGAGATAAAGGAGTGAAAAGGAACCCATTTAAATCTAGATTACTTTCCAGTAAATCAAAAGTGATAAATTGATTATGTACTTGGTGGCATACCAGCTAGTAGAAGCGGTAGTAACAACCATCCAGTATCACTGTATATCGACAGCAAAGTATCGCATGTCTAGTGGCAAGAACATATCAGGAATATGTGCTCAGTAATGATGCTAAGAAATATTGTATCGTTGACCTGTTACATTGTTGAAACCGATAAATGTGCGAATAAAAAAAGGAATTACAACCACGGGAAGCGAGTCAAGTTAGAATGGATAAGTTAATTTCATATTCTAACTTATGTAAATCCTCGAGATTCGGAACAAGACCTAGGTTATTTAACATTTTGAGTGTGTACGGGACAGAAAAGTCACTACCTTGCTACCAATAGTCAAGAGATAAGTTTTAACTGACGTGACAATGTATGCAGACGATCGGAAGCTATATAGGTGTCTTCGGCTTCAGTGACATGAACATCACGTTGCTACTCATCAACATCACTTTGTCGATCCTCTAACTAAAGTCCGTACGAACAGCACTGATGGAATGTGGAGTAGATTGATATAGCATCTAGGGTCCTGTTTCGAATTTCGTTGACCACTATTATATGGGAATGTGGGTGGGTTTTCACATTGTTCTGTACCCAAATTTGAAAACAGAACCACTAAACAATCCAAAAAAGATTATTAGTAATCTAATTCAATATATTTTCCTCATTTTTACTTCTTAATTTTATAAGATTATCGTTAACATTTGCCGTTTCTCATTGGCTAGAGATGGCTAAAGACCATTTCTAGAATTGCTCAACATTGCCATTATAAGACTCTTCAGAAGTGATCACCCTCATATTCCGTCCCTGGGGTCACAGGTTGGCGAACGCCTAACCCTCTGCACCCTTTCCCATCGCAAATTGATGGAATAGGGAATTGTACGATTGGATGCTTGCCCAGTGGTGCAGAGAGTTAGGCGTTCGCTAATCTGTAGACCTCCTGGGGCGGAATCTGAGGTGTACATTGCCAAAAGTCCCATGCTAGGACGAAACAGCTAACCAGTAATTGATCTAATGGAAAATAATATTGTTCTCTTGTATGTGTTTTATCTAACTTACGTAATGGAGATTATTAATATTTTAAAATTGAAAATACCAATGATAACTTTACCCGCAGTTTCCAATATTTTCGAAACGTTCATTGTTGTTGAATATTCTAATTCAACTAATGGATCCTTTGACTGCGAATACCTTAATAACACTCTTTTCCCTTACTCACCCATCCTTCAGTAGTTCAACGTATCAGTTCATGAGTCATCATTTATTGTCTGTCGAACTGTTTGTTTGAACAACATGTAACTTGGAACACGTGTGCATCGATCCAAGTTACCAAACCTCAGTAGCACACCAAGATTAACGCCAGATCAGTAGAAGTAGTAGTTACTTCAACGATAATAGTAATAAAAACAAAAAATCAGTGGGCATATAGAATATGATCCAGGGAATTAGTTTGGGGAAGGAAAGCTATGAAATAATTTTAGGCTCACGATTTATGGGAGATTGAAAGATTTGTTTCACAATGAAACTATACTTCTATAATAAATCAAATGTCCTTTTGTTTTGATAACACCAAGTTGTTCTAACCTACATGATAAATATTAACTATGGCTTACTGCAATTTCTCAATGTCTGTTGTATCCAGAACTTTAAGTCATTTTTACGTTCATTCAGTAAATGAATACTGTATATTAATGTGCAATTTTCATTTGAACTTTATGGTTAATTTCATAAATCTTCCATAAAGGTGAAAGATGAATTTGGTATTATGTACATCGGTAGGTCACATATCCACCAAAAGCGTCATAATTTGGATGAAAACATGAATTTATAAACAGAATTACTTACTAACTGTTAGTAGTATGTAATACTCAACAAGAAGTCTCTTTACAACAGGGAATCGACATCTAAGTAAAAAGACTGACTTGTCTAACTTCAGTTTAGAAAAATCTATAATCGTTGTTTCTACTTTTAAACCTAAATCAATTAGCCAATAAGAATTCAGACTTTATTGTATATCAACTAGAAATACGCGCAGTATGCGACATTAAGTGCAATGTGATTGGTTCAACCAAATAGTTACCCCTTCGAACAAAATGGCCTGTTAACCAATCAAATATGTCCGTCATATTTGGACTTAGTGAATGTGAAGGTGAGGTATAGGAAAATTTTGGTAGTTTATGGTCTCTTACTCGTTTTACATTATCGAGATAATTAGGTGTTTTACGTTCAACAACCTTCTAATTTGTACTTTGAAATGGTTATTTTTTTTAGATAAAATTAACCGGTTATTAAACTACTTCGTATGGAAATTTCCTTACTCAATGATAAAAAACCAATACACATTTGCATCAAACAAACCATTTTCAGCTTCTGTTATACAGATCGTTTTCATATAAACTAAGTGTATCATTCACTCCACTTTCACATTTTCCGTCCATTTGATGAGCAGGTAGTGTAATTTTAACAAGTAGTATTTATCCAATACCTAGTTTTCAACTGTTAATTTACAATTGTTTTTTATCAAGTATGTCTGACTGCTCTACGGTCAATATGTCATCAGAAGACTTCAGTGGTAAAATATTTCATGTAAGCATGAAATGAGCCATACTTAACAGTCAAATCTTTAGTAAGTTTGTTTTATTTGATGAGGCTTTTAAAATACACCCTGTTGAGCTAATTGTATCATGAATAACATATGTGAACAACATTGACTCAAGTATTCATGAGACTTTCCGTCTTTAAGCGTAAGTTTATACTGAAATAAGTGTATTGAGAGTTTCCAGGTGTTCTATGAATAAGTTATTTATTACAAATAGTCAAACGAATGCCTTTCTTACGTACATGTTATTTTAGAATTGTTGTTTTGATAAAAATTACTAGTTTTTGACTACTAAAGAAAAACTGTTTTACAAAACGAGATAGTTGAGAGATATAGACTATCAGCTTGCTCGTGAAACATCTTCCAAAGTCATAGAACAACTTATTACCATTGATTGAAAAGATGCTAGCTGCATTTTTGGGGAACAAGGATTTACTATTCATAGAAGGCGAGTATAGAAGTGGATATTATTAACAATTTCATACCATGTTAGATTCACAGTTAATATACAATTAAACTGTTCTAAAAGTTCAGGCATTTTTATAGTTGAATCCGTAAACCAAGTTATTTCAGGAACTGATCAGTTACAACGTAGAACTTGGTACATGCGAACATCAGTTCAAATTGCCATGCCTCAATTAGCAGATAGAGATTAAATTGTCAGGACCAACTCCCAGAGTAGGGTAGGTAGTAACAGAGTAAGTACTAATGGAAAGGTATAGAGATCAGAGATAAGATTCGAAACTAAAAAATGTGATTCAGTAGAGAGAAAATTATGAAAAGCTCAAAAACTAGAATTTGGAGGAAGACAAGGAATGGATGCACCTGCATCATTGCGAACTGATTTCGAGCCATATCACCTAAAGTCTCTAACCATTTGTTACGATCACCACGTGGGCCCTAACCATGTAGTTTGCATCTATTAACATGGCTCGGGATCTGGAGATGATAGTGATATGTAAATTGTAATAATTTATTGGTTTGTTTTCTTTAGAATTTACGATTGTGAACTGCGGTTCAGACACTACTTCAACATGGAAAGAAAAACGTATGCTATCGTAGTGAATATGATGAAAGAGTAACATGATTATGAAAAAAGCGGACAGTATTTTGTATATTTATGATGTATTGACAAGAGTCAAAAGTGGACTAAATTTGGATAAATCAGTTCCTTGATAATAGGTGCTTCAGAACAGTAGAGTTTGGTTGAACATTTCGTCGTTTGACAGCTCATTATTACCTAGAAATTGTAATCAACAGTTATGATATATATGGAGTCATATATGTTACTAGGTGTACGATATACGAAGCCTTCTGATTTCAATAACATTTCTGTTAGAAACAATTACATTATCACTCCGCGATTCTTTTATGGTATGAAAAACAAACTGAATGAGATCTATAAACAAAACATAAATTTCGTGAGTAGCTTTTTATATCGATGGTTTTGAAGAAGGGTAGGTTTCACATCCTACTACCTCACATACGTGCTTAATGACTATAACACTTTTAATGAATTTAATCAAATGCGTCACTGATTTACAGTTTAGTACCATGTATTTGAAGAAATCAAGAGGAAATGCAAGTAATTCACAGTAACAAATGTCATTAGTAGGAATTAGGATTTTGTACTAAAAAATTAATGTAATTATCTTTTGTTAATATAAAAACATACTTAATAGGTCGTTTATTCCGTTTTTTTTTTTTGAGTATGCAGTTGTTTTAAATTCGCGCATTCCCCAAACGAATTATCCGCAAATACATTTTCACCTTAAATCTCAGCATTCCTATATACATTTACTGCTTAGAAAAAGTTGTCTGTTTATTGCCAACGTAAACTTATTCACAGTTATAATAATAGGTTATATCAGATTCTGATGAAGTCATTTGACTATTGAAGATTGTTGCCATTGTATGTTTATACTTACAATTAATTAACGAAAAACTCAAGGCAGTGAGAGTGTAAGTGAATTCAGAAATAAGGAGTCACAAATGTAGTAGAATTAGATGCTCATTTTTATGAAGTTTCTATCCTCACAACCGTTCAATTCTACTTGGATTTGTTAACTACCTTTATTACTTTAGCTATATATATATGTCATATACGTGCAGATACTAGTTTCGACTACTACTGTGTCAAATAAGTTGTTAAATCGAATTGCTTACGAGTTACTAATAGATAATAGCACTTTATAAATGTACTTCATAACACGTGTAAGTTGAAGCATCGGTCAGCGCACAGTGACTTTAATGCAACCTTATAATTTCATCAGTGGTATATCCAATAAGGTGTATGCACATTAACGCGTTTTGTGTATTTTCTGAACACAAACATTAATGATGAGAATAAAGAGCTAGTTTAGATGTTGAAACGCAAATCTGCCAATCATGATTCTGTAATTCCAATTTCCTGAAGTCAGGTACTAGTTAAAAATATACCATGCAGTTGTTAACAGTTTACCAGTATTTTGGCAGTCATGTAGTACTACGTTCATAACTAATAAATCGTCAAATTAGTATCAACTCTGTTCGGCTTTAGTTTAGACATCCACTATGTCAGTTAACATGTCATATTACGTAAAGATAACGTGATAAGACCTCTGTAGAAAATAACTACAACTAGAAATAAGCATGGGGGTTACACTTAATTGTGTGTTGTACATGCACAGAAAATTATATACATCTGCTTAACATCTTTTATGTCCACCAGTGGAAAATTACAACCATCAATAAAGTAAATGAGATAAAAACCCCGTTTTTTAGGATGCGTTGATCCAATCCAGTGGTAATCGGTTAATACAAAAGAAGCTGCAAAAGACATCAGTCTTCAAAGGGGAGACAAAAGGCTTTCTGGAGCTATTAATCTCCGTTCATGACTAATAACAATACTAGACTTGATTAATTTCCTTCTCCTTCTCCCATAAACACATCTTCATATGCAATTTTATGAAATATGTACAATTTACGTTTCAGTTGCCTGTGTTAGCTATTCCTACGATTATTTTTTGCCGTTACCCAATGTCGACACTCTGGCTGTTATAAGTAGCTGCTCAAATACGTTTGCAGGTTAATCGAAATTTGACTCAAATATGAACCAACAATACGGCCACGTATGGATTTTACAGAGTATATCTGATTAAACCTTAGCTGTGACTCCTAGCAGACTAATTTACATAAATATTGACACGTTATAGTACTTTTAGTTTTCATACACACTGCCTGGCATATGCAAAAAAGCGCATAAAATCACATTGACCATACAACATTTAATTATGTGGATCCTTCAAAATCCATTGCAAGTCTCCGTTCTGCTTTTATCTCTGATGACTAGTTTGGACTTCTTTAAAATCTATATCAAATCACCTTTCATTTTCTTTCTTAGGTCAAGGTGAACAAGACTGGACATTATGTTATAGCTGATATATTCGGCCCAATCGTAACGTCTGGAAAATAAAGTGCGACCTCGATAATTACCAATCAGTACCTGTACGCGTCTGCCCCGCGACTACCAGTCCCCAATCAGGAACTGAAGAACACAAGATTGATGAGCCAACCAGAAAGAATCGTATTGTACTTTCACAGCAATCCTTTGTATATACATAGAATCAGAGCACACCGTCAACCAATTAGGAAACTAACATTTATACAAAATAGATGTAACATAGGAATGTGAACTAGAGTAACATATATACAATTATTTAACGTAGTTCATAAATAAGAAATAATATACCGACAGCTAATGTGTTAAACAGGGAGGATAAAGCAAAGGTCAACGTAATAATAATAAGATTAAAATGTTCACCTTGTATACAGTGAAAAAATAATGAAGTAGTCTACAGAATAAACAGTTCTCGAAGATAATCAATACTTTTTAGGTTCCCGGCATATCACATTCACGATCACAGTTGTTCGATATCAGTAAATAAAACAACTTGTAACTCGTGGCATCAGTCAAGCAGTTGTGCTTTACTTCCAACTGTTGGTGTTATAAGTTGAGTCAGTACACATTACTTCAAGAAAACCTTTCTACATTCTTATTTTCTAGTGGGTACTAAACATTACACGATTTATTTGGCTTGTCACTCCATTATTATCTCCAAACACCTGATAAATGTTATTCACAGCACCATATTCTAATAGTAAGTTTAATATGTAAACAACTTAGCTCTGACTACTTGGTGTTATAGATTTTGATATTCATTAAAGATCATCGCTTTGTTGAAATCCTCCCCATTTTACTTAATGACTTCAGCGGAATCAGGGCCAATACGAATCATTGAAACTATAATTTCTAATTGGTTCTCATTAAGCCTACCTATACAAAAGATCATTCATTAAATAATTTGTTACATGGGTGGCCATGTAGAGTTTTGTATAGTGTTATTAGGAAACAGTTATCTTCGTAATCGAATTCAAAATATACTTTTACTACCAATGAACTGAAATCTGCTATGTTTAAGGTAGTATTAACAGTAAATTACCTCTTTGTTCTCTGATAATGACCTTTGTTTTTTATATAATGGCTGAAAAACTAAATGTATACAACATAATGGTTGTGAAATTCCAGACTTTCTTCGTCCAACTTGCATTCGCTATAGACATAACCTGTATACGTCAGTCGTGTACAGTATTAGGCACTGCAGTAGGCAAATATAATTAACTTCTATAATTGATATATATCTTCAAGTACATCAATTCATACTGTAGAATACCAAGTCCTGAAATTTTTCTGGAAAACATCCTAGGTATGAATTAATACTGCTGTTTAAGGACTTGGATGAATTAATGGCGGTAAATGGTCTTTCACGGTGCTGTGGATTAGAACAAATAAAATGCAATTCTATTTTTCGTACAAAATCAGCTGCAGAAAATATCGTCATCATGTAAAACAATGCACGCATACCGACATTTTGTTGATTTAATTTGCACTTAAATTTTACCGATGAAAATCAGACTATTAATGCTACTTTGAAGCGCAACTTTTAACCAAAAAGTGAAAGTGTACTTTAACATTTAGAACACAAGCTAAATTGTTGAGGTAGGATAATCTCAACTTTATTCAAGACACATACGGAGTCATGAAGATGTACCGGATTTGTAAATATTCAGTGCTCTTCTGGGATTTTCACTTATTCATGAGAAGTAGATACTGACTGCATACTAAGAATTTATGGAACCAGAAGAAGAGCTGTCTAGAAATGATTTGCAAAGCTTATATAAGTAGACGTGTCGAATGGATTTCGAAAGTTATCGGCAGAATATCGATATGCAATACAAATATAATATGTCATATTACATTTTTCATCTTCCGTCTTTATTTGTAAAACCAATACAAGCGTCATGCACCAAAATAATTTAGCCACCGTTTAATTTAAGACTGATTACTTGATGTAAGAAATCAGCATCATAATAATCACAATGCACATGTAACTGATTACTCGGAAAAAGACTTAAATAGATAAATTTAATGGTCTGATACTCTGTACGATGGTAATTGTTTTGTATAAAGTTTTAGTCACATTTTAATAGTGTAAGTACATTTTCTAGAACTCAGATGACAATCCTTGACGTATGGATCAATGTAGAAGAATTTACTGATGACGCGTACAATGAACACATATGATGAAGAGCAATTACAAAAGTTCGATTATTTTTTCCATCCCAACTGCTGTTACATTTTGTCCAGTAAGAAATTAACAGCATTCGAATTGAAATTATTGGTTTTTAGGAGGGTATATATACTGTTCATTGTCGAAGAATGTTGCCTCTTTTTCTAATGACGAACAATAATAATCGTCAAAGAATTATTACGGAATTCAGTTCATATGTAGTTCACTGAAAACTTATTCCAAGACATGTTAATGTTGGTTGTGTTTCCAAGGTTGCAAACGTTGGAAATGTGATATCAGAATTCAAAAGTACAACGGGCTACCACTTCGTCTGTTGGAGAAGTGGTAGCAAGCAATACACATGTACACATCAATCAAAATCCAAGAATGTAAGTTGATCATTTTTATTATGTTTCTATGGAGTGCACATATCCAAGATACATATTTGCCAAGAAGTTGGATGAATACTGGACAGTTCTTTGAGGTAGCGCTCGACACAATCTCAATTCCACGGCTGATAAGAACAATTAATGAATACAAAAACTTGCCGTTGATGAGTTCGGTCTTGCAAAGTCTCTACCGATATTTAGAACAGTAGTATCCACTGTTATCAAATTTTTTATATGATTCATTTTGCAAACGACTAACCCCATAAGGTGTTTTCAATATACGCCATAAAATTTTGGCACAATCGAAACCGTCTAGTGAATGGTTTACGCATTTTAATGCTAAAAGCCCGAGAAACTTTGAAAAGCAGCAAAACCACTTTATCTCACTTGGTGGAACGTGTGTTTACTATTTAGATGAGGACCTGGAACTGTAATATTTCTTCTTTTGTACGAAGGACAATCGTTTTTCTAATGTCGTTGGTTTGGATGGAACGTTCAAATTAATAGAGAAAATCTCTTTTGTGTAAAATTGTTGCTATGACTGTCAATCTGACGGCTACGTCGCTTGCACTAAACATTTGTCTGACAAAAGGGATTTTAGAATGATCAAAAAGTATCGGCAATTCTTCAAAATAATGACGAATAGCCTGAAATATAGACTGTTTCATAGTGGATGATGCAGGCCGTTTTAGCCCATTTAATTAATAACATTTATTCTCGTTCTCACCATTAATTATTTTCAGTTCGCATAATCCAAAATATGGTTAAAACAATACGTCGATAAGTGAATGTCAGCTTAAATAATAACTTCAATCCATCTTAGATTCATTGATTATCTATTAATTAAAAATAGTGATGCATTCTTTCATAAGTATCTAAAATGGTACCTCATACCGAGGAAACAGAAATGGTCGTGCACATTTTAACCAGCTGAAAGACTTTTTGGAGATCATAAACATAAATTTTATAGGAAAAACTCATCTTATACTGAGGCTTTAGAGTCGATGGATTACTATTTTTCGCTGCACTTTCGTCATACTCCTGCGCACTGGGTGTTGGATTTAACCAAGTCTGCAGAGACTATAGGAAAATAACGGGAACAAGATAGATATAGGTAGTCAGTTTGCGTTTGTGTATGAGTGACTGACACCCGCTGCATGTCAGTTGGTAAAACTCAAAGTACACCTGATGAATTTATCAGGAGACGGACCGCACAACTTTTCAGGCAATTATGTTTGGTTTAACAACAGATTCGAAATAGAATATGGATTTCCATGCGGCCATTTGTTAGCGTATTTTCAGGTGAACGAAAATGAAATGTCAGTTGTGACCATAGCAGACAGGTGGTTAGTGTCTGACGTCCTTCTACACAATGTTCAGGTAGGAAATTATGCACTTCAAACACAACATTACCTTCGAAAACTGAAGTTTTAACGTCAATTCTGCATCTAATGCATTCGCAAGGGCATTTGGAGTCTGTAGCTTCCACCCCCACCTTAGTAACAAGGCCCTTCCTACCGAATCTAGGCCCACTGCCATGAGAAAGCAGGCCAACTTATCTGCTATCATCAGGATGACAACTTCCGTTGACGATTGACATTTCCAATAATCAACCAGTGAACATAAAACTGATACCGAGTCCTCCGCATTGAATACAGATCAACAGATTTCGTAATCAAGAAATATACGTGGATATAGATGCAACACCCACCGATGAAGAGGAAGTCATATCAACTAGCTTTGAAGAATCCGGTGATACAGATGATAATTGAGATAACTACACTGAAGTCGATGGATTAAGTGACGTTTTTCAACAAGCTGAATCACAAATAAAAGACCCCGACTGGGCAACGTGGATAACCTGTTAATAAAACGCCAACTCTCATACTTTTTACAGTTGGAATCCACACCCTCTCTACGTTGGATACCATTGTTTTATATGCAGAGAAGTTACTCAGCTATAATTGAACAAAATAGGCTGTGAAACATAAATACTTGTTGAGAACGGTAAGTTTATACTCATTTAAGTAGTAAACTACCTGATCTATTTTTTAAAATCATATTCCCTATTTACATCCTTTTGAGATACATGTGACAACGGCTACCGGCTACAGGATAACTGGGAACGTAAAGTGGCCGTTTTCAGAGCCTCTTAAAAACTGATTCACAAGTGTTCCTTTTGTATACGTATTTATTTTAAGGTGAAGTGGAAATTTGATTGCACTGTAATTGATATGATGTATTCAGTCTAAACAATTAGTCATAATAAATGTAAAGTTGGGCCTAAATGTAAGTTACTTCAAGTTACCATTCCATATTATCATAACGAAATGACAGTAACGTGAAAAATAATTCAAAAATGTCGGAATATTGTGCTTGTAGAGATAATGAAAATGTCTAAATATGAAGAATACACATCTACAGGACAGAAAAGGAAGGTACGTATGAAGGAATACTAAATGGTATGATTCGCATGACGATAAGAAGTGAATGAATCTATGCCATTATGATCGATTCTGAGTCATATCACTTGTCGTCAGCTAGTGATTACTATTATCATGTGGATCCCAAATAAATCAATAAAGAGGTACTATAATAATTTATTGTATATTCATTTAAAAACAATTTGTAAAGTCTGACAGTGTCATTCATTAAACAACAAAAATTAATGAACATAGTCGCGTTTCAATAATTTTATAACTCATTTTGTGTTTTATTCAAGCTGTTGTAGAACTCATAAATGATTTTGCTGGTTTAATGTAACTAATTGATTCAGGCACTTTAATTTCTTGAAATGTTGATAAAAAGGCTGTAGTCACCTGGTGAATAATGCGGAAGAAATGAAAGGAGGATGTAACATTTATAAATATGTCACTTAGAGCTTTATTCAAAATAAAGTGGAACTATGCACAGTGAGCTATACTAATATTCAGTTCCCGACTATAATAGTTAGGCTTGCCTAATTATCATGATTTATTGCGTTTAAGTCCTATTAAGAAAGGCAGGTTGGTCAGAGAGCAGTGAAGCTAGAAAGCAAGAAATCTACGGTCCGACGGCGTAATCGTACCGTCAACAATATTGAGATTCTCAGCAGACAACCAATATCTATATCAATACTGCCTCTTCACAACTGTAGGGATTACGAAAAGTTAACGTCGGAAGTAGAATATTTCATCTGAGCATAATATCTTTGAGTGTACTGGAGCTGAAAAATAAAAACAAACTACTCACAAAAAACCTGTGTTTGACCGGCTTCAAGTAAGTTGACTGGCAACCAGAAAACAAACGAAATTATATTAACACAAATACAGGCAGCTACGGATACACAAGCGGTATAGTGGAAATTCAATGTAAGACCACAAACAGAATCGATTAGTAGAGTTCTACGAAAATGGAGATTATTCTGTTTGTGTGACTGTCTTTCCTAGCACTTACTTGAACTGTCACCTGTTTACTTAGGCCGAAACACATCAGATTATAAATGAGATTTTATTTAGTCGTCAAAAATAATGTGCTCTATGCATATTGAGTCATTTATTATCATGATGTACTCTATAGTGGCTGGCGGTAGAAATAGGTAGGAAAAAAATAGAAGGTAGTTAAATCAAGCGGTTTTAAGTTACAATTACTGAAATGTAATCGATAATCATAGTACAGAGAATCGGTATGTGAAAGGGTGGTATGTTTCCATAAGATGGATATTATGCACAATCCCAAGCGGGTTTCATATTCCGTAATTCTGTGAGACAGAAAGTTCAGGTGGTTCGGCTGGGTCAAATGAATTTAAATCGATTATTCCCTATGATAAATTTATGTGGTTTGTTTTTGTCACAGACTGATCTCACATTGCGTACCACTGAGCTGTTAGACAGCTGTTTCATCTTAGTATTAGACTTCTCAGAAGTACACACACATAAATTCACCAGGGATTGAACACAGGACCTTAAGGTTTCGTGGATGAAGCTTAAGCATGGGTATCACTAAACTGGTTTCTAGTTGCAAGATTCTCACTGTAATCAACCTATGATACAGCGCAGTGATCATCCAATGCTGGTGAAGATGACTGATCTCAATCTCGGCTTTTCTGAACCTAGTTGACGAAATGAGAAGTTAAAGTTTGACAATTACCTCTTCATTCGGAAAGCACTGTCCTAAAATTTCTAATAATAGGGCATTATTTTCAACAGCTTGTCGAAAATCCGTAAGGTTCAATCTCCCATCATGATCCATATCCTGTGAAAAAATGAGCGAAAAGCTTTTGAAGAATATTTCTCTCAAAATAAATGTGTTACTCTAATTAATTATAAACAATTAAATGTAATTAAAAAGCTAATTCGTGACAGTACACCTATTAATATCATCACACGTTTGGGTCTTAACAAAAAGCAGCATTAACAGAACCGTCGAAATCTTCCTTCAGATGTCGAATAAAGGTAAGTCATGTGTATTCAAGACTAATTAATTACATGGGTAAACAGTTAACTGAATTTAACAGCATACAGTTTCTAATTTTCATTTAAATTTGTTTAGGGCTTTAATGTAATCTTAGAAATCTACACTCTCAGTATTACAGTTGAAAATTCTATGCAATACAAATTTGTGCAGCATATACAAGAACTGTTACATTATTAAGATTGTGATGATTGGTCGAAGCACTTTGTATTAGATGAGTTAGCCTTCACTGATCTTTGAAGGCTATTAACATAATATTTATTGTTCAACTGAGGTGACGATACATCCTCAAATACGACTGATGAAAGTCAACAGAAATGTATCTCTTTGTTGTTTTATAATTGGGCAAATAAAGAAAATGGTGGAATGTCATGCAGGAAAGTATTAACTGTAGTTAAACATTGATGTATAATAATGGTTTTCTGCATACTGCATAACTACATAAGGGAAAACTGAAACCAAGGATATTGAGTATCACACGAATTAGGAAAAGTACGTTTTCCGAATATTTTACTTTCAATCGCTATGAGGATTGGTAAAACTACTGGAAATAGCGAATTCAACTGTTTCACCAGTCTCTCAATAACAAAGACTAGTCTCTGAGAAAGACAAGTGGTTTTACCTAACCTGGTTGGCTGGGAACTATATTATACTGTAAGGATTTATGATTGGTTTCAGACACTCATCTGACAAAACGATACACTAATATTAAAAGGTTGTTATTTTGAATAAATGTTAACCATGTGTTGATTTTAATCTAAGTAATTTAGTATCACAGACAATTTCATAGTGAAAAGTAAATCATTCATCACTCTATTAGAAGTTCGGAAAGGATTGCGGAGGTAAAACCCACCTAACTAATAAACTTTATAAGGTATCAATTATTGAGGTTCAAAAAGCCACATAACACTCTATAATGGATTTCGGCTTGGTTAATTGGTCTCATAAACCGATATTTAGAATACTGGACTGATATAACCCATACTATTGGCAGCAAATCTTTACGTCAGTAAGGTCTTATTATAGGTTTCATCAACATCCGCGGATTACATTAACCAAATCTGTTTACATACACAGGAGAATTCAATCAACAAACAGAAGTAAAGATAATAAAACCTATAGCAAGAACTACCCACAAATAAGTTCATCGAGATTAACTTGTTTGGCACTTGTGAAATAATTAAAAAATCGCATTTATAATAATGATAATAACAACAATAGCTTTATTCAATGGGATGTTTAATACAATATAAATTTTCAGCATACAGTACATTGTGATGATGTCATTGTTAATGACAATGAAAACTCCATAACTAAAGCATTTGGGTCGAAATACAACACTACCAAATTACACAATTTAAGTTTAATATCTCTATGCTGTGATACAAAATTCTGAGATATTAAAGCAAAAAAATAGTTGGTGATCATTAAATCAGTAAGTAAACATAGCTAACAAATTTATACAAAACCAAAATAACACATACCAGTCGTTTAAATGCTATTTCAACCAACTCTCTGATTCCCTCGTCAGGATCTTCATCTGTTGGCTGCTATTATAATTTAAATAAAGATTAGGTAAACAGATTATATTATGGTTGCTTTTAAATAAGTATACTTACTGTTAAAGACAACTAACTAAGTTCTAGGTAGTAACCAATCTCATTACTATCAAGTTCTTTAGTGGTGGTAGAATTTTTATGGTCAAGTTTAAGTGTGGGCCATAATCTAAGTGACTCAATATCGAGTAAACCACGTTTAAATATTATTGGCTTGAGCTAAACGTAAAAAACCCCGAGGAGGACCAGTTTCTTTAAGATTACAGGCATGCCATATTGATAAGTACCAACCAGTACACAACCTGAGTCCAATGTTTCCTAATGACTACCCCAATCATCTATCAATTATTTTATTAAATTTGTTCATTTGAAAGTAGATTTTGTTATGAACTAACATTTACTGAGAGTTTAAAGCTTGATACTACAAACTGATAGCAGTTAAATAATAATTGAAAACCATGAGAAAATGGAGAAATACTTCCTTCCGGTATGCTACTCCTGAGAAGGCCACATCCACAACACAGTAAGGAATCGCATTCAGAACCTGCAGGTCTTGCAATAAACGCCTAACCTTTGTTCAACGGAGTTGGCATACAATGGTTTATTTTTTAAGGCCTAGCAACCATCATCCAAGGCCATTAACGGGTAACCGCTCCATTTCTAATACAGCTAAAATTCACTGTCACGTCGTCCCACTCAAACTGATAGATGATAATAATCCAAAGTTCTTCAAAAGGTAGGACAAGTAAGTATGTGTTATTTTACAAATTCGCTACAAAATATTCGATCAAACAATTTATTTTATTGTCCGCTAATTATATCATAACCTTGAGATTATCGCTTTACTTTTATTTCGAAAAGCAAATGTTAGGAAACTACGTGGTTAATACTGGCTTGGAACAAAAATCCTGAGACATTTTTGACTTCGTATATGGCGTATATCAGATCAAAACTTGAGTATGGCGTACAAGTATAAGCCTTTGTATGAATGAAAGTAAACTGTTGGAGAAGGGTTAAGGAACTGTAGCTAAGTTAATTATTAAAATCTAGAGACAGGTAAATGACAAACGACTGGTTAAGCTGACCTCTGTCGTATAGAAGAGTTGGAGGGGAAATAACCATGGTCGTTAAAATACGAAAAAATAAATTTGGAAATGACATGCTCTTCTCTTTCCTGCCATAAAGAACAAGGAATTGATGACAACAATTCGTGCAGGTTCACTCTCGACTCTATGACGGAAGAGACAGAGTGGAGCTTTACATCCCGAAACGTAGCTGCAAATCCATTTTTTAGGTATATTATAAAAATTAAATCAACTGGGAAATCCTCTTTGCAATGGCAAACATTAGATATTCAGCTTCCTTACAAAATAAAACCGAAAGATATTGGGTGAAATAAGTCTTTGTAATAGAGTAATCCGAGTCTATAAAAGTGGTAAATATTCACTTTTTCCGGTCGAAACTTCGTGGAGCCAAGGATATATATGGTGGCTGTGAAACATACAGAGCCTTAGGACATCCATAGCTACAGCTAAAACTACAGCAGTGGAGCCAGTCAACTGCCGGATAAAGCCAAAGATCCGGAGCCAAAACCACGACACTTAAGATTCGAGCACAAAGAACTCAGTTGGTTTAAAATGGATCGTCATATAGGTATCAGAGCTCAACGTTTATCTAACGTGCATGCTGGTAGCGATGCAGATTTCGATAAAGTGAGCCTGAAGTTTAACGCATGTAAAAAATGATCAACTCTAAACATTTTACTTGATGTGTAAAACACAAAAATATTTACCTTGATAAGTGAGTATTTCAACAGCTGAAACATTTCTTCTCTGGTTATTCGACCATCAGTGTTAAGGTCATAAACGTCAAAAGCAACTAAACGTAGCGTTATTTGTATCGCATAACTACATTTTGTTTTTTCTTCTAGAGTACCACGAAGGAATACTGAAAGACCCATCACCCATTCTTGAGCATTAACACCACCATCAAAATCATTGTCAAAAACTCGGAAAACTTTATCTAGGGATTAAAAATTTGCATTTTACTCCTGTCAATCATCACATCGTCTGTCATTTTAAATGTATGGTGCAATATTTCTCTAAATGTCATTCGGTCTAGCTTTCCGAAAGGCTTTTTTCCGTCAAATTTAACAAACATATTTAACAAGGCCTCACACTCTGAACGAGTAACTTTATTTATAAAGTTGGTTGCATCTTACAGTTCACATTGCTAGCAAGCTTGTTTGTCAACCTATTAATGGCTTTTCTGATAGAGATTTCCAGCATCTTAAATGTCGCTCTTAAATGCCATAGTAACCTACACAATATGCATATGATTTAAAACCAGCTTGTCCTATATTTCATGCCTCCATACCAGTGTAAACAAATTATTATCCATGTGCTTGGATCCTGATTTTTAGATACCTTCCTATGACTCCTAATCAGCATCTCGAGTCACTTAGTTACTTTTATATCGTAGGGAGAGAGTATGAATGAATGCCCAATGGAATCTACAGTAACTGAAATTCATCCATATGACTAAATAGATCTTGACTACTGAAATCATTTGTATAGACTGAAATACGCTCTCTTAGAAGTTTTAATTACATAGAAAAATTTTAGACTTATTTTATTTAGTTCGTCACAGAGTTATTAAATATTGGACCCCACCGGCTAAGAGGAAGGATACAGGTCCTTTTAGAGAAAGTTCACTGCTAAACAATCAAATAGGAGATGGGTTCTAAACACATCCTATGTCAAGATGAAGTTTGAGAGCTGGGCCCCTTTTATTTATAATATAAAAAATAATAGGTCTCATTTGGACAAACAATGCGCTCAGAAACAAGGAAGTCCTATCACTGAAGAGTCTTGACGAATTTAGAGTAAACTCCTCTGAAAATCGCTTGTCAAAGTGGGGCCTTACGTAAGCGTGCAGCAACTGAACTCTTTGTATTCTATTTTGGACAAGTATATACATCACTCATTACTCTATAAAAACTAACCTTATGATGCCATCTCGAAAACGAGAATGAGGTCTTCTGAGGTCACTTCTGAGTTGGCTTTACTAACGCTACTAGTGTTGAAACCTAGTAAATCTTCAGATTATAATAGTATGTGAATCACTATCCTAACAAAATATTTAGAAGCAATTTATCGTTCTAATATGGGTCTACTACTAGCTACAGAGACTGTTGATGCTTCACAGACATTTTTTAACTGAGTATAGGAGAGAAGTCCATATCGTCTGATTGCATTCAAGCTGTTAACTGTATTCCGTGCTGTCCTTGAGATGTTGAAAATTCTATAATTCAGCCAAACACCGGAAGAAACAGAAAAGTCGAGAGTAATCACTACCATCTAATACTGGTCTTTACTTAACATAGGTCTGCGAGCTGTTCTTCATGCACGATAGTTCAGTGTGGTATGTCGTAAGAATGCTGTATTATATTGACCATCTACTCAGGTACACCGTAGTGCGGATAAAAGTTTTTGTAGTGCTCTACTTTTCACGCCAATAAATTCTTTCTTATTATCAAGTAAGTTGGTGCAAAAGGAAGAGTCCCACTCAGTAATGATTTGTAGTGCCGCGGTTCGGTCGGGGCGTGATTTATATTTATGGAATCTAATCTGTTTATTTCAAAGTAAAGCGTCTGCCGAACATTTATTTCTGTTCAACAACACTCAGTTGAAGATTTTTCATGGTATTGAGGGTTAAGACACAAACTCATCCGGCAGAGTTTAATTAGTTCAATCGGCGTTTTCCGGTTAGGGCTTATTTTTTAGCAAATTTGTCTTCCATCAGACGAAGTTGCAAATACCATGCTCAACCACAGTTTTGAAACAGTACCCTTGAATCAGAACCTAAATACATAGGTACTAATTTGCTAACACCAGTTTGTCAACGAGATATGGAACGTGGAACACTCTGGTTTTAATGTCCGGTATACTGCGGATACATTGTACAGTTGTTTGGTTAAACTGCTCTTTTAGATGGTTTAACCAAAGTTTATCCATGTTTATAAGATTTTGTAACTGCATTGTGTGCACTTAGTCTATTGTAAACTGTCATGGGAATCGAATTTTATTTTTTGAAGCTCATAGGAATGGTGGATTTTTGAGCGTAATATTCATCATCTCTCTAGGAAGTGCCGTGCTCTGAGTAAGCGCAGAAATCCTTCTCATTGTCAAGAAATATAGTGCGCACTTCTCTTCTAAGTTCCCAAGAAGTTATTCAACTGCTCTACACCAGGATACTTGTAGAGCCTGATCTACATTCTCAAAAGCTATGTAGGAATCTTACTTATGACGGAGGAGGGGGGTTTCTGATTTTTAGTGACAACTTGCAAGGGTTACATACTAGCTTAGCAGTACCTGTTGATCACTGCTTGACTAGGCATAGCTTATCTCCTGAGGTGACTTTATCAAACTTTACATCAAGTTATGAATGCTAGTTTCTATGTTTTTGTTAGAACTTATAATTAAGAATTTCAATCATATGGTAACACAATGAGAACTGAAAAGTAGTAGTAATGGTAGTAGAATTGTATCACAATCACCAGTATTAGGAATAGCAAGCAGATTGTCAGTCAAAACTTAGCAATTCCAAGGACGAGCCATCACTGCAATCCATTAATGCAGTATTACAAACCGTAAGGGATCTAACCAGGATTATGTATATATATGCATGTAGGAATAGTAACTGTTCCAAATATAAATAGTCACAAAGGGGTGCTAACTGAACAACCAGTGACAAGTAGGGAATAAGAATGTCAGACTAACATACGTCACCAAAACAATATAACAAATATATAAGCAAGCAGATGACACACGGAAGAAAAATACATGGACTACGATACGTAGTAACGTATTTATAGAAACATCAGGAATAAAATTGCATACTAATCATGTGATTGTCTAGACTTCCCTTGAACTAGATATTCGAGATCCCCACAGCTATTTTCAGCTACCGTATTGATAGACAAAATGTGTTAAGTGGTCTAGGCACTTTATCAGTGGCTGACAGTATTGAGAACACTTTGTCATGCTTTACATGTCAATCCTTATTCACTAATATTCAAGTTGCCCCATCAATTCAGATTGTCAATAAATTTCCGAAAACAATTTGTCGGGAGTTAGGTTTAATCTGATTGTCTGTTGTCTAGAATTTATTTCAGATCGGTCTCACCTTTGATTTCGCGAATACTACGACTTTTTAATAGCCCTACCGGCATTAGCGAATTAGCAGACTCAGACTTAAGTGTATAACGTTATAAAAAGACAGTGATGTGCCCATGCAGCTTTGACAACTTTATTTGTCAGAATGTAACACGATATACCTGTTTAGATTAAGCAATTATTATTACGTATAACTGGAATGAAAATTTGCTGAATCTAGTATGATTACACAATACTTTTGTTGGTTTCACACACAGCATTTCAACATCATGCTTTGGTACGATATATTTTAAAATAATTCTTAAGCTATTCACTGAAACTCTAGACGTAGATGATGATGAAAATGTAACCCGAGATCCTTACCAAATTTCAAATTATTTCAATAATCGGAATAGGATAAAGGCTTCTTAACATGGCTAACTTATACCGTGAATTAAATTATGGTAAAATTACTACAAATTTTAAAAATTACAATCATTTATTGTTCAGACTAAGTGATCAAACTAAAGATTGCAGCCAAACCAAAATGGCCAGACAAAAGACCAACAAACCAAGAGTAACTAGTGAGCACACCTAGTAGAGTAAAATTTAGTTAGAATAGATGACAAATAGTAAAATTCTGTAGTATTAATTGTAACAATAATTATTAGGATTATGCACAAGTAACCACAGGAAGACGCTAAACTACCCTCAGAACATATTTATTATTGAAACAAGGAGTAGAAACTGGTAGAACTTGTGAATGCACCTGGATAAATTGTGTTCAGTCTGTAAGAATTAGAAAGTGTTTTATAGCGATTTTTTAAATCTATACAAACTCCACATCCTAATAATTATGTAACCTACTTTTTCAAAAGACGCAATCATAATTCCTATTTAGAGACTTTCGGTCAATATTTGTGTTAAAAAGAGTGACGAACGTAAATCCTAACAATTCAGTAAGTAATGCTTGATAGGAATGTAAACAGAAGTAACGGTACTTATTCAAATATAAGTCTTGTGGAGTATTTAAATAAAAAGTACGATTTTATAAGATTTAAACAAAATAATGTTTTAGATAATGAAGATGACACTGGAAAACATTATGAACTCTAGACTGTTCGTTATTTTCGTCAGTTATTTAAAACAACAGTGATTACCGAGTAATTACGTATAGTGCCTAACAATTATTAACATGAAGTGCCTCAAAATATAACGAATATACTACAAAAGTATAGATAGCTACACTGTATTCATCATAGTGTGGTCCCATAGCATTCATAAAATCAAATAAGTTTACTCATGCAGATTATTTAGACAACTTTACAATCACCTGCTGAATTTTGTAGTTATCGTTATTAATTCAATTACCTTTATTTCTTGAATCGAACTAGGTTAGTCTTTAGATTAATACTACTTATATTCAACGAAATGAACTGAATTCTTTTTGTAATTTCATAGTTAAAACGTTATTAGTGAAGATTTATGACTATTCCATCAATCGCATTGTGCTATAACATCTGGACATGCATTTTGCATGTATTCATCGGTTTACATAAATAACAGAATCATCATAAATCTTCTACTAAAATATTCTGTAGACTACATTATTCTAGGATGATTCACTATTAACTTTTTTAAATGCTATTTCGCTTAATGTTATCAAATGATCATGTGAATTACCAGTATGATATTACCAGTATTATCATTGTAATAGGCTATGCCGAAACAGGTTGTAAATTCCTAAGTTATTTCAAGGTATAAAACTATTTCCCTTAATATTGTCATGAGTGAATGTTTCTGTCATTCCTGGAATAGAGACTTAAGAGTTTAAGCAGTTTGCTTTTAATCATTGGGCTTCAGCTTCTAAGTCAGAAATAATCTTCCAGTTGAAAGGAAAAAAAACAAACCATTTTAACAATCTGATTGATTTGAACCAATTAGTAACAGAAAGTGTAAAATACAATAGACACTGAACTAGAGTCGGGGGTGGGTGGGGGAGGGTTCGTGAAAATGGAATAATAACAAGATGATAATAATTCTAGGAGGGAAAACACATGGCAATTGTCAATGAGCCTGTAAAAAGCTTAAAATTTGAGCATCCCAAATATCATTGTCAATCTGACAATTGTCAGCCAATGACAATGGATAAATGTTGCGCTATATACACCACAAATCGATGGAAGTTGGAAGTCTAAAATTGGATGTCAAGTCAAGTGGTGCAGAGAGTTAGGGACTCACTGTCAACCTGAAGCCCCTTGTCGGGAACCTAGGAGTGGCGCAGTGCTGAGGAGTTCCACACTAGACCGAAACAGCTGTCCAGTACTCCCTGGTTTTCACTGGTCCCCTGCCAACATCAATCTTTGACATATTCAATCAACTAAATTACCAATATCCACAAAAATAACCATCTCAATTGAATAAATGCAGACTAGTTGTAAGAGTTTTAATAACATGAAGAACAGATTAAATACATTGCAATTTTCGACTGTTTTCTGCGATTTAACAAAGTCCATTCCAGCTACTTTGATTTACTTACCTTGGCAGTATAACCAACATTCAAACAAATAGTGTTGTTTGAAAGTGAGTATATAAAGTTGTATTTTACAACCTAACTTGGAAGATTATTACTCTTACTTAATGTTATATTGACTTTGGTTTTGCGAAATCTGTAAAGATTGCAAAGAATGTTGTAAATTAAGATTACTTAGAAGGGATACAATAAACCTTTGAGAGCATCAAATAAGATCTGAATATTAAGACAACATGAGCTATAGAAATCAAAAAGTGTTATTTTGTAATGAATTTGATCAATCATCTTTTAATTTATAAGAGAAATAGAGAGCTTTACATGAATTAACATTATTAGCATATTCCTGATGGTAAAATGTAACGCTACAGATAAATTGGATTTGTGATGATGTCAATTACTGAATTATGTTTCTGCCTTATTTCATCACTCTGCATTCAAACTATCATGAATTGAGGCGATGCTAGTTAATACTATTTTCCATGAATGTACCACTAAATATGGCTTCATATGACTTTGTATTTAACGTCTAAAAAATGTATGCTACTCAATAGATACAGAGTAAAGTTAAGTGACTGCCTCTTATTCTCTGAAACTCAATGTTCAACACATGTTCAAAGTTGTTATTATTCTGCTTATTATTACCATTACCAATTTAGAACTTTTACCTTTAATGATTTGTTATGTAGTTCATCTGTTTCATTTTCATTGTTGATTCACATAAATTGCCTTCATTGGTTTCATAATTTACATATTCAAAGTCAAAACTGTCAGCTGTTCATTCATAGTTAAATGCAGCTGAGATATTAAATTTCAGTATGCTGATGAATCTATTATAAAATTGACGTATTTAATAGAAGTGCACCTGTTAAATCTTTCTTGATCCCATAGCGTAGCATATTCATTTTGTGTGTAATTATCTATACTACTTACTATGATGTAATAGTTTACGTTATGACAGTTTTCCATCATGCCTTTATGATAATATAAGTACTCTTAGCTTCATTTGAACTAGTTTTGACGATGTTACTGTATGTTGCTGTGAGTTCTTACTGTTTACTTGTAGGAATTTTACCTCATATCGCGACCTGAAGGCGTTATAGATGCCTAGACGCCTCATGAATTAAGGTTCGTAATCATATATCTAATTGTTTTGATAGCTATATTAGTTCATATTAGACCAGTATGAGACCGCTATGTCCAAAGTATTACGTCATATTTGAAAGTGTCAATTATTTTTCATAAATGCATTTATTTATTATAATGCTAAGCTTGTAAGAAGAATTCACTTTCTATTGTTTGAATTCATTAATGATGTTGTGTGAATGCTGCCATTGGATTTGCCTGAATTTACTTGAGTATCGAATCGACGAGTGATTTGGAAGTAATTTTGATGATTCTGAAGGTATTCAGCATATACGGACATATCATATGTGTGTGAATATAACCTACAGAATTCTAGAATGAAATAATCTCTTAATATAGGTTAATAATAGAAATTGTTGGCTAAGGTTATTTACAATGTTTTCATTGTTCAATAAGTGTTTAGTATCCCGCGCTTTCGACAATTTTTCACTCCATCTAACAGTTAAGTAATATGCGTTTCAGTGAAATCTTCAATACAATATTTTGTTACACTCTCCAGTCAGCATGTTAAGCCGCATATCACACAGTATGCTCATACATGTTTCCTCCTATTTAGGATTCATCCACTGAATATAATAAACCTTGATTTCTATTTATCTTAAATAAATACTTATGATAATAAAGCAGTATCGAGGCAATCCAATCAATCTACTCATATGTGAACAAACATTCACCAAATCTCAACATACCTTTTGCTAAAATAGTTAAACAGAAAATCGGTTATCAGTATCTAATACTTCAGTAAACATTACGCTAGTATTTAGGAGGAATAAACTTAGTTTAGGTCTCATCAACACTGAAATTTGATAGATGCATCTGAATGACAAATCCCTTAGATTCCCCATTTAGTTATATTACGTTTATTCGACAGGGAAAAAAAGAAATCCTCAACAACAATCAGAACTATTTTCAATTGCCAATTAAAAAATACGTTTTTATTGTAAAGCATTACAAAATGAAAGATAATGTGAAATGATAAGAAATCAAGTGAAAACATTGAGAATATTTTTTCTCGTCAAAACAGAATGAAACTGTGAATGCAGAAAAAATGACTAAACAGTTGATGGCGTAATCGACGCAATCTGGTGTCGACTATTCTACACATGACTCTATTTTTCGTTCTCCTCTTTAGAAAAAAACTTACTTTATATGCTTTTCTTCTTCTCATTCGTCACCATTCAGTTATAACTTAGAGATGAATAAACAGTGAAGAATAGAATAAGCGAGAAAAATCACAGTGAAAAACATTGTTTTATTTGTCTCAATCAAAAAAAGAAAATTAAAAGTGACATACAAAATTCAAACTGTATTTTGGGTTTAATGTGACGTCGAATGTGTAACTGCGATATTGAGAACTGGAATCATTTTCAACTCGTTATTGTTGCTTTTTTGTTTTATTTCGAGAGTAGAAGTGAAATTGTTGCTTATTCAGAAAACGATTGTTAATGAGGAAATTACTATTTATAGGCTTCATTATGTTGTTAAGTGGATCTTGAAGTATAATGAAAGTAGCGCTCAAAAGAAGTCTGCATAATCAACTCTTTCCCATGGTCCTTTACAATCATTACTTACATGTTGCAATTTCCACTTATTCTTCAACTTCTTAATATTCGTTAAGTTGATAATTAACTTTTACATTTCTTCCATTACATTTCCAACATTGTCATTTCAATCTGTTACTGCCAGTATCTGAGAGAGCTTGATTTGTTTTTGGCAACTTTGTGATGTGAAGCAACTGAATAAAAATCAACAAAAACAGGATAAGGAGATAAGAGCATGATGAAATGAGAGTTTTAACACAATTATTTAATATAAATACTTCATACTTATATAGGTGCATTTCTGAAGCATCTGAAAAGCACAGGTTAATGATTTCCATCAACTTTTGAACTAACCGATTAGCATTTATGAATGACTTAGAAAATTACTTTGATGGGAATGTGCGATTAGAAGCTATAAGGCAATAGAGAAAGAAGACGACTATCGATTCATTACATAACTTAGACAAATAGACAAGGTTGTATAATTTCAACAAGTTTTAATTATTACAAAGACCTAAGCACAGCAAAAAAAATGACTAGCATTCATTGCTAAATGTAACTAATATGTGAAGAGGCAGCCGTAAAGTTTCTACTTCATTACTATAATGTCAAACAAAGAACAATCTGTGACAAATACAAACAAGTGATTCTAACCACTAAAACTATTAAAGGGATTACGTAGTAAGAGTTTTCAGACAAATCAAATATCACAGACATCAAGAAGAAACTACGTAATGGTTAAAATGTTAATGAACAATTCTAAATTTATTCACGGCTAACACAGTGATTTATGCATAAAATACGCCAAAACAACAAATATTCGAATCTAATTAAGTTAATCTTCATTCAACACTGATGTCCGACGTCAGGTAACAATTTATGCAGTACACAGGATTTGAACGAACACTCACTCCTACACAAATAGCTCAAACACTTGATTTATATCAAAAGAATATTGAAAAGATGTAACATAATCAACATTGATAAGATGATTCTACACTGATCTGTTAATAGACTCATTTTCACCTTCGAAGTTTCACATTCGTACAATATTCTGAGAGGTGGTCATAGGATGTTCAAATCGTGCAACCATTATAGCATAATCAATTTCTTAAAGTCTCCACTCTCACAATTATAGATTCAATCACCTCACTGCCGTGGGATACTGTCCACCGTATTCTTCTCAATTAGCTTCGCCTTCAATAGATCTGGTGGACTAACCAACTACTTTTTCATCGACACTTAAGTCAGTTTAAATACTTCATCATCAGTTGGCTGGTCGTCGCCAATTCATGTGGTTGTTGAGGTAAGGAAACGGAATACGAAAATGGAATATTGTTCACTTCAAGTTGGTTGTCTGTATTTGCATGTTTCTCAGGTGGCATCTTGTCTTCTTCTCAAGGAAATGAAATTGCGAGATTGTTCTGATTTCAGTGTGAAATCAATTGATCAGTGACAACTGTCGAATTGATTGCAAGATGATGGTGTGGATATTTTCGTCATAATTGATCAGTGTATCGTGCATAAATTACTTATACAAGTGAGGTAATGGTGTGAAGCAACCAGATAGAATAGTCTCCAGTGCTGACATCATCGATGCCTAATCTATTTGTCTGCATAATACATTATTAAGTGTAATCTATACGTTGAAAGTATATTGTAAAATTATTTCAATTAGATGACATTTTCAGGAATGCTGACATCAGGTTTGTTGTTCCCATCGTCGTCACATAATGTCGTTGCATATTTTATCTGTACAGAATTTAGAAGTAACATTTATTGAAATCATTTTCTTACTGGTTACATTGACATCTATGACTGGATCGACAACTGGGTCAAGTGTGTTATATCTATTAAGGTGATTTCTGACCAGTTGTAAAATGTTCATCAACCATCTAATCATGACATTATACCAACAGTTATTAATATCGTGTATATAGTGAGAAGGCAGATTGATTTCATGAAATTTCGTGTAGCCATGTAATCTTGGTGTTATAGATGAAGGCATCCCCAGTTATTTGAAGAAGTAACAATCACTGCTTGATTCACTGTTCATTTCCATGAGTATTTTCACCAGCCTGTTTATTTTGTTTCATATTTTGCAGCGATTTCTCCGAACAATTTATAAATTATAAAACTATGGAAGATAATTTAATTAGCAATTCTGTTATGGGAATTTTTGAGGAGATTAATTTAGTCTGTAGATTGTACAGTTGAAACTGGGTAATTATTACATAGCAGTGTAATCTCGTCAGAGGTGGACACACATAACAGCACAATAGATCAGACACAAGATCTTCAAGTCTCATTCAAACCACATAGCTATCGTCGAATAGTTCATATCTCTAACTTCAATCAATTTGTGATAGGGAGTATTGATATATATTATGTTGTTGATGTCAATTCTTTCATTTGCTATAAGTCTGAACTCTGTCACCATTTATGAGGTCACACTAAATGTTGATGAAAATATTTGAAAACACAGTCTGAAAGTTGCCTTCATGCATTTTCCTTGCATCATTACCGAAATATTTGTTTAGGTCGTTATTATTCAGCTGTGGAGTAACATTTTGCTTTGTTACCCTTAATCACCATTGTACACACACTTGTTACCACCATTTTTTATCTGAGTTGACTACATTACAAAAGAGAAATTCTAAACGAAATTTATTTGATTCTGCTTAGAAATATGTTATTCATATTTCCAATCTATAAGTTGATACACTGGTACCAGGTTTCATTTCAGTTGCCCATTGTCCTCATCTACACGACTTGTACCTCAGTCGTGATCAGTCTTCAAAGTAAACGGTAGTTGAATATAAAACAATACGGAGCTGAATGTTTGCAATAGGACATATTGATCAATCCTTTTAATGTTAAGTATCATAAGTATCATAAAGTTTTATTGTGAAAATAAGGTACTTTCATAAATTAACTGACTAATGACTAGAGACATTGGTAAATAGTTAGGTTAAGGTCATTTGATAAACATTAAGGTGTGACTGAGTTTAGTGAATTTTCGATATAAATTAATAGTTTTATTCCAAAGATAGTTGGTAAGTAACTTATATAGGTATTTTTGAATGATAAAAGTGTATTTAAAAAGAATACCAGTTGACTAGACTAATACGGGTGGACATCGGTTATTTCATGATATTGTGGTGCCGACAGAATTTGATCAACTTAATATAGAATACGATCAATTGTGTTTATATGGCAAATGTTTAAATTATAGATGTAAATGTCGTACTTGTAGTTTTAGACTATTGACTAACACCAGTTAAACAAACAGTGATGTAGTGAATGCTTGTTTTATCACAGCGCGTCCTAGAACTACAGACGACTGTTATTACTTACTTACTTACGCCTGTTACCCCTCTCTCAGGAGCATAGGCCGCTCACCAGTATTCTCCATTCAACTCTGTCCTCAGCAATCCTTTCCAGCTGTCTCCAGTTACTGTTCATCCTTTTTATGTCTGTTTCCAGTTCTCGACGCAGGGTGTTCTTTGGCCTTCCTCTTTTCCGTTTTCCAACAGGGTTCCAAGTTAGTGCTTGTCTCATGATGAAGTCAGATGATTTCCCCAATGTATGTTCTATCCATATCCAACGTCGTTTCCTGATTTCCTCTTCAGCTGGAAGCTGATTTGTTCTTTTACAAAGTAGGCTGTTGCTGTGGTTTCCGGCCAACAGACATTCAATATTCTACGTAGACAGTTGTTGATAAATACCTGTACTCTCCTGAGGATGTTTGCAGTAGTTCTCCATGTTTCAGCTCCATACAGAAGAATTGGCTTGACGTTCGAGTTGAAGAGTCTAACTTTGAGGTTGGTAGACAGCTGTTTGGAGTCCCATATATTTTTCAACTGTAGGAATGCTGCCCTGGCTTTGCCGATCCTTGCCCTTACATCTGCATCGGATCCTCCTTGTTCATCGATGATGCTCCCCAGGTATGTAAAGGTATCGACTTCTTCCAGAGTTTCACCATCAAGTTCAATTAGGTCGGTGCTCTCGGTGTTGAATTTGAGGATCTTGCTCTTTTCCTTATGTATGTTCAGGTCTATCGATGCTGAGGTTGCTGCTACGTTGGTTGTCTTCACTTGCATTTGCTGTTGTGTATGGGATAGAAGTGCTAGATCATCCGCGAAGTCCAGATCATCAAGTTGCATCCTACTTGTACATTGAATCCCGTGCTTCTCCCCAGATGCAGAGGTTTTCATGATCCAATCGACCACTCGGAGGAAGAGGAAGGGCGAGAGCAGACAGCCTTGTCTGACACCGGTTCTCACTGAGAATGCATCTGTCAGCTGTCTTCCATGCACAATTTTGCACTGTAGTCCGTCGTAAGAATTCTGGGTGATGTTGAAGAGTTTCTCTGGTATACCGTAGTGTCGAAGAAGTTTCCATAGCGATCTCCTGTCTACGCTGTCAAACGCCTTCTCATAATCGATGAAGTTGATGTACAATGACGAGTTCCATTCAATTTATTGTTCAACAATGATGCGTAGTGTTGCGATTCGGTCTGTGCATGACCAATCCTTACGGAAACCAGCCTGTTGATCTCGAAGTTGAGCATCCACTGAGTTTTTCATTCTGTTCAACAACACTCTGTTGAAGACTTTCCCTGGAACTGACAATAGTGGGATTCCTCTGTAGTTCTCACATTTGCTCAAATCTCCTTTCTTTGGTATCTTGATAAGGTATCCTTCTTTCCAGTCTGCCGGCACCTGTTCTTCCTCCCAGATCCTCTTGAATAAAACGTGGAGCATCCTCGCCGTTATGTCTATATCTGACTTGAGTGCTTCGACTGTTATGGCTTTCTATAATTCACACTTCTATCTTCAAGCTTATCACAGTTAAATCTAATTCTCGGATACTCCATTTTGTAAAACTAGTTCACTTAATGGTGGAGACAGATGACTTCTAGTAGGGAAAAAATAAAGCATGTTTAGTATAAACGGTTGAATTTCGCATATTTAAGACTGACAAAGCTTTGATTGTCAATTAAGTATGTAGTGAAGGAGCTATTCTATGGTGCATGGAAGTCGTATTCAGGTGATGTCATAACTGGACAAATGATCCATAACTGGGAATTATCTGGGAGATATTAGCTACCCAAATAGTTCAACATTAAGTATAGGAAAATAAAAATAAAAGAAATAGAAATCAATCATTTAACAACGCAGGTTCAAAGGTGATGCTAATAGCAGAAAGGATTAACTTCAGTGTATTTACTATGTTAAAAGAAGATATTCGACTGATAAACTAGTCTCCTAAATCAAACAAAATGTTCATTAATACATACAAAGAGAAACACATATTCACCACGTGTTATCTCCAAGAACGATTACCAAGTTTCATTGATTACACTTAAACAGAAAGGCGGATAGTGACATTTATGAGTGCATCGGAAATAATGATTACTCAGTCAACATTTAAATTGAATTTGATATCACTCATTTGTTCGGCTTAAACTACTAATGAAAATCAAGATTTCATATTGATAAGCTCTTTATTCGTAACATCAGTGTACTCAACAGTAGGAAGTCTACAACTCAACACTTTAATACACCTCACGATATACAAGTTTCTCTGCCAACTCCTAATTTTTAAAACACTCAGCTAACCAGTTTCCAACCGTTGATGTTTATAACTCAAGTCGATTCGTGATTGATTTATGTGATCTAATTTGTTGTCACTGCTGTACAACGTACACAAAGCTGACATGTTTTCAACCCATTAGTTTCGCTTTCTCACCAATACTTCAGGAATTACCTCATGACATTGATTACATCTGAGTATTACTGACATTATTTAGTTTTTATTGATATCTGTTAATTGGTGTGAGTTGAGATAGGATTGGAAACTGATTGAGATGGATGAGGTCAGGTAGATATATAGTGAATTGACTGAAACTGGAAACATTAATAATTGGATGCCATCTGGTTGAGTGTTTTAAGAATAACGATTTTGTCACGAAACTTGTTTTTTTTTGAACCAGCATCCCTGATGAGATGAAGGTATAACTTTGTGACTATTACCAAAGTGATAAAGTTACAGATATTACGAAAAATAGAATGTCAGATTCGTAATGAATTGCAAAACAAGAACATATATATGCAAGACAAGAAAGCTATGACCATCATCAATGTTTAAACAACTTTGTGCACAGGACATAGTACGAATGCATTTTGTAGAATTCGAAATTATGATCAGAAAATAGAAATTTTAATTATAACGTTTAACGGTGGTAATCAGTATCGAATACTCTCGGCGCACCTAATGTAAAACTGATAAATCGTGTAGTTGAAAATTTCGATTACTGCGTAAGGACTTTTCAACTGGGACATATAATACACCCATAGAGGTAAATCAGAAAACAGAAGAGGAGTAAGATTACATGCTTTAGTACGTTTCGGTTGTATAAACTAAGTCGCACGTATTTATACTTCCCAGTATACCAGAAATAATCGTTAACATTCATGAATATTGGTGAAAGGAAAAGGGGTTAGTGAGTTATACCACAAACAAATCAGGGAATACCAAGTCAAAATCTTTAGAAATCCTATTGAAAAGTGATTGAACGGAATGTCTATAGTTCCATCTACGCTCATAGTGGCATCCTGGAATTTCCTAAAGTCTGTTCCAGAAAATATTTTCATTACTATAGTAAATGTAAAATGACTTAATGCACTACGTAAATTTTTTGATGTACACAAAGTAAATTAACTTCTACTCAAACAGTACTGACTTATTTATTTTAATCTCTTTACGACTGTGCACCTCAGTGAACATAATTTTCTTTTCGACAATATCACTTAATGAAGCCTAACAATCATACTTATATTGACATGCACAAAGACGATACACTGATCAATTAAGACGAAAATATCCACATCAATAACATCTTAAAACAATCCATTGCACTGTAGAGATCAAATGTATGAATATGACCGTGAAAATTTTGAGAAATGGCATGTCGTGATGACTTATGAAAACTACTTATTCTGTAAGGTTTCATCCTATCTTCTTCAATCTGATCTATTATACGATAACGAATCAGATCACTACTACTAATTCATCTACAAATTTATCTGTCCGTGTATAGCTAGTTACAATGGTTGCACGATTCAAACACTCTCTGACCACTTCACAAAATATTATACAATGTGAGATTTCAAAGGGGAAAATCAGTCTATTAACAGATCAGTGTAGAATCATCTTATCAATGTTGATTATGTTACAGCTTCTAAATATTCTTTCAATACTATTCAAGTGTTTGAACTATTCGTATAGGAGGCAGCGCCCAATAAAATTTTGTTGAAAGCTATGTTAACTGTGAATATATTTAAAATTGTTCATTAGCATTTTGATCATTACGTAGTTTCTCCTTGATGTCTGTGATACTTGAAATCTTTGAAAACCTTTATAACGTAATCTTTTTCAAAGTTTTTGTGGTTGAAACCACTTGTTTGTATTTGTCACAGATTGTTCTTTGTTTGACATTATAGTAATGCAAGTGGGAACTTTACAGCTGTTTCCTCAGAGGTCAGTCTGTGGTTAAAGCAAACGTCAAGTTTATTAATGTCGACAATCTATGCCTTAATTCGTAGATAACAATTCCGTTAAAATTCACTATAAATTTTGATGTTACACCTTTAGTAATTGACATCGTTGTAAATGAGAAACTTTATTGAATTTTCACGCTTCAGTAATTAAACGAGCGTCTTACGTTACTCGGGTTGATGAATCCCCTACTAATATTACCTCTCAACTTCATATTCTTGAAGTCGAATGGGGGGGGGTAACCCTTATAATTTTGAGTCTGTTTATACGTAGTCATTAGACATCTTGATATGCATTGATTATGTATTCATATTCACATCCTTAAACTATTCAGATTTATGTAATAGGTCGATTAGCCATAATAATATGAAAGGGAAAAAAAGAACTTGAAAGTGGTGAATATAGTAGGCACTTATGGAATATTGATGTGAGAAATTTAGAATTTAGAACGTAGTCTGTTGTATTTTCTTTACTTGGGAGGTGATAAATATGCAACCGATTGTTTTGTATGCACATATTTTCAAATGATCACAATCTACCTATATTTGTATATGAATTCTGTGTTCGTATTAGGTTACATAACATGCATTTATGATGTGAATGTTGCATTAATTAATTTGACCGTCGTAGTAACCATTATATCCACATTCACTATAATATGCACTATTATATATATATATATATATATATATATATATATATATATATATATATATATATATAATTATTCTGGATTATGCATATATACTACTTAATAATATTTAGTACAATAATATACTGTTTTTTGAACAACAGATCTGATATATCCAAATGATGAGAGTAGTTTGCATAATGCCACATTGTATGTATGTATTAATGTGTGATAAAGTACATAAAGCATTCCTTTTTATGCATGATACTGTGTATGTTTAGGTTACTTAGTAATGATTTCATGAAACCGTGAATATCATTTCTCTTAATAGTAGTTTTACTGTTGCAGTTACGAATTCACAGCATTAACTGTTGAATAAACATGTAGATTTTAAACTATCAATTATTTTCTCAAAAGTCATCATCTACTACCCATAAGAGATATGCACTGCATTATCTACTTATCTATTGTGCTTTTAAAAGATAAACAAAGAATTTAATGTGCTATGGAACAGTTCTGTTTCAATTAAAGATTTTTAGTAATTCACATTATGACTGTTTGCAGGTCATTCATTACAATAGAAAAGGAATACTTGGAACAATTAACATTCACAAACTATTATCAAGCATTTGCAATATCTGAATAGCTTAGGAAATGTGATTGAAATGGTTTAGGATACGTAGATTGTTGCAGACATTAGGGACTTGGGCTGCACTTTTCATCCTAACTCATCAACTGGTTATATTTGTTTTCTTGCTTAGAATGTCAACGCTTTACTCACTAGACTAATTAACCCAAAATGCTACAACTGTCCAATTAGCATAAATATTACATCTCTGTATATGCCTTATAATATGAATATTTTTGAAGTTCTAAATCGCAGAATGACAACTGCTTAAAACCAAAAAGAACTAAATAGATTCTTCATCATATAGGCTCCGGAACAGTATATATTCTTTAAACTATCAGAAATTGAATACGAGATATCCAGGCATCAGTGCGAGAATGTAATAAGTGGTCCATTTAGTTAGTATTCATTGGCATACTTATTCAATTTCTCTTAATTCGTTATATTGCACAACTGGCACACGATGGTTCTAACGGGTAAATATCTCAAGCAAATATTTTTAAACGCCACTAATGACATTCTTTTACTGAAACCAGTCATCAGTATATATATGTCTTTTCAATTAGTGCTTCATAAGAACTATATACTATATGATAATGTCATGTAATAATTTCATAATTTTGCACAGAAAATTATGTGTGCAGGTGACAGATAATACACCAAGTATACATTCGTTAATCTACGCGTAATGACGAATTCGGTGTTTACCAAGTCCTTTATAATGTTGAAAGGATTCTGTTGACCTAGTTTTAAATGGAGCCATCGGTCTAAGTGACTCTACGTCAATGAGGGCTATATAGGGAGTCAGTTCGCTGCCTGAATAACTCAGTGGTAACCTTTGCAGACTGTAAGACTAGGAGGCCCTGTGCTTACATCTCCCTTGGGAGTATAAGTTCCTCTCCCCAATGAATGCAGGTAAGCCTTGATGTGCCAAGTAACTACAGAAAGGGAGATAGTGTAATTTTGATGACTGTAGGCAGAAATATGTACATCTACAGTTGACAGATAGCAGAAATTGTACTAAAATTAGCTACTTGAGAAAGAGGAGATGAAATCTGAAATTGTCATATGATGTCATATGCAAAATTCATACAGATAAGTTAGTAATTATTTAGAAGTTTGAGAGTTGTGTGGGATGAGGAAATAAGACCAAGGTAAGAAAAAGAAGTGCATGAATTTTTTTGGAACAAAACGTTCCATTTTCTGGTTGCTTAATATAATACATATCTACTAAACATTGATGATATTATGATAATATCAACCGATTTCTAATACTCGCTTAGTTGCAAGTTACAAGTTAACCTTGTTTTGTTATGGAATTCATGTTTTTTATTCATAAAATAATCAAATGATTATTGAACTATTATTACCCTAGATTTATACACATTATATGATGTTATTGTCTGTTATGTGATAAAAACAATCTTGTGAGCTTTTCTTAGTCCTAGTAATCTAAAATACATCATATTGTTTTCTGATTAGAGCTTCGGAATAAAAATATTTTGTATCAGGTAATTAACAGGGAATAGTGAATAATAGTTTTGTAAATCTAAGCAGAGTAGACACATATTTTCATGAAATATAGCTTGGTTTGGTTAGTAAGGAATCCTGAACCTAAATATCATTCTACTTGACATGAGACCTTAAGGGGACTGATGCTGTCAAGCAAATTCTGCCTTTAACACGAAGGTATCTGGGCCACTGATACACAGCGTGTAGGGCTTGAGATATGTACAGTGATTGATCACGTAGTACCGATAAGAGTGGTGTTTTCTAGTCCTACAAAGTTTTCATCGAATCATATCGATCAAACTGCATAGTAACAACAATCGAAGATTATGTGGCTAGACGGCTTTCGATCAAATTCTTCATGGAGGATCAAGTCCCTCAAGACTGCAGATATTTATTTTTGGTAAGTAGCAAAATATTTAAAAATAATCTAAGGTTCCCTATCGACCACACTAAACTATCTTTATTCAAAATATACTGCATTAGTGATCCCATAGTAACTAAATTATTAAAAGGTTTCGATCAAAAAACATCACAATGATCATTCACTACCTAGTGATTAGTTAATGGTAGATGTTTATGTTAGTAATTAACAAAATTTGACAAATTAATCACCAAGTATAAATGAACTTTTATTTAACACACAGAAAATTACATGGAATTACATTAATAGTGATAAAAACGTGTACAATTATTTATTCATATAAAACAATTTTTCAATAGAATGTAATCACTTTGTGTTAGTCTGTCATGTTTATTCGTTTATAAGTTGATGACCGTATTTACTAATTAATGTTATTCAGTAGTAAATATGCATAATTATCGTTTAATTAATTGTATTCATATTTAGATTATGAAATATTGATGTAATTACAACAACAAAAAATGAGGTAATTGTACATCAAACAATATTTGACAAAGTAGTTATTTCTAAACAACTTCGTAAATGAAGTGAGAACTTTATTTTTGTAGACATTAATATTTTTATTTGATTGAATACGTCACAGATTGATGTTGGTAGAGTACCACTGAAAACCAGCAAGCACTAGATAGCCATTTTGTTTTAGTGTGAAACTTCTTAGCAGTGCGTACCCCAGATTCCTTCCCAAGGGCTTCCAGTATTCCTATATTTTTAATGATACCCTGTCAACATCAGTATGGGATGTATTTAGTTAAATAAAAATGCCAATCTACACAAACTATCTGAATTTATTTACAATAATCAGCTAATTACTGATTCACTTTGGGATATTCCTGAATCTCTAATGAGAAGTTGTGACTGTTGGAGTTCAGACTTGTCAGGAGTGAGACAGTTATCACCAATGATAATGAATGATCGTCGCTCTATGTATCGTAAATTCATGGAAGTAGGAATTCTTCTATTGGGTGCCGGCCCAATGGTGCAGAGTATTAGGTGTTGGTCGATATTAAACCCGTGGTACATAATCTGGGGTACGCACTATTGAAGATTTCCGCAATAGAACGAAACATTCTAATTAGTTCATGAATTTACTCTTGTTCTGGTGATACGATAGTATCAGTGTGTTGAATTGTGTAGTGGCATAATGATGATAATAATAGAAGAAAACGAAAATAAATCCTTTACATACCTTATCTTCTAAACACAAAGCAACATCTATCAGATGGTCTCGTACTTCCTGTTTAATGATAAAAGATTGAATCCAGATGAGGTACACAAAGAATTTTACTTTCCTAATTACTATAAGTTACCAAGTTATGATAGATCACCCTTGAAAATTTAATAAGTTGCTACACGCAGAAATTTTACACATAAATTATTTATCATCAGGACTGTCAATCACTAATTGTGTTCATCACGGCTAACCCTTATTCCCACTTAGTTCAAATTCTTTTGAGATGTCCTTCTACAAGCTATACTTTCTTCATTCAACTTTGTTGAGATTAACTTTCTACTAGGAAGATCCACTTAGAATATGCAGATAACTAGTGTGTCAGTGCTTGGATGTCAACTGTGAGTACAGGGGCACATAACGAATTCCAATAGGGAAAAATGCGCGTCATGGATTCACATTTATAAACCTTAATCCGATGTTTATCATGCTCCTAAACTAATGCCACAATAAGGTAATCCTCTCAGGATGGTAGTATTGGTAACAGCGACTAATCCTTTTCAGTGTGTAACAGCATCAGAATAACGATATAAACATTATTTCTTAAAAAACAATGATTTTAATAAATTACTATTATCTCACAAACTCATGACCGGCTAAGCAGAAGCTAATGGCAAAGTTATTCATTGTAAATTAGTGTCAATAATGAGATGATAGTAATTATGTATTGTGAAGTTTACAGAGTTTGAATTTGATGTAGCTAAATAAACTGAGTTAAACAACCACTGAAATTTGATAGCTCTCACTGGAAATAAGTTTCGTTGTGACATATATTTTTTTGTAGTACGCATTTGCTTCCTTAACAAAACAGAGCTGAGAAAGCTTCAAGTATTGTGGAGAAATCGTTACTTTTAAAACACTCAACCAGATGGCATCCAACTATTAATGTTTCCAGTTTCAGTCAATTCACTATATATCTACCTGACCTCATCCATCTCAATCAGTTTCCAATCCTTGCTCAACTCACACCAATTAACAGATATCAATAAAAACTAAATAATGTTAGTAATACTCAGATGTAATCAATGTCATGAGGTAATTCCTGAAGTATTGGTAATAAAGCGAAACTAATGGGTTGAAAACATGTCAGGTTTGTGTACGTTGTACAGCAGTGACAACAGATTAGATCACGTAAATCAATCACGAATCGACTTGAGTTATAAACATCAACGGTTGGAAACTGGTTAGCTGAGTGTTTTAAAAATTAGGAGTTGGCGGAGAAACTTGTATATCGTGAGGTGTATTAAAGTATTGAGTTGTAGACTTCCTACTGTTGAGTACACTGATGTTACGAATAAAGAGCTTATCAATATGAGATCTTGATTTTCATTAGTAGTTTAAGCCGAACGAATAAGTGATATCAAATTCAAATATACTAGTATCTAATTGTTTCAGTCATTTCATGTGCTTTATCAAATTATCAGGAAACATTAGTTATGATAATGTAATGTTCTATTTGACATGCAACTTTGTGATAGAATTAAACAATTTGTTTTAATTTGTAATTCTATAATGCATTGAAATTTATGTTGATTTAAGGTGAGAATACAATTAAACCTGTTTTCAGTAGTATCAGCTACTAGAAAACAAATGTTGGTGTACACAAACGTGTGAACGTGTTTGGACAAATTATTGACATTGAAAAACTTTTCATTAATGAAGGTTTTAACAACGTTGCACCTCTTTAATGCAAAGAAAAGGGAAATATCTTGGGACACGTTCAGAGGAGATCAACGAATTGTGCTACCAGAATCTGTTAGTGCATATAGTAATCATTTTTAAGCGTTCGAAAATGTACTATCATGATGATTTCTCGCCCACGGTTAGTAGAACAGTTTGGTGATTACTTCGTTTTTGATTTGCATATGAGGCAGTTAATGGTAATTG
The DNA here is from genome assembly GCA_025215515.1 of Schistosoma japonicum. Taxonomy (NCBI): domain Eukaryota; kingdom Metazoa; phylum Platyhelminthes; class Trematoda; order Strigeidida; family Schistosomatidae; genus Schistosoma; species Schistosoma japonicum. Next base: position 6,141,824 of record CM046067.1, on the reverse strand, counting down.
TTACATAGAACGTATAAGTATATAATCTGACACCAGAGTAAATTAACGTTTCACAAGTAAAACAAAATCTAGATATATTTAATTACTTTGAATTGTAACGAATTGCACTATAACGATCATTTTTAATTTGGATTGTGACTAGCAAGTGGAATCCAGGATGCTCGTTTCGTCCTATTTGGGACTCATCGGCTGAAGGTACCTGCATCCCAATGTTGATGTTCACAGTGGGATTCGAACATAGTCCGTTTCGTGTCAAACGCCACCCTGTTAACCATCAGACTACTGAGTCCAAACAGTTCAAATTAAAAATGATACTTATGAATATTCGCTATATCGAGGCAATCCGCTCAGGATGCACATATAGCAACAGTGACTGACTAGATTCAGTCTATAACAAATCAACGGGAATATACAAATTCATCCTACTATACCGATCATGTTTTAGAAACATAACTAATCTACATGATTTAACGTCACATTTAGTATGTTTTGACGCTGGAAGTAGTAAGCAAAAAAACACTGCTTGACCTAGGCTTTGTATCAGATGTGTATACCTGAAATATTAGGGGAACTGGTGAGCATTGCACAGTTCAACCATTAGAACCGCGCAACATTTTACAGAACTAAGGGCTATACAAACATTACTCAGTGCACTATGAATGTTATTAACCTACCGTGGCAAATAGTTACCTCATTTAACTTAGAAATAGCAGCTCGGAGTGCATAAGGTGATGACATGGGTACAAACCGCACAAAGATTACCAGAGCTATCAGGATCGCAACTGCATTTATCTGGTGTACACCAACTTTGACAAAACCCAAGTATCATAAAGTTTCCTATCTGTAAACATCTAACATTTAATTCAATCAATCACAAAGTTTTACTGGTCAGAAAATCATGCATGCAAAATGCTCCTATTTTAACATCTATTTCGAAGCACAGAATAAAAATTAATGAACTAAGTGGAATATTTCATCCCACGCAATACGTGTCACTTCGATAGTGTTTAGTGATTAATGAAACACATTTTTTGTTTTATGAATGACGCCAATTTTTGAAAGATTATTCTGTCAAACAATCCATTTATTATTATTATTATTGGCATATATTTCTCGCATTCTCTTCATTAATGTAGCTGGATTATTAGCAGATATACATACTTGATGATTGTTAGTAGATTCGAAAGAATAATCAAAAACGTCTTAATGATATTTTTGTGGTTGGAAAACAATCAGTTCACTATGAATGATAGATCGAAAAAAGCTAGAAAAATATACGTAGAAGATTTGGTGGATGAACAGTTACTTATAGAAAAATATCATTCCCTTTTAGATTCATAGACAGTAATCTGAAGGCCAAAGTAAATGAATGACAAATCGTACAGTACTAACGAAGATCTTGTTCGTAAAAATTGTATCCATATGAGATGTTACTTCAACTACCATGAAAAGACTTATTGACAAAATCATTTAGAAGCGCCTTTCATTCAGTTGGTCGATAAATTGTGTTATTCAATAGATGACTGATTCAGGTATTTGACAAGTACTACATCAGTGTGACTTACCAGTTGAATTACTCCAGTGATGTTAGCCACACAAAACGTGTTAGTTTTAAACGTATTTAAGAGCACCAAGCAACATGATTATCTAAATGCTAACGTCAACCAGTCAGTAGTATAATTGTTAGGCCTCTAGACAATTATATTGGAATACTATCGATGCAGTTGTAATGTAGTCACAAATAAAAGTGATTTGATATTTAGTAATCAGTGATAGTCAACAGACTTAAGTTTTAACCAAGTCAGCATTTATGTAAATAATAATTTGATATAAATAGTATGATAACTGATAAATTTCAGTTATCAACCAAGAATTTATATTTTTACTGACTAAATGATTCTGTCTAATTGTTGTTAAGTATAATATTCAAACTTCCTGTCGTTATCTATAATCCATTCAGTGTCCGATAAGTATCTCGTATATTCAACATTTTCTATGAACTTTCTATTCACCCAGTGATGAGTGCATACTGCAGAGTTGTTATTTGTAATGATATTTATTTCATGCTGGATATTACAATATATTTGAGTTTTTTCTACTAACCAATTAGACAGTTGTGAATAACTCTAGACGTCTGGAATACCAACAATTCACAGTGTCATACAAAATGTACCTATGAAATGATCATGAATAGGAAAAAATAATCTGCACACATACGTATTCATCGAACGTTGAAAAAAACTGGGCATAACCTCAATAAATTAATTTGGAGAGGTGAGGTAATTAATTTCTATTAGCAGATTCCATGAATGAACAACAGTTTATCAAAATGGAAGATTTACATAACTTTCAATTAGTAAAATTATCTTTATTGTGACTTCTTATCTAATCTTCTCTCACTGTGTTCTGTTATGACGCGAGAGAATTCGGTGGTGGGTTGGCCGAGTGCCAATCACTAGTGCCTAGTTGGTAATTGTGCGTCTACCCTGTGCCCACTCAGTCCCAAGCCAGAATACGAAGAATGCGAGCCAATAGATCAACCAGACAGAATCTTATTATATTTCCAGCATTCCTTTATATATACATAAAATCAGACCACACAGCAAACCAATTAGGAAATTAACATGTATACAGAACGGGAAATAGGGAATAGTGGTAGTGAATAGGAACAACTTGTACACAACTAATTAACTATAGTCCATAATAAGTGATAGTTTAATAATAGTAATTATGCTAAACGGGAGGATAGGGTAGGAGAAACGTAACAATGATAGAAACAAAATGTTTACATTACACACAGTTAGGATAAATGAAATAGTGTTCTCAAAACACAGTTCTGAAAGTTTGTTACACTTCTTTGTGGTCCGGCATAAAAGTTCAATAGATATTTATTAATCACCATGTAAGCATCAAAATGCAAAGTAAAATATCATAAAAATTATGTAAACTACACCGAAATGAGATTTTATCTCGAGACAGAAGAAAGAAACGTAAGTAGAGAAGGAATTTAGGAAGATAGATTAAGGATAACTGCCTCCATATATTGATAACTACGTAGAAAAATCAAGGATAGATAGATAGATAATAGATAGATAGATAGATAGATAGATAGATAGATAGATAGATAGATAGATAGATAGATAGATAGATAGATAGATAGATAGATAGATAGATAGATAGATAGATAGATAGATAGATAGATAGATAGATAGATAGATAGATAGATAGATAGATAGATAGATAGATAGATAGATAGATAGATAGATAGATAGATAGATAGATAGATAGATAGATAGATAGATAGATAATAGATAGATAGATAGATAGATAGATAGATAGATAGATAGATAGATAGATAGATAGATAGATAGATAGATAGATAGATAGATAGATAGATAGATAGATAGATAGATAGATAGATAGATAGATAGATAGATAGATAGATAGATAGATAGATAGATAGATAGATAGATAGATAGATAGATAGATAGATAAGTAATGTTTTGTATGTTCTTGCATTATCATTATTATTCTCTTATGTAGATATCATACATTTAGGATATTTTTTTAAGTCTTTCTTACTCATTCACGTTTATTTCATTCAAATTGATTGAAATGGTATTTTTTTTTTTATTTCACATTATTAATTGGAATTTATCAATCAGTTACCATGTGAAATTTACTTAAATGTTTTCAAGAATTTTTTTTTATTTATGGAATTTAATTTGTATTCATACAATTCAATAAAGTGTAATTGAATGTTGACATGTTTATATTACTGTATGAAATTGGAATTTCACTTAGAAATTTCATGTTATTTATAAAAATAATTGTAGATGATTGAAATTTATATTGAAGTGAATTAATGAGTAACTAATTGAAGTCAGTCGGTTGACTATATCACAGGATTCTGTTGATAGGGTACCATTGAAAACCAAAGAACACTGAACAGCTGTTTCATTTTAAAGTGTGAAACTCATCAGAAGTACGCGCTTCAGATACTACACCAAGGGCTTCAGGTTGACGGCAAACGATGAACCATCTGCACTATTAGGTCGCCATCCAGTGGTAGAATTCCGATTTCCATCAATTTGTGATATGCAGCGCGAAAATCATTCATTGTCATTGGTGATAACTGTCTCATTCCCGACAAGTCTCAAGTTAAATGGATACCCTTGTCAATTATTTCCAAACATCTACACCAAATAACGATACTAGGAATATGTAATTGCTTTATTTAACATTTTGAGTCAATTTTTTATTTGTTCATTTAGTATTCATGAGTGTTAAGTTCAAATGATTAAAGTTATACTGAATTTGTTTTCTTTGTAGAACTTGATGTAGATAAAAAATAAAAGTATAAATACTTCAGTAAGCGATAAAGCTTCGGATGGAATCTTTATTCAAAGACAGCATATAATATTGTAGTACTCACTTTAAAAAATAACTGAAAATCCCTAATACACCACTTGTATTGAAAGTGTTGTAAAGAACCCCTGATAACGATGATATACGTATAAAGCAAGTACAAATGACAACAACTCATCTCAACGATTGCATATTCATTTCTACAGTTCCGTCTGATAACGGAAGGATAAAAAGGTAAACATTGGTCATCATGCATAAGATTATTTCAATACTTCATAGGACAAGTGATACAGCTTCATTCACAAATTTTTGAGATAGACAAAAACAGTTAAATACAAACAGTTACTTATTTTAAAGCTAAAGTTGAATTACTGTTAGCATAGGAATTCTGAAGTGAGTCTTTTGTCTAACTAACTGCTACCCAAATATGTATGTATCAGCATACCAGCGATCATGTTCAAGCAATGAAGAACATGTGCTAATAAAGACTAAACAAATTCGGCCTATACTATTAACAGTAGGTATATATATATAGTTACTTCGTTCAACTGATGGATACTTTAATTATCTCAATAGTAGACAACCGATTAAGTTTTCATATGTACGAAACTTTCCACATAATCAAATCTCTCATATTTAATCTGGCATATACTACCACAATCTAATTAACATCAATTTCCGAAGTCAATTTCAACTTGACAACATCCAACAACTCTAGTTATCTGATTAAACCACAAAAAAACTACGTCGACAGACGTGGTAGCATTGATGACTCACCTTCTTGAACTTCGAAAATGAGACATAAAAACAGTCCAACAAATGAACATTAGTTAGTTATCTAAATGGGATTAAATAACTATCACTAGAGTTGCAACACTTTTTGCATTCGTAGTGAGTGTTTAACATTCAGTATCACTAAAACACCATCCAAAGGTGTGAAGTGAGTAGTCACCAATAGTGAAGTCAAGGGCACAAAGGTGACCCACTGTTATCTCCAATTGTGGAAATTAGTTGATGTGACAATCTTAACATTTGATATTGGTTATGCGTACTAGGACTAACTGTTCGTCACGTTACCTAGAGATCATGAGTTAGACCCTTATGTAGACACGATTATACACTCGAAAATTAGAACAACTTAAGTGCTAAGTCGTAAATACTTCCAATAAAGTATTTTAATCTAAGACTATCAGTTGTCATCAATCTAGAAAAATATACAAAATAATGTGTTTTAAGTTAAACGTTTTTAAATCGTATTTTAGAACTTAGAAACATCTGTAATACATTCCCTTTAAGTTACTACTATGATGAGTCTTCATCAGAAACTGCGACACCAATATGATATTAGTAATAAAAGAATTTATGAAAAATGACAACCGCCTCAATTCGAGAGTCAGTCAACTTACATTTGAACTATCTGAACTTAGATGAGATTCCATCTTAAATTTAGACATTAGAGTTACTGAAATATTTGTAATGTAGAGGAGCCTCTTAATGAAAAACAAGATTTCGGTTTCTCCATCTATACAGAACATAACAACCAATCAACTCTAAGTATAGACAGAGAACGAAGAAATATCACTGTTTTCTATAAAGTTAAATTGATGTAAGTGTTATATTCATCAGATAAGTGATACAACACTGCAGTACAAACGGAGTATATCAAGCAAACTTCTCCATATTATAACCTAAAAATGGGGCATCTTAATCATAACATAAACAAGCTTGTTCCATTTTCCGAAGTCTTGAAACTAGACGAAATATCATTTTCAGTAGTTACAGTAATGCCATTTACAGAAATTCAAAAGAACTATCCTTACTCGAATCATACTCTACGAATGACTGATATTTTATAGGAGTAGACAGTGAGTGGATTGTTTATTCTACTTACAATAAAGCACAACATCGTTTATCGGGTACAAATTAGTGATTTCCTTCTCACCATTTCATCAATTTAATCCAATTCACACTGCAACAGGTTCCTTCTGCTTGAATTATACATGTAACCTCTATTGCTGTTCATCTTAACAATCACAACAAATTCACCTTCATTCAATATATATCTTATATACACTTTAACGAAAATTAACTAACTCATTAGCTATAACCTCTTGAAAGATGATCACCTTATCCACTGCAACTACCAGTTATGCATCGGATATTATTTGACAAATGAACGAACAGACAAGCATAGTCAGATACTCAGTTCGCTCACTTGTTAGTTTGTTTGATACAGCCTAGTTTCTGCCAAATCCAAATTGAATACAACCATAACAATTTGTTGTGTACATAAATCAGTTAGTTGACTTCGATTGTGTGTGTGTGTGTGTGATAAACAAACAAGTTGTAGTATCCACATACATAACATAATCTTCCCATTGAACTAATCACTTCTTTTTAAGAATTCCAATTCAACATTAATTTCTTCAATCGGTTAGAATTGTGTGAATTGCATAGTTGACTAGTGTGAGAGACAATTATCAACCAACATGAATAACAGTGAAAATGGAATCCTCTATTCTATTCTATTCTATTCTATTCTATTCTATTCTATTCTATTCTAATCTATGCTAAGCGATCTATCTTTGTGTGCATATCCAGTTATGTTGCTCGTTTCAACGATACCAACTGAGTAGTCTTCAATGCGACCACATATGCTAATGTAGTGTTTGTGGCTTAATCAGATAACTAGAGTTGTTGGATGTTGTCAAGTTAAAATTGCCTTTGGAAATTGATAGTAATTAGATTGTGGTAGTATATGTCAGATTAAATATGAGAGATTTGATTATGTGGAAAGTTTCGTACATATGAAAACTTAATCGGTTGTCTACTATTGAGATAGTTAAAGTATCCATCAACTTGTTTGAAGTGACATTTCAATATCAATTTTCAACAAGTGCATACCAGAAGTTTGTTCACAAAGCAACACAGTATGTACATATTCTTCATTAACTTAAAATACCATCAATCTATATATGTTGAATCATGCAACGCGACATATTTGGAATCGAAAGCTATAATCATATGGCAGTATGTAGGCGTTTAGAAAGTGAGAGTGAACTTCCTATATTATTACCTCGACAAGGATATTTCGAAGGTCAATAATCAACTCCACAATCAGGTAACAACCACATACTGCTCAAGTAACAGGCAGAGATACTCACCAGTACACAGAAGAGGATATAATCTCACATCATCATATCACACATCACAATCAGTCTGATTATTCTCCGCACACCATTATATCTATCAATATCTACTCATCAATGTGAATCAGATTATACTTCCACTTAAAAACACTAATCGATCGAAGCAACAAATGTCATTTAATCAACTGAATGGGAATTTCATGCACTTTGTTCCCTTTATTATTTTCATGAGAGCAAGAACAAATATTTGTGCAGAATAAGATGAATTCATTTTACTTCGTTGGTTTCTCATCAGCTGCATACAACCTAGAATAATTTTATTCGACATACGATATTTAAGTCCTCAACAACTTTATTAAAAGCACTGGCAGCAGACCTTAATTTGGTGATCAGTAATTTCGTTGGGTCAATGTGAGACTTTGTTATGCGTCGAAGGTTCTTTAAGGAAGGTGGCAGATTACACGCACGTAATGATTTACAAAAACGACGAGGAAAGCAGCATAATTTAAGACACTCATTGAGAAACTTGATTCTGGTAACTTCTCTAGATATTCTGCATCGTATGGTCACCAAGCTATTCAGTGACTTAACGTATTTGGGAGGAAGGCGCCTTTTAAGAAATTTCATACACTTTGTTCCCTTTATTATTTTCATGAGAGCAAGAACAAATATTTGTGCAGAATAAGATGAATTCATTTTATTTCGTTGGTTTCTCATCAGCTGCATACAACCTAGAATAATATTTTTTTTTTACAAAATTAATATTTGAAACAAGTTTTTTACATACTCATGAGAACGGATGGAGTTAGTTGAAATGGAGATTACATAAACATGTGAACATGGCTTAAGATGTTGGAGAAAATGCTGTGAATATATATACGATCCAAGAGAAGGTACAGAAGGCAAAATAGAGATCAGAGGTCAAATGATTGCACAATAAGAGGTGGTTGGAAATATTTGAGAATAAAGTGAATAAAACTCAGTTATTGAACTTTAAATGACCTAATTAAACACGAAAGTTGAACTTTACCATCTAAAAATCGGTGATGTAACGGAGAGAAGTAATTGTTAAATCTGATCAGAAGAGAAAACGTATTAAAAGAAACTTAGCGAAAGAATAATAACAGTGAAAACAATAAAAACAATAACGCAAAAGTTAGGTTACCAGGGTAAAGAAAGGCTTATAACAGTTTCTTTTTGAACACATAAGTTTGGTTTCAATCGTTTAATGGCAATCGCTTCGGCATATTTTAGAAGATTTGAAGTTTTTTGTCTATTGAACACTTTAAATGATTGATTAATATCAATTCGGTGTCCTGTGTCAATTAGATGCTTAGCGATCGCGCTGTTAAATGTCTTTGTTCCTGTGAGTCGTAGATTTTTTGGAACATGTTCATTAAATCGTAGGTAGGCCCTTCTTTCTGTTCGGCCAATGTAACTGCTACTGCAGGTACACGTAAATTTATATAGACAGTTGGCGGTAACATGAGAAGGATACCTGTCGATTTTTGATTGTTTCAGTGAACATGTTGTTATATATGATAAAAGCAGTTTGGCGGCATAATAAGTTCTCTTTAAAGCTGAGTTAAGTCTTCTTCTGATTGTTCCAAAGCAATGTCATCACCTTTAAAATCGAGCTTGAATGAAAATAGACTTCTTTTGGACTGTAGTTTCATTTAGTTTATCAGGCTTTTGTTCACTGTATTTGTCAATGACCTACTTCCTATACCAGTGGTTAGAATTGAAACGACTATTGCTTTTGTGTACAAAAGACATCCAGTTCCGATTCGATAATAAGATATATCGCCAAATTGATGGTGTTGCAATGGGTAGTCCATTAGGTCCTATCCTAGCAGACATTTTTATGGCCAATCTTGAAAACACAAAACTAAAAAAGGTGATTGAGGAAATGACGCATTATTTAAGGTACGTGGATGATACCTTCATTGTATGTAATAATAAACAACATGCTAACTACTTATTGAAAATTTTCAATCAAGCACATAAAGATATTCAATTAACCATGGAGTTAGAAAAAGACAATGGTTCAGTGCAACGGTCGATCTACAGAAAATCGACGTATAATGGATTGTTCTTGAATTTTAATAGCTTCTGTCCAATCCACCACAAAATAGCATTAGTGAAAACGTTGTTTCTCAGAGCCAAAAAGATTTGTACTTCAGATATGATAGATACTGAACTCACTAACATTAAACAGTATCTAAAAAAGAATGGCTATCCCGAAAAATTCATTGACAAATACAGTGAACAAAAGCCTGATAAACTAAATGAAACTACAGTCCAAAAGAAGTCTATTTTCATTCAACTCGATTTTAAAGGTGATGACATTGTTGGAACAATCAGAAGAAGACTTAACTCAGCTTTAAAGAGAACTTATTATGCCGCCAAACTGCTTTTATCATATATAACAACATGTTCACTGAAACAATCAAAAATCGACAGGTATCCTTCTCATGTTACCGCCAACTGTCTATATAAATTTACGTGTACCTGCAGTAGCAGTTACATTGGCCGAACAGAAAGAAGGGCCTACCTACGATTTAATGAACATGTTCCAAAAAATCTACGACTCACAGGAACAAAGACATTTAACAGCGCGATCGCTAAGCATCTAATTGACACAGGACACCGAATTGATATTAATCAATCATTTAAAGTGTTCAATAGACAAAAAACTTCAAATCTTCTAAAATATGCCGAAGCGATTGCCATTAAACGATTGAAACCAAACTTATGTGTTCAAAAAGAAACTGTTATAAGCCTTTCTTTACCCTGGTAACCTAACTTTTGCGTTATTGTTTTTATTGTTTTCACTGTTATTATTCTTTCGCTAAGTTTCTTTTAATACGTTTTCTCTTCTGATCAGATTTAACAATTACTTCTCTCCGTTACATCACCGATTTTTAGATGGTAAAGTTCAACTTTCGTGTTTAATTAGGTCATTTAAAGTTTAATAACTGAGTTTTATTCACTTTATTCTCAAATATTTCCAACCACCTCTTATTGTGCAATCACTTGACCTCTGATCTTTGTTTTGCCTTTTGTACCTTCTCTTAGATCGTATATATATTCATAGCATTTTCTCCAACATCTTAAGCCATGTTCACATGTTTATGTAATCTCCATTTCAACTAACTCCATCCGTTCTCATGAGTATGTAAAAAACTTGTTTCAAATATTAATTTTGTAAAAAAAAAATATTATTCTAGGTTGTATGCAGCTGATGAGAAACCAACGAAATAAAATGAATTCATCTTATTCTGCACAAATATTTGTTCTTGCTCTCATGAAAATAATAAAGGGAACAAAGTGTATGAAATTTCTTAAAAGGCGCCTTCCTCCCAAATACGTTAAGTCACTGAATTGCTTGGTGACCATACGATGCAGAATATCTAGAGAAGTTACCAGAATCAAGTTTCTCAATGAGTGTCTTAAATTATGCTGCTTTCCTCGTCGTGTTTGTAAATCATTACGTGCGTGTAATCTGCCACCTTCCTTAAAGAACCTTCGACGCAAAACAATGTCTCACATTGACCCAACGAAATTACTGATCACCAAATTAAGGTCTGCTGCCAGTGCTTTTAATAAAGTTGTTGAGGACTTAAATATCGTATGTCGAATAAAATTATTCTAGGTTGTATGCAGCTGATAAAAAACCAACGAAATAAAATGAATTCTTCTTATTCTGCACAAATATGTGTTCTTGCTCTCATGAATGGGACTTGATTTCAGAGTAGATCTTGAGTTACCACATACAAAAAAGGGTCTGAATTGGTTAATTTGTAATCAGCACATTTAAATACTGATGACTACAGGTAGGTGACTGAGAGTAGCACCTTATCATTAGATTATGCTAACCAGCTGATGTGAATTTTTCATGTATTCAATATACCTACGTAATCCAAGAAGCAAACTTGTTAACATAGACATTAGTAATGCATGATCGGTGAGCAATAACGCAAATCAATGGAGGCGGAAATCTTCCCATTCTTCATGCACTCAATGATTTCAATTGAAATGCATTCAACTACAGATCTGGGAGTCCTGAGTGCAAAACATAAACAATTCTTTTTCAAGGCCTCATTTGAGGAATGTCATATTGAGACGAGACACTTATCCAATGTCAATCGCACCCTATTGACATCTCAAACTGAAATGAATCTGTGATGCTCTCAATACACATATCTTAATATTGAAACTAGGTGCACATCAAATCGATATTCGTATTAAGTAGCTTCTGTTTCACTACGCATTATCAATTCCGATTTCTTTTTATTGATTCAACATAACAATTATGTGATGCACATATTGATGTATACATCGATTTGTAATTATCATCATGTGGTACATAGAAACAAATTTCGCAGTGTCTACAATCACTGACCCACTGACTAATTATCACGTCAGTAGTATATTCGCTTCATAACGTCAGAATCAGTGTTCTCATCCTTATTTGAAACCCAGACAAATCAATTTATTACATTCTCACATTCATTGAATTTGTTTATGTGAGTCTCTTCATTTAGAAATTACTTTCAAGTGAGAAAGAAGAACGAAACATTTCTCCTCCTCCTCCGCCTCCACAAAATTCACTATCAACGCCTACTTCATGGAAAGAAATCAACTGACCATTTCTTGTGATTGACGTATCAAAAATGTTGTTTGCACAAGTGCCTTCATTGTAAGAAATTATTTATTCACATGTCTGTGTGTAAGTGTGCACACATGTGGATAATTGACTGTGTCATATATATTTAAACAACACACTGTGTGTAGATTTCCAATTTAAACGATTGCATCACACAGACCACATCCACTCTAATTCACCTCAATCATCTCTCACATAATTCACATTCCGAATAAGATATCGGACAGAATACACAGTCAGTACAAACACAGTGAAACATACACACCCACCATACAACGACTACCAGTGAATATTCAACGAATTCAATCAAGTCATCTTCAACTTCTACATCATTCTGGCAGCATCAATTAAGTCATCTCATAAACATCGGAAGGTGAACCGTCGAAGAAACATGGTGACATGTGGGGAGAAATACGTTGCACGACAACATGTAATGGCTGATCGTCTACGATTGACTTCAAGTCCATTATTGCGTGCATGTTTAGGTGAATTCATTGGTTCAGTCATTCTACTGATCTTCGGTAGTGGTGTACTAGCACAGGTATTTCTAGGTGATCATGGCAAACATGCACATGGAACCTTCATTTCAGTGAGTTTAGGTTGGGGTTTCGCAGTATATATGGGTGTATTCTTCTCCGGACAATGTGGATCTGGACACATTAATCCAGCTGTAACATTGGCCTCCGCCATAGTTGGCAAATTGCCGTTTCGACGTGTGCCATTTTATACATTCGTGCAACTACTTGGTGCCTTCCTCGGTTCGTTGGTCGTCTTCGCAGTGTATCGTGAGAAGATTCTAGAATATGCTAGATTACATGATCATGATAAGCTTCTATTGAATTCAACAGGTGGCATATTTGTCACAAATCCAAGTGCCTCTCATTTAACATGTTTTCTTGATCAGATTCTCGGCACTGCATTATTGACGGCTGGAGCATTCGCCATTATCGATCGAAATGGATGGAATCTTCCTGACCACTTACATCCACTACATCTAGCATTTCTAGTTTATGCTTTAGTTGGATGTTTTGCGTTGAATGCTGGAGCCGCTTTGAATCCAGCTCGAGATTTAGGACCAAGACTGATGATATTTCTTTTCGGTAAGTTTATGAATTTCAATTGTCTCTACAGTTTTATCTTTGCCTGTAACTAATAAGGTACACATATTCAGGAGTTGTTTACAACACTGAATGTTAGTCACTGAATAAACCGATTCGTCACAACCCCCTCGTTTATGAGTAGTGATAGTCGAAACTTGAATGATGTCATCTGATAATGTGACGAATAGATTGACAAGGTGAATGTCAGTATTAACATTTGTGAGTTAGTTTCCGTTTGTGGATAACTGGCTGTAGTTGGAACAAATGGTTGATTTAGTCGATATTTAGTTGTGCTATGAACCATGTGGTGTCTTCACAGATGTCCCACATTTTCTTGGACTAACCACCTTAATTTTGCTTAACTGTTTGTTACTATTGTAGAAAATGCTTCTGATATTAATTGAAAATCCATCTATTTGCATGGAAGTGAGTTTATTCATCACACTGTGTTCAACACCACTATTTGGACAAACGAAAGGATTTGGTGTCCGCAGTATACATTTTACAAACAGTTAGATCACCTCTTCCGAGTTTTGTTGAACTTTTATTAACTCGAAAATTAGGTGATTTTTGCTTAGACCATCATAAAATGACTGAAATTAGATATATCAAACAATTTATGTTTTGGTCATGGTTGACTGTGAAACTTGAAAGTACTGGTTTCGATTGTTTTGTATTATTATGAAGAGAAGCTATGCTGAGATGCCTCACACATTGACGTTAAGGTTCTTCAGTGCATTATTTCAATTCTTTTTCTTAAGCTTAATGTGCTAATTATGATTGCGAAGCCTGAAAACTGAATATGTTATATGAATTTTTTATGACTAAATAAGTAATATTAAGTGGGTTTTGTTTTAGGCAGCAAGCGAATGTTTGTATGAACTTACCGAAAACAGTCAGTTTCCTGATGATGATGAATTGCAATATGTCAAAGCTGTCAACTGATTCATTTTAACTCCTAGTAAAATCTATCAAACAAAGGAAAGTTTGTTTATTGAAGTTAAATTTATCGGTCATTTGAATTTGAATCAGGGTTAAACTGAGATACGGGGAAATTTTTCGAATGACTTCGATAGTTTGTTTGATTGCTGTGTCATGACGATCTTATAGATTAGAGTGAAACATATTTTCAATACTAAGTGGGATTTCGCTTAAGATAAAGTTTGTTATATCAACATACAGTAATTACTTCTTCTTATATTTCAGTGAATATTAAATCAGTAGCCAATACGAGTTTAAAAAACAATTGATCTGTGTTAGTTAAAGCTTAAAGCTGTAAGATACTAACAAATGAAACTCAAATGTACATGATGATTCTAGTTTAACTCCATACAGACGGAGGGAGATCAGTGGAGTACACTACAGTCCATAATATTCCTGGTATCGATGATCATTAAGGTCTTAGGCTTGAAATATGATATTTTTTTGATCAGACAGGATTTATTGAGATGCGTTAACTTCAGTAATGTGTTAACAAATACATTATGATGGTGTTTTTAGACAATAAAGAATATCATATAACGAAATAAGATTTTCCGTTACACTGCCTATTGAAATGGCTGTTTCAAAGATTCGTCTATCAAAATGAACAGCAAAATGGTTTACTGAAAACTCATGTATACCGTTTACTTTGAGTTTAACCCTATATAAGATTGTCGCGAATTTTCACCTTTACACCACATTTCTCTCTATCTGGACTCTATGTCTGCATAGTCTCATTTTCTGTATTACGAATTATCCCAAATGAAACAGAACAGTAATGAAATCGTCAAAAAGCAGCGGTGAATGATGATAACGTTTACTAAGTTGCATCTGTGATATTCACTAATCATGTTGTAATGAAGTTAATTAGAAACTATTTAGCTGTATGAGACAGCATTCTAAATTAATCTTTAAATGAAAGCTGTAGTGTAATGATTTGCTTTCGGGATATATCTAATAACTCTAGGTCAGTATGCTTACTCATCTATTACATGCACTAAACAATGAATATCCCAATTTGTGGAGCACTTGGAAGCCAATTTAATGCTTCGTCTTTCCTCTGCTTCTTATTCAAACATATAGTCATATGATGCCATGTAGAAATTATACGACCACAAATAATCAATCTCAGTGGGTATACAAAACTAGAATATTCATAGTGGCGAACAGAACAATCAGTCCATGTCGAATTTACTGCAATTTACATAAAAGTTAATAAATATTTCAATGAGAAACATACAGTGATGACAGAAAAAAAATATCATAACCGATTGTTTCATAAATTCACCGAATCAGTGAAGAATGGTTTACTTCACAATATTGAAATGAGAGTGCAATAATGAGGGCAATCAATGCATGAACAAGCATTCAGTTAACAATTTTATAATCCAATAAAACTAGCTACACTAATATGCTAGCTGACTAGAAATACGACTTCCAGCGCGATCATTTAGAGAACCCAATCAAAACGACCTCAGCTATTTTCTAAAACTTTGAGTTTGAATTTTTTCGAGTAGTATCTTGATTGATATGCAGATAGAACTATCTAAACTTAACTGTCTTTGTTTATTCATTTCTATACAAATCAAGCTGTGAAGATCAATACCACATTAATTACATTACTTTACATCCTACTGAAGATCGAAAGTACAAATTCATATGTCCACATTTATAATGAATTGGACAGACGATGTTTGACATTAAATCTATCAACTAACATGAGTGATTAAGAATAGTCAACACTATTAGCATTTCAACGGCGCTATAAGATTAATGTATATCATGATTAAATCAACATTTTGATGTCTAGGTTTACTGTTACGTAATCATTTTTAAACACTTCCTTGCTGACGATCTCCATTTTGTGATCTCCTCTATTAAAGAATACCTTTGGGAATACTTTCACTTATCCCTTAAATTAATCTTTATCATCGTCACAGCAACGTCAAATCAAAGATGCTAGTTAAGCTACTCAATCAAACATCTCATCAAATGATAAATTATTCAGTATTCAACAGTCACCTACTTCATGGTTTGCTATCTAATCTTGAATTACCATCGAATTTTATACATTTAAACCTTAACACTAGCGAGTAAACATCTAAATTCTCTCAGGGCAACAAGTGATTGATAGATTTTGTCAATTCATCTATACAGATAGTAACTGATTAAAGGATCTTAGACGTGGAAACAACGAGATTGACTAAAATGAAAGAAGCTCACTAATTTGTCGTCTTGAGCAAATAAATTGTTATAAGTCGCTTTAATAAGTTTTGTATTCGTCGACACAGCAAACAATTAGCATGCGTGGTAAATCATATTAATATATTTCACCATGTATTCATTAAGTTAAACATAATAATACAAATTAGACTGTAAGATACTTAGGGTAACCAGCTTCAATAGTGTGACTATTTAAGTCTTACATGACAAATGTTTCTCTCGAATCCAAATATTCTACATTCAAATTAAACAACACATTGTAATATTCAGTGTGTGTACTTAGTTGACACACTGGTAACTTTGCATCAGTTGAATTCGATCATCATTAGCCACTAGACAATATATTGTTAATTATCTATTAATTTTTTATTGGTATACTATTTACTTTGTTTGAGATCCCCTATGAACCGACCCGCTCATTGAATCTCTTTGCAAAGAAAAGTATTTATAATCTGTCGATAATGAATGCTATTTTTATCACGTTCATTGTTTTATACCTTATTTAGAATGATGTGCTTATTGAATCACGAATAAGTAAAGGTTAACCAGTGAGTCACTTTAAATCATTCAACATAAACATTCCATAAAGCAAAATACAAAATAGTTATTCTTTCAAGCATTCTTGTTTGAAAGTTTCATGACATAAACCGATATTCAATAGAAGTTCAATAAGAGCCAGGAAATGCTGAGTATTTGTTTCAACCTAGTGTAGGATGCTTCACCACTGTTCAGGAAACGAAATAAAGAGGTTCAGAGTGTATGCCTAGTATTTGATCTCGAGATCTTTAAGCGTAACTATAAATCGTCGGTACAAAGACGAACCAGCTGTTCAGTGCACCATAGTTTCCGGTTATATCCGATCTATATCAATCTGACAAAAAAATTGTTAAACAATCTCTACAAGACCATTTCGACTCAAATAATAACAATCACCTTTTTATGTAGTAGTTTCTGATTTCAGAAGACACTTCAAGACCTCTAGTAAGTAAACTTGCTCAATAGACTTCAACCTTGTTGGGAGTGAAGTAGTTACTCACCAAAGTCATTAGATGACAGTAGTTTAACACGCAAGCTGACTGATATTAGAATAGAAAATAAATTTTACTTGCATAATGGTCTAAATATAAATAGCTTGTTCAGAAGATTGAAGGTTTCGGGTTACACCTCTGATAGGGTCCTTAGTGGAACAACCGTTGTAGAACCAAGTTCAATTTACAAAGTGAACATTCTTATCAAATAATCTGATAAATAGTAAATAATTACATCTTAATTTCTTTACCTATTGTCATTTTTATAGGTTGGGGTTCACAAGCATTTTCTGGTGCAAATTATTTCTTTTGGATACCCATAGTTGGTCCATATATTGGTGCAATCATTGGAGGTGTTCTATATGAATTAACTATCGGCATACACTTAGATAGGAAATCTGATTTTGTTGTAGATGTGGATTATGATGAAACACGAAGTGATGGCAATAAGTTGATGGCTTATTCATCACCATAGTTCTCTCAAAACTATCGATGAATATTCTACTATTTGTCAATCATCTTACCTGTTTAACAATTTTAATGAACAAGGCATTATATTTCTACGTAGATCACGTGATGGTAACCAGTTACCAGGTGTTTTGTTTTGAATAGTTCAAATTTTCATTAGACAAAATAATAAATTCATTGACAATGTTTGAATAATTTTAACTAAAACTTTAATGAAAACATTATTTATAAAGAACATTATTTATTATAAAGACACTGCAAATAGTTAGGAATCATAGAGAATACTGCTGTCTTTAAGTGAATATTTAGAGTGTTTAGCTTATCAGTGTCGTTGAACTAGTAATGGAACAACAACTTCAATTTAACCACTCAAACAGTAGACCTTTTCAGTAATATGAAACAATTGACTAGTCGACTTACAGAATCCATTTATAATCGAATCAACTGACAATGAACGGTTAGTTGCTATCGCCATTATCTTGACGCATAGTAGTAGTGGTCATTTCAATGAATCCATATTTGTCTGTTAGTTCTATTAAACTTTCTAAATTTCTCACTCAATGGTGAAATGAATCAAATTACTACAAATCTCTGGTAAAATGATCTTCACACAACTATACGTCTAAACTACAATAATTAACTTGTTAATAAATGACTTTCAGGTGATCCCTAGAAAGTTTGGTAGCAGGTTGTGACCCAGACATTTCAGATATATCGTCAGTGAATGTGAAATGACTTCGCAGTTGTTAGAGTAAGCTATTTAGGCTACTTGAATAATTTTACATGCTAAATAAGTAATTTTCAGTAGTTGATTAAATATTAATGCATATTTTGTCACCAGTGATTTCGCTAATGACATTCCTACACAGTATTAGTATACAATAATCTTATCAATAGAGCAACAGTATTTATAAAATATTTTAGTCTTTTATCTGCATCAGAGTAATGAAGTGAGTCAGTTCCGTTCAGCTTAACAGCTAATTGAATTAATATAGTGCTAGAATGGTATAAAAGAACTAATCAATGTCAACATTGGCACAAAGTACATTCACCTTAGTTCAAAAACCATATCATCATGAAGAAATGAAACTAACGAGATGAATTTCAAGCGTGTCGAAATAATATACTTATATTACTGTCAAAAATAACAGAACATTTAGAACATATTTCAACAAAAAAGAATGAAAAGAAGAAATGTATGCAAGAACACTGAGACTGGAGATCTAAAAAAACGATATAAAATAAATGCATATGTGCTACTCTTACCGATTCTTATCTATATCACACTATGCTTCCAACAACTTGTTACACACGGAGCACACTGACCCTGACCAAATAATTAAGAATAAAACACAGTTATTTCATGAACTGATTCCAGGTGTTAGATCGGTCGCTTCTAATCTTTATTCAAAGACTAGTACACCGACCATTATTAAACGTCGAAGTAAAATGTGATCAGATACACACAACAAAACTCTCAGGCACCTCAGTCGATGGGGATTCATAGCCTCATCAACCTGATCTTCCATATTCCCTCAAAGTATGTGGTAACTACTCTAAATAAACAGGTGGAAATAAAAAGTTACACCTTAAGTCAATAATTTCTATTTATTTACTTCAAGTTGTTATTAGAAACACTGTTGCCTTTTGTGTTTCTAACCTAAGATGTCTTCACTTTGGTTGAAAGAATGTGTAAATCTTCAAAGTGCTAACATAGATCAAAGACTTGATATTTACATGCGTTTGTATGCAATTAGACGATTATCGTGACTTTGTTGATTACGATAGCATTCGAACACCCCGTCTACCCTGTTCTGCACCAAAGATGGAAATTAAAACAACCATGATTTAACAATTCTTAAATAACTAAGTTTTAACAGATAACACACTCATGGTACAATTGATAACTTTACAATTGTCTTCAATAGTACTGAATAGGATTGTACTTCTGATTGATTCGACTCTTCAAATCAACTCTCCTTACTTAGCCATTTATAGAAATTATGTTCTGTTGACAATAGACGAAACATGAATCTTTGATATTAATATATCTGCCATCAATAACAACAAAATGAACAAGTGAAGTTCTACTGTTGAAAATCACGTACCACTTAATAACTGAAATGAACGTATGATAAAACAAGAGTGGTTTAGTGAAATGTTAAAAATGTTTCTAATTACTAATCACATAAACATCTAACTAAAAATGCTTAAGTAACTAAAGTGTTAAGAATAAAATCTGTCATATGATCTTAATTAAAGTAACTATTACAGGGTAGGAGTAACAGTTAACAGTGGTACATCAAAAGTGAATAATCACTTGTTTATTGCTAACATTATTAACAAAGGCTAACATATTCAACATTATATCTTTATATCGAATTTGCATAGAGACTTGAACATACGAGATCATAACCACTTTTTCGACTGTAAAACTATGTGTAAAGCTTGCTGTCTCCAATCATTGAGAATTCCCGAACGACAGAATAACATTATGTTGCTCTTCTAAATTCCTTTACTCCGTTTTCGACCGTTTGTAGCAATGGAAACGCAATGTATTGTAGATTTGTTCAGGAATGAATTCATAGTACCCGTAACTATATCCAGACTGAATTTTATAGTCGTATTTTAGGAATAATAATACCGTTTATCATCGGAGAAGCGACAAGAGGAAACTGGATAATTGGGAAAATGAAAAAAGGTTTGAATTATTGAGGTGAGTAGGTTCTACTAATAATACGAATTGTTGTTGAATGCATAACTATCATTTTAGTCTATGGAGCATTGTGATCGTGTAATTGATGAATGCAGCCATATGATTTTTCAGTGAAAACAATGCATGTTTCCGGTAGCTATTTTCACCTAAGATTCGGTGTTGGAAAGTGAAGAAATCTCTTGAACCACTTCGTGTATACGACGCTACCGATTACATTTACGTTGATTTTCTGAATTTTTTTAATTACGAAAATATAATAAGAATGAGCTTTCCGAAAAATCCAAACTGCAACCTTCATTCAACTGAAGATTTTTAAACTTTTGATTCTTTTTGAATTATACTGGTGATTCACAAGATTCCTTTCATGTCAATGACAACTGGGTCTATAAACATGTATTTATATATTGGAAAAAAAAGGATATCTCTTTGATTTCAAAGAAAACATTCAAAAGAAAGAGATAAAGACATTCAATAAGACAGTCTTTAAACATCGCTTAACTACATTACATCATCTGGACACCAGTTAGTCTTTCTGAGGTTGAATAAAACGTAAGTCAGTTTCTTATCTTTCTTTGTCTGGATAATTTGAGGATCTACTTACAGAAACAAAGTGTTGTGTATTATTACATAATCTTGAAAATGGATAAATATACGATAACATTCAATGAATCAATATAAATTTTGTAGGTATTTTCGTCCATAAAAAAACGAAAAGATTTACAAAACTTGGGCACTGAGTGAATGTAAGACATATGAATAGAATCTATTTGTAAATAATCTCAGTGGATGAAATCTTAGAAAAATTCCAACGTTTCGCTCTGCAAGTTGGTCCGAACTTCATCAGGGAAATAACCATGATCAAAAATTATCGAATATTAGTGTGAATAAGAGGTTGAATTTAATTGCTAATATCTAAAATCCTATAAAAGGTATGAAATTGTTATATGAGTCATTGTAAGTGAACTGAATATTGGAATTGTTATAGATAAAGAAAGATGTGTATTTCGTGTGTAGTTTCATGTTACAATAATTTGTACACATCTACTGTTCTGAGCTATGTTCATGGTGTGGGATAGACAATCTGAAGATGGGCTTGCTATCAAATCATTTTTTGGAGTAAATCAATGTAATGATGATTATGGGTCAAAGGAAGGGTGTGTATTTGCAAATGGCTAAACGTTGAACTGTATAATTAGAAAAAAATCATTCTAAAAGGAATCAATCAATCAATCAATAAGTACAATCCGTTGAAAATTCAAGAAGTAGAAGTTTGAATTCATTTTTTCATCATTAGTTGCCATGGTGCAGTTATATCAATATAAAGCTTACAGTTTAAGAAATCCAAAGAACTTCTTAATGAAATATCCAATAATTCCAGTTTAGAGAAACAATAAAAGTTGATTAATTCATTCTCGTTAGTATACTTTCTCATCTAATATTTCCAACTCTTTCGTATAATATCAATTCTCTAGGACTTCTTTCAGCAAAATTTTATTCAATCCTACTAGTTGACTGAATTATTTTACTGTATCATCTTTACATATGTTGTTCACGATAGCTTTCATTCAAATTCATTTCTGTAAGCATTTTCAATTCTGTGGACATCAGCTTATGCAGATCCAACAACATAAAATGACTTTTAGTTTATTCTGATCCAGTGGTTGCTCTTCATGTACATTTCAGTTTCATAAACAAAACGGTTACTTTTGTTATCTTGCATGTTTCTAAGTCAACTGAGGGTATTGGGTTGAGCCTGTTTACTTAAATCACTCGATAATACGCTAGATAACCACAACTTACAAAATTTCCTTATTGGTGATCTAAATAATTAATTCAAACAGTAAAAATCTGTGCTTGAATAAACATTTATCATATTCTCTTGAACAAAATTTCCCTTATTAGTAAATGTTATTAACTGTGCGGAATGAAGTGAGTTGCTATTATTTCCCTAAACATGCAAACATGTACAAGTACAGTGTTTGAATTGTATTGCATACGCAAAAACACATTTTCGATAAGTTGAGTATGTTCACTTACTTATAGGAACACAGTTTAGAAAAGTGGGTAAGCATATCATTTACATTAGATACCAATTTAAATGTCGCGTATTTAGACAATAAATGATGTTTTATTATAGATTGAAAGAGAAGATTACATTAATGAGTACTTTACTCATTGTTTATAATGCATAACTATGTTAAGTATAATGAACATTAACAAGTGAAATGTTGTTGCAATTACACAATCATGAAATACGTTTCGGTAAAAATTCCGATTGCAACTCATAAATCAATTGAACTTTGAAAATTAGTTAAAAATAGAAAACATTTACAAACATGTAGGTTTTCTAATTCAATGTAATGAATTTTGTATTAATTCAAGTAGAAATTGAGCATAACAAACTTTGATATGCATTGAATATTGTGGAGATTGTTGCTGAATTTGAATTTCAAATATAATATGTTATGTCGTCTTTACTTAAATAACCATTGAATACTTGGAAATGGACAGATCTTTCGTTATAGAGTGGGAATTATCGGCAGTTGGTATCCACAATCTAATTCTGACATCCGACGATCAGAATTATATGCTCTTGGCCTCATCCATTTGCCATCCGTAAATAACTGTCTCAAATCCAACATAGTAGAACCTCTTGTTTAATGATCTAATGGTTAAATTCTTGAGATCGTTTTTCTGTTGTAGTCGTGAATTTACAATACTGAGGTACCAAATTCTATGATAAAAGAGCAATCCATTGTCAGTTCCTGGTTTACAATATTTATCTCACTCAGGTCAAGCCATGATACGAAATTCAAAAACAATGATACATTTTAATTGATAATATATGTATCCCCTTGTCAAAAACAAATGATCGGTCACTGTTATCAAGTATGGATCCTTAGTGCATTGTTTCAATATACAGCCAAATCATTAATTGTATAAAAGTTTGGCTATAGTTGAAGAGTGGAATATATTTCCCTCGTTTCATCTGGTTTGGGACTCGTCGGTAAAATTTACCGACCATACGGTAATGTAGATGTTAAAACTAGATCACTTGCTAATTAACGGTATTGTCCTAGCTGTTTCATTCGTTTAACCGGTACGCTTTTCATTTGTACCGGTTTATAACCTGAACAGGACAGAGTTGGTTGGAGAATACTGGTCGGCAGCCTATGCTCCACGTGGGGTAACAGGCATTGACTGATTGATTCATTTATGTTAAAGACTCGTCAATCGGACGTATCTGTCTGGACAACGCGTTAACGTTTAAAGCACTGAGCTCGAGTAATAATTTGATCATCACCACTGGAATGTGATAGGTACATCTTTTGAAAGGGTTCTAAGAAGCAAGAAATGAGAGTCCTGAATTTTAATACACAACCATAATCCAACTTGGATTCAACTAATTGCATGGAAATAAATGTGAAATGTGATTATAGTAAGTTGTTATGTAGTCCTCAGAATGAAATACAAACATGGGTTAAGCATTAGAGTTTAATATTGACCAATAAATAGAATTTAACCGTACAACAATATGATCAAGTGACATCTTACAAGATTAAATTATTGATTTAGATCCAATGAATTATCAGATATGAAAACAAAGTATTTTTAACAACATGAATATACCCAAAATACTTAACATAAGAGTAGATACGATTAGAAATCGATTATAACGTGGATAACTGGAGATTACGTAATCTGTAGTTCACTGAAGTCCCACTTATACTGTAATTTTGCTGAGTGAACTTTCTTCCTAGCAGTCAAAGCACAATTATTTGATAAATGAAAAAGTCATTTTTTAATCATCAATAAGAATAGTTGTTCAAAATGATAATATGGATAATACTCACAGGAACTACATTGTATTGTGTAATTTTCGTCATAGTGTTCAGTTTGCAATGAGTAGTGGAGGTATTTACATAAATCTGCATAGAATTTAACTCTGCACATCTATTCATTCGAAAAATGTCTCTTTCATTCAATCTTTTCAGAAGGGCGACAAGAATTATTACATCAAATGATGATAAAGGAAATGTAATAAAGGTTTGTAACAAACATATTGCGAATTAATAATTTCCGTATTAACATTCTTAATAATACTCAAAAAACGTCCATGGATGGGTGTCGTGGTTCTACCATACAGTGAAAGGACGACCGAACACGTACAATGAGTTTTCAAACTACACGATATAAGAGATTTATCCAAAAGAAAACAAATGCTCTTCACAATACATTAGTTAGAATAAGAGAAAAGATTCCTTTCACCTCCACACAAAATTGCATCTTCAGACTAGGCTGTACCGATAATGATACCTTTCAATTAGAGAGCTTTGTGGAGAAATTTCAACTTGAACCAAAGAGCATCTGGATTACACAAAAGGAACACTTAATAATCCTGTAGATCTTGAAAAACAACAAGCACATTAAAATAATTTGAAAAGGCTTCATTAGTTATAGAGAAAGGCGTTGGCTTAAGCTTCTCATATATTTTTAAACCTACCTGCGTTAAATAGAAATGAAAACCACTTTAAGATTAATCGAAGGTGGGCAATTTTTTTAATCACTCTAACCCATACCTTCAATCTCACACAAGTAAAATAATCAAAAATTAATTTTACCCTTTTACATTACAAATATTTATCATCTACCGATTGCACTCCAATTCTATTCACATAAATTACCCAAACAAATTGATCACACCTTTAACATACTTGACATTTACATGATCAAATCGACTGGTCATTGTTGTTAGTTTCGCAATAAATGAATTCGGTTTGATTTGTTCCTCTGTAAACTTTGTTCTCATGTCAATTTCGTTTAATTAGTTGTTCATTCTGTAATTTAGTTGAAACCATGAAACACATTTGGATTGTGCAAGTGTTTCATTATTTATTATCAAGTATTCTCAGTTTATTTTAAATTATCAAGTTTAACTTGGTTAGAATATCTGCCAAATAGAAACAATCAACAATTAGGTATGAAATTATATTCAATAATAATTATTATCAGTAAACGAAGTAGAAATAGTCTACTACAGTGTAGTTTACTTGAATAAGTAGCAGTTTGTATTCAGACGGCTTTATTCCGAAAGCTTCATCACATACCATAATCTTTATATACAGGATCAAGAGAAACATTTAGACTATGTGAGATATAACCAGGAAAGTAGATTTATCAGTAGCAGCAATAAACCAGAATAATTCCATGGTGGAAACAACAGTCAATACCAGTTTGACGCTAGAAACTCGAGTGAGGGTAAATGATAGAAGCAAACACGAATATTTAATCAGCGACCACATGCAAAGTAGCAGACATAGAATCAGGCAGGAAAGGTCAATGTTACAGAAGTATTAATTTTACATACTAGCATATTCTGCTAAAAATATGTATTCAAAGGCATGCTAACGAAAATTTAGTACATACCTGACGATTAATAAAATTGTACAAGAATTGATATTTCTATACGATTCCACAAGTTCTTGAAGTAATTTTTTTTTTACCCAATTGTAATTTCAGACTGTTATTTTTCAATCATTTATAATCAATATTAACTAAGCAACTGTAATATTAATGTATATCTTTTAGTGATACACGTGCATACCGTATTGATTGTCAGTTATATTACTGACAAATAATAATCTACACATTACAGTTGATTGATTTTTACTGTCGAAAACTTGCTTTACTTAAAGAATGAATGTGTTTTACGACTGGTGTATGTCAGCTAACAAACAATGAAACAACCATATAATTTTTGATGTTTCTAAACTCAAACACTGCAATAATAAATTAACCTGGATACTACGTAATTGAAAGAAGTCAGAAAGGAACTTTATTTTAACTAGGTTTGATCGTTCGTGATAAACTTGGCATATCGCGTTGTGAAACTGAAATTCATATTCATAGTTACATAATTTGTGATAATTTTGAATACGATATACGAACCATAACTGGTTGATCTTGTTTAGAAACATGGTATTAAGAGAGATTGATCACTAGGTAGTGACTGAAATCTTGTTTGCCAAGCCATTTATAATGCTGATTAAATCTTGTCCATCAGCTTACAGTGTTTAAGTGATTCTGGATTGCTGGTAGTATGTCAAAAATGAAAAGGGGTTACGGAATGGTTAAAAATGAACCCTCAACGTTAGTCTTGTGATATCCGATGCTAATCAGGAGAACATACCTGCAGTCACAAGATTAAAATAAGCCACGAAGCACCAGTTTTTTCAAGAATCAATATATGCTTTGGGGATAGGAACCAAGTAACGCGAAAGTAGACCCATGACTTTATATTAACTACCATTGAATTATCTTCCATTCGTAGGCTTTAAATTCACGAGTTAGGATGAAAAGGCTTTCATACATTAGCAATCAGCAAAGTGGTGATGGAGCAGACTGATAAAAAATAAATTTTTCATCTGCTTGCATTATTTTTGTCAATAGTTTGTACTGCTAACTATCTCACAGTTTAGTGCCTGAGTGGATAATCTATTAGTATTTGTAGTTTCCAATGGTTGATCATTGGAACCAAATTATTCCACTATTGAACATATTCATTTTTACATCAAGTCATTTGTTATCTTATTAACAGTAATTACAAAAGTATATTAAGTTTAGTAACTGATAGAAGATTTTAATTCCCTTCATATGCTTTACTGAGGAGATCTACTGATGATTGGGAATCAGTAGAATGACTTTTGTATGAATTCCATCGTGATATCTAACTGCTGTCACTATTAATCAAATTACCGTAATATGTAACAATAAATAGCTACTATTACTAGACTTAAATTGTAAGACTGTCTGTAGTAACATTAGATATGTCTTATCTGTTGAAAACATAGCTGGATAAAGACAATGGCCATAATCATAAGTAAATCTGTTGGGGTGTTCTAGACGAAGATATAAAAGTCACTACTTATATCAATCAATAGTACTGAAGTTAACCTCAAAATTGTCGGCGCTTTCTGCGTTTTCTGAAGTCAGTGCTCTATGATTCAGATCCAATAACAGACATGCTTTTCCTATGAAAAAGTTAACTGAATTTCGGTGTTTGTGTGATGATTTTTGTTTAAGTAAATAAAGTACTGAAAATTTTATATTCCAAATTTAAGAGGCTAGCACTATTTCATTACAAACGGTACAGCTATTCTGATGGTTTTATTCAACTCTAAAGAAGCGAAATAATTTACTATGACAATTAATTCTGTGGTACAGGGAAAATACATTCTGATATAGGTATGCAAACATAAATATCAGTTAAATTTCAATGTATAAGTTCAATTTTTATAGAAACTTTTCAGCTGGATGCTGCCTAGATATCTCTTTGAGCATCTCTCTTGTAATTGAAAATTAAGTATATGCTTAATTTTCCTTCCGCGTTAGAAGGTTTAATAGGTAATCACTCATTATCTTCTTTCTCAACATTGTTAAGTCCCATAAAATACCTTTATCAGAAACCCTGAACCAACATCAAAACCAAGTAAGAGCAAGAAGAAGCTTCAGTTCCGAGATTATGTTTCTAAATATGAGACAATCTATACTTATACTTTATTTGCATATAAATTTTTCGATAAATGCATGCCTTATCCAATCAGTGTATGACATGCTGACATTTTTGAAGTTTTTAGTGAATTCTAATTAGGCTTAGTTCCAGCGTTTTTTCCGGCTTCTATAAATTCCCAGGGATCCCAACAAACATCTTCATATGTACATTTATCTTATCTAAAATTTGATTAAATATTACTTATAATAACAACTGAATCATTATGCTTTAACATCAAAATCAAGCAAAGGCAATTCTTTAAATATCATTGTCCTTATCTACTTATGCATTCTGTTTCTGAGTAAGAAATACTCTTTGCAGTTGGGAGTCAAATATAGACGTCGTAATCAATATTGGTTAAAATATTATTATGATTAGATGATTTTCATTACGGAACATTCATTATCCTTTTTGATAGCATCATTAGTGCTTATTTCATTTAAAAGTAAACAATATGATCTAGGCACTGTTGATGTTGTCTACAATGACACTGAAAGCCCCACAATTAAAACACCTACTTCAGAAAATTTAACAGTACCAAAAATCACCTCTTCCAGATAATCGAAATTTTCTCCATAATCTTGTTCTTATCACTTCAAATAATTTTAACCAACCCAATGTGATAATGCCTATTGGTGTGTTTTCTGGAACTTCATATTTCTTTGAGTTTCAATCCATAAAACGATTATATGCCATGTGACACTGTGTTAATTATATTGAAAATGCAGTTTCCGATCTGGTCACATTCTTACGATTTATAAAACATTTAGAACAACATGGTATTCATAGTGATTTTGGAGTTTTCAGGGTGAATATGATACCATGAAAATAATCCTTCAATAATAACTATGTGTATGTATATATAATTAGAATGTTTTTGAATCTTCCCGTTAATTTATTCTAGACTAAAATTAATCAGTCGCTGTAGCTATTTATGCGGATTACCTCGATATGGCGATAGTTCACAAGTATTTTTTGCGATGGATTGTGACTGATAAGTGGAGTCCAAGACGAGCGTTTTGTTCTATTTTGGACTCACCTGATTATATATACATACCCGTTGCCAAAGTGTGGCTGTGTGTTTCAGTAGCCTAGTGGTGAACGCGGTGGCGTTTGGCACAAAACGGACTGAGTTCAAATCTCAGTGTGATCATCAACACTGAAACAGGTACATCCAGCTGACGAGTTCTAAATAGGACGGAATGAGCGTCTTGTATTCTGCTTGCCAGTCATAATTCAACTTAAACAGTATGCATATTGCTATTGATGTTATTAATTAATACAACTAATAAATCTATATCGTTGTCTGTGCATCTTAAGCGGCTTGCCCATGTTAACCATCAATTCACAAATGAGCACAAGTATACACAAACGTTGATGAACTGCATTAAAGTTTGTGTATGGACATTCAATTAGGGAGCCTTAGATAAGACGAAACGCTCATCTTGGATTTTACTTGTAAGTTACAATGCATCTTCATGAAAACATCATATCTTAAATAATCACAACTTTGATGTTGTACAGTTGATACAAAGAAAACGTCAAAGAGGACAGGTCAACGACTTTTATTAAACAGTGAATATTCTTTAAACTGAAACATCTGAACTAAAGCAGAAAGTACTTTCCAAAGAAAAAATGTTAGTGAATTTAATACAACCGACTACCGAATGTTTAACTTATTGAGTGAGTATCATATTAAGTGAAGTGACAAGATACCCTACTGAAAAATTATTACGTAATATTTTACGGATCTAAAAGTATTACAATACAATTCGTTGAATCAGAATTACGTTGAGTTGAAATCAGTTAGTATGTTTTTGACTTCTGTTTATGGAAAATCTGCGGTATTCGACAATGAATTACTGTCAAGTAATGTAGTGACAAAATGAATTAACGTCATGTAAAATAAGCAACATTATAATCATTAATATAGTTATACTATTAATGCATTAATGAATAAATTGTAATATTTATTTAATAGACAATACAATAACGACTTCTAACTTCAAATAATTAACGTTATGAATGTGCAGTCAACTTTGTTTCTTGTGATTCCTCATAATTCACATCTACAACAAAATCAGATTTCCTATCTAAGTGTATACCGATAGTTAATTCATATAGAACACCTCCAATGATTGCACCAATATATGGACCAACTATGGGTATCCAAAAGAAATAATTTGCACCAGAAAATGCTTGTGAACCCCAACCTATAAAAATGACAATAGGTAAAGAAATAAGAATCTGCAATAAAATAATTGAAGAGATGTTTATTAGGTAAACGGAGTATACGCTGATAACTTTGAATAATTCAAAATTCAGACATTGAAGTCAATTGAAAAAAATAATAAAAGATATTCATATACATTCGCATATACATAGTCAATTGTTTACATTTAGTAGTCTGTTACAGTAGTGTTACATCAGCGTGAACTGAGGTGGTTTTGTGGAGATTGATATTAACTTAACTTGGTTGCATTCTTAACAGATGGTTATTGGTTAGGTATCACTGTAAACTAAGGAGAGTTGGACAGTTGTTTGGCCTTAGTATGTAACTCATTAGCACTCTAAACTGTCGTTTCACAAATTAATAGAAGTATTAATTCGACCACTGAACTCCAGTCTGGCGATAAAAATTTATAAGCATTCGCTATGAGACAGAATCGAGGTTACGTTTAGGGCTATGAGTAACCTACTGGAATTAAACAGACATCTATTGCTTCAGTGCGTCTAGTGCGTTCAATGCTTAGTGGTACACAACCAACACCAATCTGTGACGATTTAAAGACATTAGTTTATAATCATTTTCATGGTATAATACAACAGAAGAGATCAACGGCTTTTAAGTATTTAATAAATAGTTAGAGAAGCGATAAACATTTAGAAATACGTTGCATAATCATCTTAAATCCGTTGAGAAATGACAGCATGAAAAACATTATTATTCAACTGTGAAGTTCAGCAATAAACTGCCACAAAATTTCATGAATAATACAATTCTTCGCAAAAAAAAAACAAACTAATT
Organism: Schistosoma japonicum; assembly: GCA_025215515.1. NCBI lineage: Eukaryota > Metazoa > Platyhelminthes > Trematoda > Strigeidida > Schistosomatidae > Schistosoma > Schistosoma japonicum. The sequence goes on along the minus strand of CM046067.1, from coordinate 6,110,542 downwards.
TCAATTAAAATTTCTCGTTTGTAATGTAGTCAACTCAGATAAAAAATTGGTGGTAACAAGTGTGTGTACAATGGTGATTAAGGGTAACAAAGCAAAATGTTACTCCACAGCTGAATAATAACGACCTAAACAAATATTTCGGTAATGATTGGGGTTGCGAGGGAAATGTATGAAGGCAACTTTCAGACTGTGTTTTCAAATATCTTCATCAACATTTAGTGTGACCTCATAAATGGTGACAGAGTTCAGACTTATAGCAAATGAAAGAATTGACACCAACAACATAATATATATCAATACTCCCTATCACATATTGATTGAAGTTAGAGATATGAACTATTCGACGATAGCTATGTGGTTTGAATTAGACTTGAAGATCTTGTGTCTGATCTATTGTGCTGTTATGTGTGTCCACCTCTGACGAGATTACACTGCTATGTAATAATTACCCAGTTTCAACTGTACAATCTACAGACTAAATTAATCTCCTCAAAAATTCCCATAACAGAATTGCTAATTAAATTATCTTCCATAGTTTTATAATTTATAAATTGTTTGGAGAAATCGCTGCAAAATATGAAACAAAATAAACAGGCTGGTGAAAATACTCATGGAAATGAACAGTGAATCAAGCAGTGATTGTTACTTCTTCAAATAACTGGGGATGCCTTCATCTATAACACCAAGATTACATGGCTACACGAAATTTCATGAAATCAATCTGCCTTCTCACTATATACACGATATTAATAACTGTTGGTATAATGTCATGATTAGATGGTTGATGAACATTTTACAACTGGTCAGAAATCACCTTAATAGATATAACACACTTGACCCAGTTGTCGATCCAGTCATAGATGTCAATGTAACCAGTAATGAAAATGATTTCAATAAATGTTACTTCTAAATTCTGTACAGATAAAATATGCAATGACATTATGTGACGACGATGGGAACAACAAACCTGATGTCAGCATTCCTGAAAATGTCATCTAATTGAAATAATTTTACAATATACTTTCAACGTATAGATTACACTTAATAATGTATTATGCAGACAAATAGATTAGGCACCGATGATGTCAGCACTGGAGACTATTCTATCTGGTTGCTTCACACCATTACCTCACTTGTATAAGTAATTTATGCACGATACACTGATCAATTATGACGAAAATATCCACACCATCATCTTGCGACATTTCGACAGTTGTCACTGATCAATTAATTTCACACTGAAATCAGAAAAATCTCGCAATTTCATTTTCTTGAGAAGACGACAAGATGCCACCTGAGAAACATGCATATACAGAAAACCAACTTGAAGTTAATAGTGTCCCATTTTTCGCATTCCGTTTCCTACCTCAACAACCACATGAATTGGCGATGACCAGCCAATTGATGATGAAATATTTAAACTGACTTAAGTGTCGATGAAAAAGTAGTTGGTTAGTCCACCAGACCTATTGAAGGCGAAGCTAATTGAGAAGAATACGGTGGACAGTATCCCAACGCACCGAGGTTATCGTATTTATAATTGTGAGAGTGGAGACTTTGAGAAATTGATCATGTTACAATGGTTGCACGATTTGAACATCCTGTGACCACCTTTCAGAATATTGTACGATGTGAAATTTCGAAGGTGAAAATGAGTCTATTAACAGATCAGTGTAGAATCATTTTGTCAATGTTGATTATGTTACAGGTTCTCAATATTCTTTTGATATAAATCAAGTGTTTGAGCTATTTGTGTAGGAGTGAGTGTTCGTTTAAATTCTGTGTACTGCATAAATTGTTAATTGACGTCGGACCTTTGTGTTGAATGTAGATAAATCTAGTTAGATTCGGTTTTTTTATTGCTTTTGTTAACCTATAAAATTTTGTCCACTTTCTAACCTCTTTTAATTCATCTCATTTCGTTTCTTTTTATTTTTCTTTATTCCACTTAAGTGAAAATTTGTTTCTTTTTTATTTGATGAAGAACTTTTCATTGTTAAATGTTTATTAATCTCGATATTTAAGTAACTCACCATCCCGAACTGCTGTTTAATTATTAACTGATTTAACAAAACCATTTGATTCTTTATAATTCACGAATATAACAGAGGGAGAATAATATTGTAGCATCTCTATTGATGGATGTTCAGCTTATTGATAAAGATGACTGCTTTTGTAACTATGATGAAATTTACATCCATGATGACAGGGTTTCAAGAAAATATCTCAAAATAATAAGTGTTAGGTGGATATTCAAAAAAAATTGTTTAGATTTCATAATTAATTTCAAGAACAACCTAGAAAAGTAGTAATTCAGTCGTCAGTTAGATCTCTAAGGGCTTAATTTCGTATGTTAACTGGGAAATAACTACCCTAAGATTAACAATCCATTGATTTCATCGTATCAACAGAATTTAGTTGGTGCAAAAAAATTTTCTTAAAATAAACGTGAAAAATGGAAATTGATTTAGAAACCTCCATATTTATTAGATTCTCCAATTAATACTGTTGATCAAGGTCTAATGAATAAACTCACTTCCATGCAAATAGATGAATTTTCAATTAATATCAAAAGCATTTTCGACAATAGTAACAAACAGTTAAGCAAAATTCAGGTGGTTAGTCCAAGAAAATGTGGGACATCTGTGAAGACACCACATGGTTCATAGCACAACTAAATATCGACTAAATCAACCACTTGTTGCAACTACAGCCAGTTATCCACAAACGGAAACTAACCCACAAATGTTAATACTGACATTCACCTTGTCAATCTATTCGTCACATTATCAGATGACATCATTCAAGTTTCGAGTATGACTATTCATAAACGAGGAGGTTGTGACGAATCTGTTTATTCAATGACTAACGTTCAGTGTTGTAAACAACTCCTGAATATGTGTACCGTATTAGTTACAGGCAAAGATAAAACTGTAGAGACAATTGAAATTCATAAACTTACCGAAAAGAAATATCATCAGTCTTGGTCCTAAATCTCGAGCTGGATTCAAAGCGGCTCCAGCATTCAACGCAAAACATCCAACTAAAGCATAAACTAGAAATGCTAGATGTAGTGGGTGTAAGTGGTCAGGAAGATTCCATCCATTTCGATCGATAATGGCGAATGCTCCAGCCGTCAATAATGCAGTGCCGAGAATCTGATCAAGAAAACACGTTAAATGAGAGGCACTTGGATTTGTGACAAATATGCCACCTGTTGAATTCAATAGAAGCTTATCATGATCATGTAATCTAGCATATTCTAGAATCTTCTCACGATACACTGCGAAGACGACCAACGAACCGAGGAAGGCACCAAGTAGTTGCACGAATGTATAAAATGGCACACGTCGAAACGGCAATTTGCCAACTATGGCGGAGGCCAATGTTACAGCTGGATTAATGTGTCCAGATCCACATTGTCCGGAGAAGAATACACCCATATATACTGCGAAACCCCAACCTAAACTCACTGAAATGAAGGTTCCATGTGCATGTTTGCTATGATCACCCAGAAATACCTGTGCTAGTACACCACTACCGAAGATCAGTAGAATGACTGAACCAATGAATTCACCTAAACATGCACGCAATAATGGACTTGAAGTCAATCGTAGACGATCAGCCATTACATGTTGTCGTGCAACGTATTTCTCCTCACATGTCACCATGTTTCCTCGACGGTTCACCTTCCGATGTTTATGAGATGACTTAATTGATGCTGCCAGAATGATGTAGAAGTTGAAGATGACTTGATTGAATTCGTTGAATATTCACTGGTAGTTGTTGTATTGTGGGTGTGTATGTTTCACTGTGTTTGTACTGACTGTGTATTCTGTCCGATATCTTATTTGGAATGTGAATTATGTGAGAGATGATTGAGGTGAATTAGAGTGGATGTGGTCTGTGCGATGCAATCGTTTAAATTGGAAATCTACACACAGTGTGTTGTTTAAATATATATGACACAGTCAATTATCCACATGTGTGCACACTTACACACAGACATGTGAATAAATAATTTCTTACAATGAAGGCACTTGTGCAAACAACATTTTTGATACGTCAATCACAAGAAATGGTCAGTTGATTTCTTTCCATGAAGTAGGCGTTGATAGTGAATTTTGTGGAGGCGGAGGAGGAGGAGAAATGTTTCGTTCTTCTTTCTCACTTGAAAGTAATTTCTAAATGAAGAGACTCACATAAACAAATTCAATGAATGTGAGAATGTAATAAATTGATTTGTCTGGGTTTCAAATAAGGATGAGAACACTGATTCTGACGTTATGAAGCGAATTATACTACTGACGTGATAATTAGTCAGTGGGTCAGTGATTGTAGACACTGCGAAATTCGTTTCTATGTACCACATGATGATAATTACAAATCGATGTATACATCAATATGTGCATCACATAATTGTTATGTTGAATCAATAAAAAGAAATCGGAATTGATAATGCGTAGTGAAACAGAAGCTACTTAATACGAATATCGATTTGATGTGCACCTAGTTTCAATATTAAGATATGTGTATTGAGAGCATCACAGATTCATTTCAGTTTGAGATGTCAATAAGGTGCGATTGACATTGGATAAGTGTTTCGTCTCAATATGACATTCCTCAAGTGAGGCCTTGAAAAAGAACTTGTTTATGTTTTGCACTCAGGACTCCCAGATCTGCAGATGAATGCATTTCAATTGAAATCATTGAGTGCATGAAGAATGGGAAGATTTCCGCCTCCATTGATTTGCGTTATTGCTCACCGATCATGCATTACTAATGTCTATGTTAACAAGTTTGCTTCTTGGATTACGTAGGTATATTGAATACATGAGAAATTCACATCAGCTGGTTAGCATAATCTAATGATAAGGTGCTACTCTCAGTCACCTACCTGTAGTCATCACTATTTGAATGTGCTGATTACAAATTAACAAATTATGACACTTTTTTGTACGTGGTAACTCAAGATCTACTCTGAATTCAAGTCCCATTCAGTTGATTAAATAACATTTGTTGCTTCGATTGATTAGTGTTTGTAAGTGGAGTATAATCTGATTTACATTGACGAGTAGATATTGCTAGATATAATGGTGTGCGGAGAATAATCAGACTGATTGTGATGTGTGATATGATGATGTGAGATTATATCCTCTTCTGTGTACTGGTGAGTATCTCTGCCTGTTACTTGAGCAGTATGTGGTTGTTACCTGATTGTGGAGTTGACTATTGACCTTCGAAATATCCTTGTCGAGGTAATAATGTAGGAAGTTCACTGTCACTTTCTAAACGCCTACATACTGCCATATGATTATAGCTTTCGATTCCAAATATGTCGCGTTGCATGATTCAACATATATAGATTGATGGTATTTTAAGTTAATGAAGAATATGTACATACTGTGTTGCTTTGTGAACAAACTTTTGGTATGCACTTGTTGAAAATTAATATTGAAATGTCACTTCATACAAGTTGATGGATACTTTAATTATCTCAATAGTAGACAACCGATTAAGTTTTCATATGTACGAAACTTTCCACATAATCAAATGCTCTCATATTTAATCTGACATATACTACCACAATCTAATTAGTATCAATTTCCAAACTCAATTTTAACTTGACAACATCCAACAACTCTAGTTATCTGATTAAACCACAAACAGTACATTAGCATATGTGGTCGCATTGAAGACTACTCAGATGGTATCGTTGAAACGAGCAACATAACTGGATATGCACACAAAGATAGATCGCTTAGTATAGAATAGAATAGAATAGAGGATTCTTTTTTCACTGTTATTGATGTTGGTTGATAATTGTCTCTCACACTAGTCAACTATGCAATTCACACAATTCTAACCGATTGAAGAAATTAATGTTGAATTGGAATTCTCATAAAGAAGTGATTGGTTCAATGGGAAGATTATGTTATGTATGTGGATACTACAACTTGTTTGTTTATCACGCACACACACACACACACAATCGAAGTCAACTAACTGATTTATGTACACAACAAATTGTTATGGTTGTATTCAATTTGGATTTGGCAGAAACTAGGCTGTATCAAACAAACTAACAAGTGAGCGAACTGAGTATCTGACTATGCTTGTCTGTTCGTTCATTTGTCAAATAATATCCGATGCATAACTGGTAGTTGCAGTGGATAAGGTGATCATCATTCAAGAGGTAATAGCTAGTGAGTTAGTTAAAGTGTATATAAGATATATATTGAATGAAGGTGAATTTGTTGTGATTGTTAAGATGAACAGCAATAGAGGTCACATGTATAATCCAAGCAGAAGGAACCTGTTGCAATGTGAATTGGATTAAATTGATGAAATGGTGAGAAGGAAATCACTAATTTGTACCTGATGAACGATGTTGTGCTTTATTGTAAGTAGAATAAAGAATCCATTCACTGACTACTCCTGTAAAATATTAGTTGTTTGAATTTTTTGAAAAAATTGATTGAATCAACATGCAGCATATTTCAATAAATCTACTGTCAGAATATTGTGCAACACGCTGTTGATAGTTATTTAATGCTATTTGCATAACTTATTTCTCATCTTACATCAAAGAATCAGTTCATATGTTTACCGCGCTTTTCGTATATTCACTTTTTACGAAATATTTAGCTATCTGATTGTGTGGTGTTTCACATCACTTATTTGGGTAGACAAGTTAAGACCCCAGCAACTGCTGTGTTGTGTTAATTTTTTTAACCTTATTCATTTTCAGTGTTTTTTTTATCACCACACTAAGTTAATAGTGTTAAGCGCTTACAATTATTGCCAAATATTTTACTATTCCTAAGCAAATCATTTTGTTATATTAATTCCAAAATAGTTTAATATATTTTTGTCATATTTAAATTGCCTCAGATGACCTGATTTAAGGTTAATTTTTAAAAGCAATAAACATCAAATGTATAGTAGGTACTTCAAAATGTTATTTTAGCACAAAAATGTGGAAATGGATGGGACTGAACATATATGTTGCCAATTGATTTAATCTAGACATATCTATTTCTTGATACCGCCATGTTCACTGGTCTAGTGGTTAATCGTTAGAAATGAGGTTTGCAAATCTTGGTCTCGATTTCATGCTAAATTAATGGATGAGTGCTTCTTAGGTGTCCTGTTCTATGACAAAGAATGTGTCAAGTATTTACTAGTTTTTAGTAGTTGTGTGGCTCATCTCTTCGTGTCATCAAATTCAAATTTAACAATATTGACGAAACCTAATATCACTTCCTTGGTGACCGATTTCATGAGGCAATTTCTGAAGTTCTTTTGGGAAAATTTATCTGTGGAGTTCAGTTATGTTGGTTGTATGTCAGTTAGCCAAAGATAGTATAAGATAATTGCAAAGTGATTGAAGCAAGAACTTTTAACTGACGGATTCCGGCCAGCTGGTCTTATGGTTAAATATTCTCTTGAATATTAAAAACTGGATCATGATTCCCAGGTAATGTTTTGGATGCGCATTGTTGAAGAGTCCTATACTACTTGGAAACAACTATCTATTACTAGTTCCTGTTTGCATTAGTTACAGTTTTATTATTATTATTATTATTACTATTATTAGAGCTTCATTTGACGATCTTGAGTGAGATAATCAAATTTTATCAAATAATAATTTCACATTTATCCTTCCATGACTTAATTACATAATATTAATTCATAAGATACAGTAAACAGAATGACCTTAAAAATTCTATTTCGATTGGTCGATTTGATAAAAAATAGGATGGGAATAAATTTTAATTGTGATTGGTTAAAAGCGTTGGCTTATTGAATTATTTTCATTTGACCAATATTTTCTCATTTTGTAAAACATAACAACGAAACAAACTTTAGTATAAATTCCACTGAACAATTTGAACAAATTTACAGTTTGATTATCATTCACTGGTGTGAATAAGACGATCACGGTAGTACGACTATTTTTTTTTTCTTTTTTGATTTGGATACTAATTCGAAACAAACATTCAGATAAACAGATTCATTTATTGGTTTATTGAAAGAGATTTTTGAACTCATGGGGCGTACTGATACATTTGAAGGAAGATTAGAACGAAGACAACATTTTCTTGCTGATAAAATTCGACTGAATTCGCTACCTTTATTAAGAGCATGTTTAGCAGAGTTCTGTGGTACTGCAATTTTAGTGATACTTGGCTGTGGTGTAATAGCTCAAACATTCTTAGGTGATCATGGTAGACAAGCTCATGGTGGATTCCTTTCAGTTAGTATGGGTTGGGGATTTGCAGTTTATATGGGTGTAATTTTTGCTGGTTGTGGTGGTTCTGGACATATTAATCCAGCGATTACTTTGGGATTTTCACTAATTGGCAAATTCCCACTTTAGACGTGTACCAGTATACATTATTAGCCAAATTTTTGGAGCATTTGTTGGTGCACTTGCGATTTATGGTGTTTATTATGAGAAGATTCATGAATATGCTACAATTCATGAAAATGGATCTTTGATAGTGAAAACAACAGGTGGGATATTTGTAACTAATCCTGGAGCCTCTCATCTGACATGCTTTTTTGACCAAGTTCTTGGTACTGCACTTTTGGCAGCAGGTGCATTGGCTATTTCTGATTCAAATGGATGGAAACTTCCAAACTACTTACATGCACTTACATTTTGGATTTTTAGTTTATGCAATAGTTGGATGCTTTGCACTAAATGCTGGAGCTGCTTTAAATCCAGCTCGTGATCTCGGACCTAGAATAATGATATTGTTATGCGGTAAGTTTGAAAGCTAAGTCATATTGCTGTCAGTCTTTCTCGTATTAAATTAATTATTATTAATACTACTTGAAGTAATAATAATAATAACTACTTGAAGTATTAGTAGTAATATTCATATGTATATGTAAAATTTACTTGTTGTGTGTATTTTTTAAAGACAGAAGAATGGAGAGTATTGAAAGGTAAAACATAACAAAATTTGCCAGTTAGACTATGCTACCTATAGATTATTTTGCATACAAACCTTGTGTTTTTATGTTCATCAGGTAGTATACAATCAAACAGTGTGAACTATTATCTCCTATAAGACGACACATTTTTTTACAGTACAGTTACTGAAACTTGTCTTCCTTCTTATGAGCGCAGTCAAACATTGATCATGCACACCAAACAATAATTATTTAATTCATATAAATATTAGTTCGCTAAGAACGATAGTTTAAGCATGCTTTTTATACACGAGCGTGTTCAAATCTACTGACTATCAAGCAAATGGTAAGCAAGCTGTTCTCGCTGTAATAAACTCTATGAAATATGTTGAAATCATAGCAATATGCAGCATTAAAGACAGGAGACTATATTTGTTAATGCAGTACTGGATGATTAGCGGATTTATAATATTTTGGGACTAGTCAAGATTGTTAAGCGTTTTACTAAACACTAGAGGCTGATTGTTGTTAGATGATCATAGGAAACTCTGAAGAACTGCAAAGCTATCTCGTTCTAGTATAGTAACACTACAGATCAACAGCGTAACCAAGAATCAGATATAGGACCTTCAAGGATTCAACTAAACGTTTAGCCTTCAGACGACTAGGCCTTTGTGCACAATTATCAGTAAATTTAACTGCCATTTAATAAAACTAGTACATAACTAACTCACGAACCCAATGAACACATCAGTCATGTTAAACCAGTAATTTAAATGAGATTAATTGGTAGTTAGTGAATTTAAAAATTAGTGTCATGTTCATTAATTATATGATTTACATATTAGGTGTGACTATTATATTTTCAACAGGATACTTGGGCAAACAATGTTTAAAATGTCTTGTTACTGCTAACACTTACTATTAATTTCAATTACAATAATTACAATTGCGAAAATTGCACGGCAGCATAATAATATTAATAGTAATAATAATACTGATAGCATCATTGCTATTCACATTGGTTTCTTCGTAAGTAGAATGAATGAATTACAATCATTTGGTTGTTCCATGAGATGATTGACTGAGTTCCAGTGAAATGATGTGATTTATATAATATAATAATACTATCTAGATATTACTGTAAGTAGCTACATAATGTTGTGAATTGGCCTTTGTTAGAAATGCAATTTATTTTAGTTACCAACTAAGTTATCTGATGGTAAAAACGCTTGCCACGAGACCTGAATAACTGTGTTTTATAGTCTGGTAATGTTATGGGAACCAAATGCCACTGGGATACTTTTAGTAAGTTTTCTATTAATAAATGATCTACCTAAATACAATGACGTAGTATATCAGATAGACTCAAATTGACAAATTTTAAAATTTTTTAACACAAAGGCTAATTTAGTAGCAAATCGTCTGAGCCATACTTATTAATACTAATTTACCATAAAGAAAGTAATTAAGAAGGTGGAAATGAAAAGAGTGAATAAATGTGTGAGAGTGAGATAACAATGTAATAAGTACTTACACTTTATAGATTTGTTTCTATCTGATTTACTTAATGGAAATGTAGTGTAAATCCTGCAGGTGATTTAAGTTCCTTCCTCATCTCTCCACTTCTTCTTTATCCTGAACTTTTATCAATAAGAAATCATAACGTGAGTCTAAGTTTTAATAGCATGAATATCGATTAAGATTGCCCATGATGTTTTCAATATTTAACAAATTTGTCCTACCCGACAATTTTTCAATCATTTTTTCTAAGCATTTAGTGAGTGAGGATTGCATATTGTAATGTAGTTTTCATTAAAGACTTCATTTCAAGCAATACCATTGTACTTTCCATCCATCTTAATTATACTACACTGGACATGTTCACAGTGAACAGTTTCGGATGGATTTAGATGCTTGAAATGAAATTTTTAGTGAAAACTTGACAAATATTCGATACTCATCCACTTAATTAATTCGAAAATGCTGGTAATAGTATAGTTAATGAACACTGAAAATGCTAGTCGAATTGTCAACATGAAAGTTCTCTATTGTCAATACTAACAAAGAGGAATAATGCAATTTTACTTTGGACAAAAGGAGATTTATCTTTCTTTCACACATAGTGATGTAAAGTGGTTATTTATTATACAGATCTCTCAAAAGTGTTTATCAAAGCCATTGGAATAGACTTTTCAGTTAGCATCTATTTCCTCCAAGTGTTTGTAGAACTGTAAAGGTTTATGACGCTACAGTACTTTATTTTACCATAAAATCTAAAAAAACTATACAATGAAAGTAACTTTAAACTTGATTAAGGTTCTTCGAGTTATGATAATGTTAACTGTAGTAAGTACAAAGATTGAGAACTATAAAGTATCAACGCAAAGTAGACGGATCACCTATGATAATTCAGAGACCAATCATTTTAGATTCATTAAAACTGCAATGGAAAGATATAATGTCCAACAAGTAATTTTATACAGCTATTTTATTCCACTGATAATCACAGTCCAAATTCCTATTTCCTTACTTTGTTTTATGATATTCGATAAATATTCAGGAAAAATGAAATGTTCCCTTATTCACAGAGAGTTCAGTTAATTGTTTATATCCACCGTTTAAGACTGATTGTATTAAATAATTATTGAAGTCAGCAGTTACTTGTTTCATTTTTTTGTTACCTACTCGGATACATTTTATTTAGATCACTGAGTAATCTTCGTACATCTGAGCTAACAAGTCTCCATACAGCTAGTAGAAACATTTTAGCACATAACTTTGTAAGTTACAACACTCATTTGAGTAAGATAATATGAGCTGGGATTGTCTCATCATTTCCACTGTTCAACAATTACATTGTATTCAGCATTTTCGATTACGTTTTCATTCACTTAAGCTACGAAATTTGGATATATACATATAAATTACATGAAACATTTCATCTTAGGTGTTTGTAATTATCCATAATTGACTTCTATGAACAGCCTATTAAATGTAACATGAAACCAACATAGCTGTTGAAATTCACACAAAGTTAGTGAGATTTAGAACTTTAAATAAATTTTTTTATTGAGAAACATCACTGAACTATGCAGTAATCGTGGATTAATTTAGAAGAAATGTAGCCAAATATGTTGAGTACAATGTATTTATTAAAGAATAGAAACGTTACGGGTAATTGTATAAGGTAATAATTAGTCATTAAAGTTGTGTAATACCATGGAAACGATAAACATATTGAGGAGTGAAGTTATCGTGTACTATTACGTTAACAGTTTTATCGTCTGAAAGCTATTAAGGATGTTGACTGTTATTTGACACTTAGTTTTTTGTTGAAATATCATGGAGCGAGTCCTTTTGACTAGTATACTTGATAGAGATCTTTGTGCATAGTTTTCAGCCAAACTATTGTAAGTATTGATGTCAATGGGTAGTCAGGAGCAAATCAGGCTCTGTTAGATTCTATTCAGCCATTTAATGACGCAGCATTGAGACAATGCTCAACGAGTGAATTTGTTAGTGTCACTTGCCATCTGTTATGAATCACTGCGTACGTACTAGCGTATGACTTAAACTATCCTGTAGATTTATGATCCATTTTTATTTATATTGTTATTTTTGATCTATAGGTTGGGGCGGTTCAGCATTTACTTCCGGGAATTATTTCTTCTGGATACCTATATTTGGTCCATGTTTGGGTGGAGTGATAGGTGCAGTTTTATATGAATTAACAATTGGTATACACCTCGATCGTAATTCACAAACATCATCACAGACAACAGCAGGAACTGGGGAACAACGATGTGACGCAGATTCATCAGGAAAGTCTGGTTCTCACTTACTAACTCGGGGATTATAAGGTGAAATCCTAATAAAACCACTTACATGGTATTTTATATCGCCATAAGTGTCATCATCTTTTATTTAATTGTTTACTGTCTTGATTTTGTTCAGCGTAGTTATCCTTGTCCCCCCCCCCTATCTGTTTAAGTAATGCATATGTGAAGTGTGTGTAGTTTGTTATCAATCAACTTTAATGACTATTGACTTAGCTCCTTTACTTCTGTTGCACAGTATAACTTCTATGTACACATGATTATTATTCAAATTTGCACACATTTTGTTCATCCATTTTGAAATAAACAATAACAGTTTCGTATAGTTTATTTTATTATTATTTTTTCTTAGTGAAAACACCTATTGTAAACTAAGAACTGTTGATTACTATTTATAAACAGGCATAAAAGAAAAGGACTTAGTAACTATGCTAAGAGCTAAAAATAGAATCTTCATCATAATGCACGAAATCAATATTGGCAACAAAATTGTTTATCTATGTTTCTTGGAAGAGTAATAATCAATTTAATTAATGATTTATTAGTTTGTTGCTTTTCCCTTCCTACCTCCATTTAGCTTTATTTCTTCTACATCTTTATTAAGCAAGTTTACATTGATCAGTGCCTACACAAGTACTCCTTATAAATGTTTCATTTTTAAAGTAGATGTATTTTTTATTTATATCTTTGCTTAAGTAATTTGATATGGAATCTGTTTTCTGCTAATATGAGTGTTTTCATTGGTGAGATCTTCTGGAGAACGCTTAACCATCAACGTTATTTGATTGATGCCAAGTAATAGAAATTTCCGTTCAATCAATTTGAAATAAAGCACAACAGTCATTCAACATTTTTGATGATAACTATCTCAATTGATTTGATAAATGAATATCATATATTTATGCGTTGTGACGATCAGTAATGAGAAATGCGCTACTCTTTAGGTGAATAAACAGCTAATAACTTAGTAGAATACATCGAGAAACATATATGTCAGTATTTAGTTTATAAGTTACTTGTAATTGTCATTGTGCTTGTTAGGATTTTGTGCTAACATACGCTATCATAGCGACACGACAATGTAAGATTAGAAGATGAATAATACTGACAATTAAGTGACCACTGTGAAGATGTTTTGAGAGGAAGGAATGACACAAAAGTGTGTACAAACGAATAATGGAGCACATGAATTAGAGGAAGATAAAATGTGAATGCCGTAACTACGATCCATATCTCCGATTATCTCTGACCACTGGATTTCAGTTATTACACCAATCAGCTATTTTGATATGATTTCCCATAGATTCCTTCCAACATACGTGAATTGATATGTAACTGATGGCTGGTCATTTGATGTTAGATATCTAAATGATTAAATATTTGTTTTGTAACTATCGCCTACACTAAACAATGTTCACATTGATTTATAGCTTATGACATAGATACGTACTAATTTCATCAGTATTATTTACTATTGATCAGAGGGAGAATATTGCAAAAAGAGTGTCTGCTTTGGGGAAACATGGTAACATAATAATTTCCTTTCTACTTTGAAGTATTTTTATTCTGAATATAACAAAAAATGCTTTACGTTAAAGTGTACAGACATCAGCCAGTTAGAATAGGGAAAACACCTGTCGACGTATTTGTGCCAATTTAAAAAAGACAATTAAACAAGTGATATTTATTTTCACTGTGACTATACACAACATTTTCAGTAATCGATAAATATAATTTGAAAGTGCTTTAATCTTCCCGTCGTTGCTACGATGTGCAGATCAGGAATAAACTGATTTAGCACATCCGTAACTCATAAGTCTGACTAAAGTTTTATAGTGTCTGATATATAGAATCTAAGAAGAGTGTTTTCATTAAATTTGGCATCATGTCCGTACATCTTCGTGCTAACGCTCATACCGCTCATCCTTGATTCTATGCATTTCCGATTATATTTGTAAACTACCAGTTTAATAAGTCAATCCGCTTAGAAGACTTATTAACTTCGGCATATAACAATATCAACAGGATGATACAAACACTACTAAATTATATTCCTATACGTATTTGTACAAGCGTGAGTTCAAATGTCGACGTAAGCAACAACATATGGTTTATTATAAATAGGACGTAGTGCACAATGTCGATTCCACTTGCACACACAAATCAGTATTTGTAATCACTTTTTGAGCATATATTAGTTGAGTACCACTTATTAAAGTGTAGTTCTAGTAAAATAGTTTATTATAGGCTTATTAAGTTATTGGCTGCTGGCTTACATACTCACTGCAATGTAACACGAAGATACGAAGAGCATGAAAAATACGTTTGAAAGTAAATCATTTGAGGAGGTTTTGTGGAGATAAGTATTAAGTTTAGTTGTGTTTTTATTAGTCACAGATTGGTGTCGGTTGGGCAATATTCAAAATCAGGGGGAACTTTAAGCTCATTCTTGTTGGTATCGAACTCCACAGTAGAACGCACCTTCAATTCCACAGGGGAACTGAACTTAGGGTCATCAGGTTGGTGAACGCCTAAGGCTCTCCACCACTAGAGCAAAGTCTAGTTACAGAATTCTTACTTTTAACAATATATGCTATAGCTAAACGATCATCCACTGTCATTTACGATAGTTGTCCCACCCCATAAAACCATCTCAATTCAATTATATCAATAAGCTCACTAGTAAGGAACTTCAGGATGCTCCTGAAGTTCGGTCATGACTGACGGAGTTAAGACTTTTTGAGAATGAGGAAGTTGTCATTAATAATGGTGAATGATCCTCCAGCTTTATCACAGATTGATGTAGGCGAGAATTTCATAAATGGATACCGACCCAGCGTTTTAAACAGTTTGAATTTCGAGACTTTAAAGACCTTGGGTTTGATCCTCTGGTGTGCACTACTACGAAGTCCTGTGCTAGGACGAAACAGTTGTCCAGTACTCCTTGGTGTTTTAAAGGTACCTAAGCAACATTGACTTGTGATACATACCCTGTAAATCACCGTTAGTAGACATTCAAAAGATACCAAGAATAACATACTTCATCTCATCAATCAAGTACTCATTCATTTTATGGATAGTTTATCCATAGCAAGTGAATCAATCAGTTTCGTTTTATTCATTTTGGTAGTCAACTCTCAAAGAAATTATGCTAATGGTTCATTAAATAATAAGTGAGTTAGCTGAAGTAAAACTGCGGAATCAGATAACGATGTAGGCGTATTATTTGAACATATCAATGCTAGGACAACGATGACTGTCTTAGAACTCGATCTTCGTAACTGTTTACTAGTAGAGCTATTGTAGATGATGATGAGGCGCTTATGAAATTATAAAGCATCAGTTAGAAGAACTCATAAATGTATTAGCAAGCATGAATATAATTGCACTCAGATAAATGAAGTTACTTAATTATATTTCTACAAAACTAAGATTGAAAAACTGCCTTTGAGAATTCACATATTTCAATAAAGCAGATTTCACTACCTTGTTACAGAATACTTCAGCTGAATTGCTAAAAAGTAGTTTGAAAATAATATGGCTATTTTAGCAGTCTCTTAATCATGTCAGAATACTACATAAATATTTAAGTTTACTTGTCCTTATTTGAAAAAAATACTACTAGTCTATTTACTTCAGTAGTGGTAATAGACTTCGTTAAATAAATAAATAAATAAATAAATAAATAATATAATAACATATATATATATATATATATATTGAGCGAGAGAGAGTAGAATCTATTGTTAGAAGATGAGGGAATTTAGGAATATATAAAATTACAGATTTGAATGACTAAACCTGACTTCAATTAGGAATTATCACGAAATATGAAGGTAATATGCGCAGTATACACGTATCAACTAAAACGAATCATTTTTAGTAGCTAGCAACGATAACAGTAAATTATGAATTCCCCTTAGAAGAAGTTAGTATCTATGTAGACTTAGTAGATTAGTGGATAATGCACTTATCAGCGTTAATAAAGAGATGTACTTATTTTGAGCGTCATTTTCAATATTAGTATATCTGGAAAACAGATAACCAGTAAATAAGCACCAGAAAAGACTAAGTAAACTATCACAGTTTTCATTAAGAATGAATAAAACAGGTTCTAATAAATAACAGATCATGCATTCAGTAAAATATTCAAGTTGATTAAACTGGTAGGATTGATTGTTCAAATTGAGTAAATACGATCTAGCTGCGTAATGTAATTTATGTAGGCGACTTAACCAGTAACTATCGTGTAACAATCGAATTTTAACATTCATTTTATTTGTAATTGGATATGGTTTCAGCGAAATAAACTAATTTACATGCATAACAATTGATAAAATGAAATTAGCCACAACTAATTATTCACTTATTAGATGCCTACAATAACCGTCATACAAAACAAAACATAAAAAAGTTACGTTTCATTGGGTGAACTATTACTGGCTGCAATAAGCGAATGAAACATGTGCAGATCAATTTACTCAATTAAAAAAATTCACATCTATTTATAAATTTTTTTCTGTCTATTCACATAATCATCGAATTTTACGCATGTATGACTCTATAACACCGTGAACTTTTACTTCAGAATCTTCACTGTTTCCAGAGTAACACATAAAGCTTTCAGCTAATCACTATCAAATATGAAATGACGATCATTTAATTTTTCCTCTGATTATCTTTGAGAACAACACATACCTTACTATGCCTCACTACTCGAAATCACTTTGCTTAGTAGTGAATTAGTATTAATCGATATTAATCTGTAACTGAGAGAAATCACTAACTAATGATCATTTATCACTTAAAATAACCTTGGAATATGGTTACCAGTTTAACTAACAATCGATTACATTGTCATTATCCGCCTTTTCCTCAGATAAAGCAAATAAGTTTTCTCTATTTAACTGATTTTCGTAAAAAAATAATTAACTTCTATAGATTCCCTGTATAAATTCATGGATGAGATAAACTTTTCGAAGGCGACTGCAACAATGAATGTAACCTAGTGATTATTTTCATGTGGACAGATACTTTTTAAGCAAACAACTGTTATTCTATTCACTTCAGCATAAAAAAAATTGGAAAGTTAATTTATGGGTGTTATTACAACAGGGGAAAGTTGTATGGGAAGTTGTAAACGTTACTTTTTGGAAAATTCCTACATAGCTAGGTGGAATACTTTTCCTATGGACGAGTAAAAAGACAAGTTTCTCTTCAAACATCATTGTGATATCCATTGAATTACTAATCTAAGGGATTATTCACCTACTCAATGAGTATGAAGTTTCATATGAAAAGTATTTCAGTTTTCACAAATGAAGTCTTGAATAGTAACAATAAAAACATCTATCCCTTTAATTATAAAATGTCAAGAAAATTATAAGAAATCATTAACAGTGTAAAGTATTTGATATAGGTTATGATAAACAACAGAATATATGCCATATGGAACATGATATTACTGTTTAGTAACGTTTGGCAGAAAACCGTACCTACTGTACAAATATAATAAAGGTCGGCAACCTGGATTCTAATCTCAGAGAAAACATTAGTTCCTCTCGTTCCCCTTTCCCCCCCCCCTATGTAAGTATGCAGTGTTGGTGGATGTCAAGAAGCATTAAAACTGCATAGATCACGCATAATTACCAGGTACTTTAAACCACCTAACGTCAAAACGTAGTAATTTCAAGTTTTCTATTTATAAATAAGGATTAGAGTATAAGACACTAAAAAAAGCTGAAACGAGAATATTTTAAAAGGAGAGTATGAATTTTGGCTTCATGGCTAACTAGATAATGATGCCAATTCGCAGTAAAGTAGTAGTATTAATAAAAAAATTCGAATGCATACCGAAAATGATGTCGATTTTGGAAGTCACATGTTTATTCAAAGCAGAAAAACCACACAAATATAAAACAGAAGCACTAGAAAATCAAGTAACAAAACATCCAAGAGTACTTCTTAAGCAAAGGATAACTGGCGTCATAGCATACAACGAATTAAAACTACGTTACTCGTGCCTACCATTCATTTATTGGCAAACCAAACTACATAAACCTGATGTACCAATAAGACCAGTAATCTCCATGATCACTTCACCATGTCTTAAACCAGTTCTCTGATTAACCAATAAATTAAAACCAATTCGTATAAAAACCGGCTGTATTTAAAAAAATACATTCGGTTTCGCTGAACTATAACTGATAAAGTAATGGTATCCTATGATATATCAGCATTATTTACCAGCATTCCTCTGGAAGTAACTATTGACATAATAAGTTAACATTCCAAACAGTTATTCATACCAAAAACACAACTTAAACAACTGATACGACTATATACAAAAATACATTCACTTTCACATCAAGAATAAATTACACTTCAAAGCTGTTGGTGTAACATTTGGAAGCTCTTTAGGATCAGTACTCGGTGACATATTCATAGATTATCTGAGAAAGACAAAATTAATGCCTGCAATCGACCAAATGACACTCTGCAGAATGTACGCCAATGATACAATTATTATATCTGACGACATTAATCAAGCAAAAAAATGATTCAAGAACTTCAGTCCAGACCATCCCAGCATCAAATACACAATGGAGTACGAATCAATCAATCAATGCCACTTACTACATGTGGAGCATAGGCTGCCGACCAGTATTCTACAAACAATTCTGTCATGAGCATTCATTTTCAGCTCTTCCAAATAGCTCTCCATTCTCTGCATATCTGTCTCCAGTTTCCGACGCAGTGCATTCCTGGGTCTCCTCCTTTTCTTTTGACTTTTAGAGTCCTATGTTAATCTTTGTCTTGCGACACAATTTGATGGTTTTCACAGTGTGTGTCTTATCTATCTGCAGCATATTTCCCTAATTACCTCCTCGGCTAAAAGTTGATTTGTTCTTTGCCATAGGAGGTTGTTGTTGGCTGACAGTTGGTTTGAGTTCCAGATGTTT
Organism: Schistosoma japonicum; assembly: GCA_025215515.1. NCBI lineage: Eukaryota > Metazoa > Platyhelminthes > Trematoda > Strigeidida > Schistosomatidae > Schistosoma > Schistosoma japonicum. The sequence continues at coordinate 6,090,816 of CM046067.1, read as the reverse complement.
TTCAGTTATAGAAATGCTGCCCTTGCCTTGCCATTCTGTGCCTCAACATCTGCATTATACTCTCCTTGTTTATCGATGATGCTGCCCAAGTATGTAAAGCTTTCTACATCTTCCTAAATTTCTCTGTCAAGTGTAATTGGGTTAGTGTTTGTTGTTTTGTATCCAATGAAATTGCCTTTACCTTTCTATATGTTGAGGCCTACTGGTGCAGAAGCTGCTGCTACACAGTCAGTTTTCGTCTGCATTGTTTACTGTGTATGGGATAGGAGAACTAGATCATTTGTAAAGTCTAAGTCAATTAGTTGCATCGATGTTGTGCATTGTATTCATAGATTGCTTTGAAATGTTGCAGTCTTTATGATCCTGTAAACCACCAGCAGGAAGAGGAAGGACGAGAGTTAGCAGCCTTGTCTAAAATTAGTCTTCACTTTGAATAAATATGTGAGTTGACCTCCATGCACGATTTTACATTGAAGTCCATCGTAAGGATTCCGTATGATGTTTAATAACTTCTCGGGTATACCATAATATCGTAGAAGGCTCTATAATATTCTCCTATCCACGCTGTCGAATGCTTTCTTGAAGTTGAGAAAGTTGATGTAAAGTGGTGGATTCCATTTAATTCAGTGTTCAACAATGAACCGTAGAGTAGTGATTCGGTCGATACACGATCGGTCCTTACGAAATCCGGCATGTTGGTCTCGAAGTAGGACGTCGACTGGATCTTTCATTTGGTTTAATAACACTGTTGAAAACTTTTTCTGGTATCGAAAGAAGAGTAATGCCTCTGTAGTTCTCGTAATTACTGAGATTTTCTTTCGTTGGTATCGTGATGAGGTATTCTTCTTCCCAGTCTGCTGACACTTGTTCTTCCTCCCAAATTTATCTGAAGAGAATGTGGAGTATCTCTGCAGCTGCTTCCTTGTCTGTCTTCAGTGCTTTTGCTCTTATGTTGTCTGGTTCCGCTGACTTGACATTCTTAATTTGTCGGATGGCCATTTTGATGTCTTCTACTGTATGAGGATCGGTGTTTATTAGGACATTATTGACTGCTGCTTTGATGACTTGTGGGTTCATTGGGGCTGATCTATTCAAGAGTTCAACGAAGTGTTCTACTCACCTGTTACTTTTTGTTTACTCACCCCAGTGATTGATTTGCTAACCCTGCTCTGGATTGGTTGTTCCAGGTTACTGAATTTCCCAGCTAGCTTCTTCAGTGTATCGTATAGGTGTCTCATGTTTCCTTCTCTTGCAGGTTTTTTTGCCGTCACTGCTATGTCCTAAGCATAGTCCAGTTTACCAATTCGATGCTCCACATCACTTGCTCGTTGACTTCTTTGTATAGGACCTGGGCCTTGGCTTTCTCTGTTCTTGTCCGGCTATTATTAATTGCTAACATTATGCTCCTTCTTTCTTGGATCTCGTCCAGAGTACGAACAGAAATGCATTCTTATGGTGTTGTTGCTCGCGACCCGAAATCTCCTGACTTTATAAGTTATTGTTACCTTAATCTCTTTCCAGTTGTCCTTCATATCAGTTACACCTTTTTTTAGTAGATCATGAAATGCTTAGAACCTATTGTTGAGATGGTAACTTTCATGATACTGCTGCTCCAGTTGTCCAGTGCTTCTTCACCTTCAGTATCATTTCAGCCACCACCAGATGATAATCTAAAGCTATGTCAGCTCCTCTCCTTGCTTTCACATCTCCCTTGGTACTTCTAAACTTTTTATTATTACAGATGTGGTCGATTCAATTCTCCATAATGTGGTTAAGAAGTTTTAACTCCTAGGACAGAGTTAAAATGATTATAAAGGTTTCTATTGGTTAGCGTTTTTTAGCAAATTTTTTTTTCTAAGAGAAGTTGCTACTAACTCTATCCCCTCAACCTCCTCATTTATACATGTTTGTTCCTCCAGCAACCTTATGGGGGTTCCTCACTGAGTTATATTAATCCTATAACCGAACATGAATTGTGACTGTAACAGTGGGATAGGCACTAATATTGCCGTTTAAGTGCCAATTCTTCAGTCTCTGAAAATGGAGAACCTTATAAACAGTAACTACATTTCTCAAATTATCTATCTGCACGTCTTTGAATGCCTCTTTCAATGTTAGTTGTATGATTTCTTCTCCTGGATGTCTTTATTTCTCTAACGTGTTGTGATCAGACTTTGCTTTTTGTCGCCTCGCAATTCCATACGTTCACTTTTTCCACTTCCACGCGATATCCTGATACCTACTACTTATGAATGAACTTATGAGTAGTATTTACCACGTTACCACATCACCTTATTCAATGCCACTCACAGATAGATGTCTCGTAAGTACATGATTGAACTGCAATGATCATTCCTCTTCACTGAATCTCCTAAACTACTTCCACCAGTCAAACATCACCAACTATATGTTTACTAGTGATTGGTTTTGTGAAGACTAATGACTGGGGGGTGGGGGGGATTTTTATCGATTACTGGTGAAGGATCCCATACAAATCAAATACCTAGTGATTACAGGTTTTCATCGAATATATGTATCAAAGCACTCTGTAATGAGAAACTTTAAAATCATAAGGTGCATTATCATTATTGACTGGTAAATTTAACCAAGTTAACCATAAATTTTCAGTTTTATGTTAGCATTTAGGAAGTAGTCTCAGTAACGTGACAGATATCATGTTGTCAATTTAAGCAAAAGGTACTTGGTTGGTGTCTCAGTGTGAACATTAGTACAGCGATGGACATACATCTAAATGACATGTTCCACATATCAAACTTCCTAAAACTTCCAATATAGTATATTTCACTTAGAATTCATCGATATCAACAAAGAGTGCTCACTTGCAATTCTTGAATATCATCAATGATAAATTGCACATCTAATCATGGTATATTGTGATTCCACATGAGTTACTCGGTTCAGAATGGTTACCTTATAAATCAGTTTTGTTATTGAACAGGCTTACAGATTTCACACTCCATAGGACAGGAGTTAGGACGAGGTCTTCTCTTATATTTATTCAAGCTTGTTTAAATCTGTGCAAACTTCAAAGCCATCTGTATTTCAACTGCGTAAATACTGAAATTATAGGTGTGGGTCATTAGGCATGTTAATTTGTTGCAGTTATCTACTTGCTAAGCAAAACTTTTTATTTAACCAAAATATCAGAAATATTAAAGCGAGAATCCCACTACTTGATACTAGCCAGTCTATTGATAATGATGGTTAGTTGATCGCCGTATGACATGAAGGCCCTATATTCTATTGTTAGTTTGATTTAAAAGTGTTTGTATTTCTTGAACATGAATAGACGGAGTTCAAGTCCTGAGGCAAAAATCAGTACTGAGATATGGCAGGTATGCCCATCTAGCAAGCCCGAATATGACGAATCACCTATTCTAGATCACAATTTCCAATCACTATCTAGCTTCTATTATATTTGTAGGTTTTTATTCATTACTTTGTTGAAATTGTAGATTATTGTCATCATTAATTAAAGATAAGGCATATGAATTATATGAAGATTCATATATTGACTGTCATATGCATGGAACAAACTTTAATCCTCTTTATTACTGACAAGTTGTTAAAACATAGATCATGTTTGAACTTGTGTACGCCTTTTATTGAAGTTGAATTAATACATCAACAAATTTGCCGTGTCACAAGTCGTAGGGTGAATACCATGTAATGAAGTATTTATTTTTTAATCTTGTTTTAAATAAAATGAATCTTTTAAGTACAAATATGGTTGTACTTGTCATATTCTGTACATGTTGATTAGTTATAAAAACTTGGTGGAATTTACACTATTTAGTCTTCGGATGTACAATTATGACACTAATATTACCATTCTAGAAAAAAAGGAATGACTAATATGAAAAACTTTACAGCAATATGCAACGTACATTGTGGACGAAAAATCTTTTGGTCATAATTTGTCGAAATTGTTGAATTCGAGATTCATATTATGAATTGACCTGTTTTAGACAATCAATAAAAATAACTGTTTTCAGTCAATTATGAAACCCTTGAGTAGAACTCATATACTATCTTACCAGAATCTTCATGATGGTTAGCTTGTGGTGTACTACTTCAGAATCACCAATAATTACTGCTTGATAACAGTCAGATGTTTACTAATCATTGACTATTGGAAGTAATTTAATAGCTTTAGGATGGAGAACTGATCAGACCACTTGTTCTTCATGTAGTGGTTAGTATTTCTATTTTCAGTCAATTTTTAATATATTTCACTATCTGCTATTAGAAGGTGACTTCTAAAATCTGACTTTGTTGAACTCTACTTATCACAATTTCGCCATCGGAGCTCCAGAATAACTTCTCATAATTAATCATTAGTGAGCACATGTTTATTACTAAAATAGGGGGGAGAGGTATACAAGATTACTGATTTTGACAATATACATCATGGATTGAGGAGAATACTTTTCTCGTCACAGGAACACTCAATCGTAATATAGTATTTTGCAGAAAATCTAAACTATCATTAGTTTATCAGAGGCAAAATGTATGATAAGTAGAGTTCAAAGCATGTTGGGTTTGCATTACTTACTAACCACAAGTAATGTGAATATGATTATACGATATGTTACGAGTTGATGGAAGTTAAAAATGTTAACAACTGAATGCCAGCTCAGCGGTTTATGGGTCAAATAAACGCAGTATAATGTGAAGGCCATAAGTTTTCGTGAGTACGTCTGTGAACGTTACCGAGGATTGAATTCTGACCATTTCTTACAGACATATTTTCATTGTGTAATTCATATTATGTAAGACCTTATCATAAAGACTCTTAGTGAATCAATAATTTCATTGTAGCAAAATATGAGCTTGTTCGATGTATTAAAAGATCATGAAAAATATTTCATTTGATCATCTGAGTACAGTAAAGATTAAAAGCTTACTGTAAGGCTTTGATGTCCTGAGTTCTGCATCTGGTAGGATCGTGATTGCATACTGTCTTAAACTGAGAGAAAATAATTGTCAAATAATCTTTACTATTCAATGGGTTATTTTTCCCACTGTCATTCCATTCGGTTCAACCTCAAAAAACAACTACATTTCCTTGAAGTTACAGATAGGAAATTAAGTAAGGTAGAAAGAGGAAGTAAGAAAAAAGTTATTAATTTTCAGTTCTATTATTTTCTTTTCAGTTGTTTTCTTCTTTTAAAATATCCATTCCCTAATACAGTATCATTAACATCATTGATTTTTCTCCCTCAAGAACTATGACTGATAAAACTAGATATTTCCTTGTTGTCTTTCTTTTCAATTTTTCGTTTTTGTTTGAAAAAAAAGAGCATGACAGGAAACACAAAGATGAACATATTGAAGAGTAGATCAATGCAAGTATTTTAATGTGATGTAAATTAGATGATGTTAAAAAAAAATGCCAAATTTTACTTTGTTATAATGAATTCATTTTAGTTAGATAACCATTGAAAACTAGAAAGAACTACTTTATCAACAACAACAACAACAATCATCAAAACACCTAGTTACAAACATTATCAGCTGACTGATGATTAACTTCTGAAGGCAATTTTAAAAGTTCTCATGAAGAGAAGTGGCCAGTGGAGTTCAACCATGTAGAACGTGAGGCAGCTACCTACTCATGTCAATGGACAAGGTAGTACAAATATATTATGAATTAACTGAGTTGAAAATATCAACTGTTAGGTGAGCTAGACACAAAATTTGAGCCCGATTCCTTAATGGAGTCATGGATATACACTGCTGAGGAGACTCACACTAAGGCAAAACAACCATCCAGTTCCTAGCTTTTAGTGGTTGTTAGACCCGGATCATTTAGTTATATCAAGTAAATAGATTTATCAGAATCGTCGTTCTGATAAATAGAGTCTATTTTATTGAAAGCCAAGTTTATTTTAGTAAGTAAGTAACTCTACATAATTCAATTAACATGACAGTTTTATTCTATTTTCAATATTGTAAACAGTTTATCTTAATTTAGATCTTCTTATTTGATGACCGAATGCCTACAAACAATGTTCAACGTAAACCATGCATGAAATCGATGATCATTCCAAAATATCCACAATGAAGTAATAAGTTACATTTTTTATGATACTAATAAGGTTGATCTGTAGTGTTGTAAACAATGCGAAGATTATGAACATTGATGTTAATAGTTGAAATGAGTTAAATAATCACTGATGACTAGAAACCGGCTCTAAACAACTGTTTTATGCCTAGAATGGCACTTATAGGCAGCATCATTGATTCTAGATGATTTCGCTAGTCGTTTTTTGTAAGGGAATTGTATTTCTTTAAGTGGGAGCGATTAGGTTTATCTTGTCAATAAATAACAAAAAGAAACTTAAAGTTACATAAGTTGTTAGTATTTGTTATGTTCTGTGATGTCTAATTATGTATGATCACACAACTTTATTTATACTTAAGTCCACTGTACTATGGCAGGTGAAAAGGCTAAATAATTGATATGTCAACTTAACAGTGTTGCACCTATTAGAGGCTGATGTTAGCGTTCATAATGAATGATAAGATCACAAAATAATGAAAGAAGATCAGCGAAACGACACAGAGACTAATGTCTAATGTCGTTGTGATGAACTTGTGCAAAATAATTGATTTCTTTATAAGCTCATCTTCTGATTTTATTTATTTAGCAGTTGATAAGACATTCACATGTAACTAGAATTCATATGAACTACAATGAGTACATTCTTGAGTCATTACATTCGAATGGCTTAATACCATGAGTGTCCAAAGCCCATTTTCTTGCTAAGATGAGAATTCATGTGATTGACAGCTGTCACATATGCATTCTCAGTCGTAATTTGAGTATGCATCTAGATCTATATCCACAGAAATTGAATAAGTTATTCGCTGATTACCATTTATAAAAGAAAACAGCGAATAACCCTTCAGTGGTTTTATACATCATAGATTTGATGAAACATGTAATATGCTTTAATATTATAACTCAAAAATTAAATCCTATGCTTATACTAAACCGAAAAATTCCCTTCTTACGAAACTACTCTCCATTATTTAGTTTCATTTAACAAGTGACCTACTTGAATGATTAGTAGGAATGTTTTAAAATGACGTTTCTCTTCATAACAGTCAGAAAGTGATTGTAAATTTAAATGAATCTGGTTCCTATAATCACAGTAAATAAACTGAAGCAATGATTTATGAGGATTGTTGAATTTTATATGTTACATCACTGACAAACGATGGACGGACAAATGCTAAAAAACAGAAAGCATTGGACAGCTGTTTCGTTTTTGAAGGGAATGTTTTAGTATTATACCACCTTGACTCAGCCACAAATTGAACCCACAACCATGAAGCCTTGTTATAACAGTTTTTTCTTCAGACCATCAAGTTATCAACAATTATTTTATATTTCTAATTTTAGTTGATTTCTAGTGTTTTGTTGATCACTGACTAATGACACTGATGGCACCTGTTTCACGCTTGACATGGTTGATTACTGTTAGTTCTGGCTTCCCACTTAAACTCTTAGAATTATCTCACAAAGTTAGTCGCCACTGTATGCATGATTACTATCAGCACATGAAGTCTTTGGTGACTACAGAACTTTAAATCTATATTATGCACCAGGAAGAATATATATTTTACTTCAAACGAAGTCTCATTCTTAGTGCAGTATTCTATAGAATGGCTACATCCTAACTGGAAGAAGGGGTGATTTCAAACAGCGTGTATCGAGGATGAGTTAGCTTAGGTTGACATTTTAATAAAGAATATCATACTACTAACAAATTTCACTAAGTTTACATAGAAAATTTAGTTATGATAGAAGCGGTTGCATTATGTTCCTGTTGGCCAGTGTTGCTGGTCTCAAGTTTTTAATTTAATTGAAACCAATAAGCTTTCCTCACTAATAGTCATACAATCCCACTGCATAACTGCTATTTCACATTGTTTCGTTATTAAAAAAACGATTATTGAATAGTCACATTAGGTAATGTTAATTTCATTACTATAAATTTCCTTAATTAGCTGATACACTGTGACTAGTACATTCAACATGTAACATTACTTATGAAAAATGGGGTAAACAAGGTGAGCGATATTGAAGTTAGACTAAGTGTACTAAGTAAAGTTTATGAATCTACGATTGAGGCTGCCAATCATCTTTGTCTGAGATGGCTACAACACGTGCTACGCATCCTTAATCGTTACCAGTCTAGGTGAATATTGCCGGTTAGTGTAGGTTAGAAGTAAGCTAGAAGCTGTCAAAATAAGATATAATATTAGTCATTAAAGTAATGCACTGTGAATTATATCGACTTATATTCTACCTGGTTGAAGTCAGAGAGTTAATCGTATTCAGAGGTTGGCAACATCAGGCGATGCCTCAAAAACCATCTCTATATTGTAGAACCCTCTATTTATTATGGTTCCATTTAATTTCGTTAATATTTCACGTTTTATAATCCGGTAATTTATTTCTTTATTTTGAAGCATATTCAATAAGTTCATCTTTTCCGGTATAGTAGACTCGAATATTAGTTCGGTTATTATTTTACGTAGTGTGACAATCGAAACTCATGGGTCGAATCGATGTGTCAGGTTCCATGTTGGTCATGATTGACTGGTAAACTACTCAGTAAAATGTATTTGGACAAATTCATGCTATAATTTGGAGTGGGGTTTATAAATTCCGCCAGTTAAAGGTGAACTGATTACCTGTTATCGTACATTTTGAAATATTTCAAAGTCATCAGTAGATATCCGTGACCAAACATAATAACTCGTATATTAAACATGTAGTCTACGAGATAGTTTGTATTTTCCTTATTGTAGGTTTATATTTAACCTGTTAACCATCATTTCATCTTATATCATGTCCACGTTATTGATACATTCTCTAATGCAGATGTTCTGCTGGTATGTTTTCAATTTCATGCTTTAAATTAATGCATGACTTCCTACTTCTCATGTATTATTGTTTGGCAATTCTTTCGCAGTCACGTATATTTTGAGTCACAACGTAGTGTTGTCAACTAATTTATCTATGGTTTTTCGGTTATATCTGTGAAGGTTGATATGCATTAACCTGTTACACCAAGGTTTGAAGGCTAATCAGTTATTGGTGTAGTTAAGTATAAAACTAAATTAAATATGTGAGGGACATCTAAGTAGTCGTTAGTCTGGGTTATAACAAAGTCTTTGCTCATGAACAATATATACTTCTATAAATAGATGTGATCTGATTTAGAATAAGATTTGATATAGAATGATTAGAGTAGCATTTAGTTAATGTATTATTTATAGTCTTTCTACATCATGTTGAATAAAATCTTGAACTCATACACAAGGGAAGCAATTGTTTTTTTATTGATTGTTTATAGTCAACTCATAGTCTTAATACAAATTATATCTATGTAATTGTGAAGATAAACTTTCGTTTCTGGAATATTCTATAAAGTACGTCACTTCATTGATAAATTATAACCTTTTTGACTGAAGTAGTGAATGAGTGTAAACTCAAAGTGATCACTGATCCTAACTCAGAGTTGAGAAGATTTTAATTTGAACTTGGCATAACAAATTGGTCTAAGCCAAACAACCATTGAAAACCAGAAAGCACAAGACGATTTTTTCATAATAGTATGAGACTGATCAATGTTGCACTTCGACAACCCCACCAGGGAATCAAGCTCAGGTTTAGCCACGAAAACATAACTGTTAGACTACTGAGCCAACATCTAACAGTTGAGATTTCCGTCTCAGGTAATTCGCGATATAATTGTGCAACGTCGTCCGCTGATATGAGTAGTCAATGACCTCATCTCGGACAATGTTGAACTCCACTGGTTACGTATTCTCATCAGAACTCTATAAATGACCTCCAGAAGTAATTCAACAATAACGCGTCTTAAATTGGACTAAACACTGTCAGCGGGTTCCACTTGCCTACCACAGTGTGAAATTATTTAGTCATTACACTCAAGCTGCACACGTAGCAACATGGACTGATCAATTTCAGTTCATATCACCTTCAATAGAATAATCAATAAATTAATTTCGTGTGCCCTGTGACTTAATATTCATCACTTGATGGATATAATCTCATACTTTTCGCGTCATAATAAAATGTTAACTGAAAATAAATCAGTAGCGTCCCTTCGTCTTGTGATTTGAAATTTATTAAAAAAGATTTCCTTCCGACCAATCAGTATTACTTTTTCAATCATTGAGTATTCGGCATGAAACGTGAGTTTTTCGATGTAAGCAAATGCTCGATAGTGTATCGCATTTAGTCATCAATACTTGAAAGGTTTTCTGTTATTATTAGCAAGGTTCCTAATTTGGAATACTAACGATATTCAAATTATACGAATAACTCATATGTATAAGGTGTTCTATCAATCATTCTGTCTGTAGTTGGTGACTATGGTATCTAATGGGCTTTACGTTTCTGAGATCATTGCCAGTTGACTACAATGAATATTTATTTGCTAACAATTCAAGATTGTCTCTAGCTATACTATACCCTTTAATCATAAGAAATAATATCTAGTAATGAAACACAGATTAACCATTGAAAACATTTCTATTCAAGCATAAGTTAAATACAATTTCTATGTTATTGCATAAATCAACTACTTTTTTCTAGGTTATTCAAAAGAAAAATATTACAAAACTTATGACATGAATAAACTAAAATTTGGACATGTATATTCCTGGTAATATCAAGAGGATCAACTTCTTTGCCTTCCCTCCTCCTCACCATCACCACCACCACCACCACCACTCCACTCACTAAATGATACACAACATTATCATGTATGTAAACAATATAAAGTACACACAAGAATATGGAATGGATCATCTGTTCAGATAACATTTATATTTGATGAAAATCTTATTTGACAATGACATTACAATTAAAGGCTAAATGTGGATCATTTCAATTTATTCTATTTTTGTTACTAACATTTAGCCATAAATTTACCATTAATTTGTTAAGCTACATATAAAGTTATTTATGATGATCTCAACATTCAATAAGTAAGCTGAATTCAATTGTGGCCTCTGTATCATCTTCAAGTAATGCTCTAGTAATAGGTCTACACTTAAGAACAGTTTTTCATCAAATTTCGTATTCTTCTAATTTATGAAGATTTTCAATTTGCAGACAGTATTGACAGTGTTTTAGTGAAAAGTCAGGCTCTTCTTATCTGTTGTACAAGTGTTTTGTAACTAAGTAAGTTGAAATGTATCTTTTCTCCTTTTTATTAATTTCTGTCGCATGTAACATCTACAAATGTTTACGTGTAGCTAGTTAATCAATATTTAGTGACATGCAGCTAAGCTTTTCTGTGGATTCAGTAGACTATTCTGTTGTTGGAGGCTGCTGTACTTTACAAAATAAAAAATTTAAAGTTAGCCATGTCTTTTACTATGTTCTGCTGAATCAGTGAACAAATCACAATTTTCCATTGTATTTCCAGCATCATCGTTTCAGTTTTCAAAACATCAATTTTATAACTAACTGGGTCATTTCTATGATTGATTTCAAGTCAAAAATAGAAACTGACATTTCCTTTTCAAATATCAATCGGAATCATCAGTTATAATATAAGGGATGGAGGAGGGTTAAAATAGTTGTGTGAAAAGTATCGACTGTTAAATAGATAATTGTTACACACCAATCTTCTAGGTCGTTTACAAATTTTTAATATTATGACATGCTTATGATGCTAAATCACTGCCTGTCATTTCAATTGCTATAAAACTGTCAGCGTACAGCAGCTAAATACTCCGGATAAAAGACATTAATTTAGTAAACACTAAAGATTTAAATGAAGCCTGGAATGACTATTCACACTGATTGAATGGGTGTAAAAAACAACAAAAATGCTGGATTCAAGTTGGGGAGGGGGGGAGGAAGTATAATCTTGAAAACGTAAAGAATAAGTTCAAGCCTAAAAGATTCATAAAATGACATTGAAATTCTCCACGAATAAGCCAATCACAACACTGACGGTGTTAAGTTATGTAACTTTAACGTAATAAAAGAAGCCTCTTATTTCACGAACACCTATTACAGTGAAATACCAGTATGTCTTGTATTTCACTGTTCTGATAATCGCCCATTTCTACATCACATTGATAGGTTAGCATTTTATCGCTATAATTCAACATGTAAGTAACTTACGATGTTTCAGTTTTTCAAATGATTATTAATTTTATTATTAACAAGAAGCATACTTTTAGATGTATACCTTGACTTTCAATTTGTTTACTCGTATCTGGTTTATTGAAAGTATTCATGGAGTTAAGTGATAATCCAAGTCTTATGTAAACAAGTAATAATGTTTAATGAACAGTGAACAATTGTTGTATAATGTAGACTGAGTTAACGTGTTTAGTTGATGATATCTACTTTTATCATCGTTTTGTTTGATTGGTCATATTTCTAATGTTTTTGCATACTCCCGACCCCCCACCTTGGCAATCTAGTATTCGATGTGATTTTCTCTTTAGCATGTATTTCTTATTCGCATTAAATAAGCTGTCATAATGGTTTAGAGATATGACATTCTTGAAAGACAATGTGATACACTACACTGATTTGTTTATTGAAATTAACTATGTTAGTAAGGATGAGTAAGAAAAGACGATTGAACTTCCGGAGATATTTTTCAGAAGATTGTTATACTTATTTTGAATAAACATTTTTTCTATAACTTTGCTTTCATTTGCTTTTCATACCCGTCGGGATATTCCCATGTGTATCAAAGCAAAGGTAATTATGAACAAAGATTATTCATTTCAAAAAACTTTCATCAGCTTCTACACAGTTGCAAACCGACATTAATGAATAATCCAAAGTGGATAGACAAGTTTTAAGTGGCAATTTCCTTTAAATTAGATTATTATCAACAAATCTGGGGTTGTTAGTGTCAAAATGAATTGATATTGTTGTCAGGGTGAGCATGATGATCATCATCAGAATAAATATGTATTAGTGGGCATGAATTATACATCAGCAATGTGGATACACATCAAAACAAAACAAATGTTCAGATGAAGGAAGACTAAGTTTAACTGCACATTAAATGATATGAAATGATAAAGGAGGAAGTAAGTGTTCATGATACCGAGAACGAATCATAGTAATAATAATAATACAAAAACATGTATGGTAATAACAATCGTAATCGAAACTTGGCTATTCATTCTGAACTATTGACTTGAATTTATGAATGTAGAACCTGACGAGAATTTATCAAAAAGAATGGTCTTCGTTTACAGTTGCTTGATTTTTATATTTCGTTCGTCCTAAGGTTTTATTTAGTACACTGTTATTATATCACTGGGAAAGGGCGGGTTGTTGATAAACTACTACTCCAACTTCTTAACCTTATTGAACGTGTTGAATTTTGATTACCCATGATAAGTTGAACTCGGTAAACTCGTTTGGCACTTACAGAATTATGTCACTTATGGAGTAGGGAAGGTGTGTATCCGCCAATCAAATGACGAGTATATTGCATATCTGTTTGTCCGTCATACATTACGTACGTAAAAAATGTGGCTATTAGAAGTAGAATACGTTCGTAGTTTATTGGTATTTGATCGTAGATGACTTCGAAAGATCACTAACGTTTTGCATCACCAGGTAAGTAAAGATGGAGTCAGACAAGAAGTCATAGCGAAAGATTGTAAGCCAGTTGATGGGGTTATAAATCTTCGTCGAATTAGATTAGTTAAAACATGTAATACTGCTTTCCTTCACTCACAGTGCTGACTGGCTTTGAATAAGGATTGAAAGATAGCTAGTAGTGGACATGCTTAAACATGATATCAGTCGAAGAAGTTACAGATCGTTTGTGAAAACTCTACTTTCACTTGAATCAAAAGTCATAAGTGAAATCAATATTTAAATATTTTTAAGTGAAAGCCAAAAGAAAATGGTCTAGGACGTTTCAGTTTATCTTTAAACAGAATTTTAAACAATTGGTTTCTGCTTCTTAACTAAAATAAGAATACGCTATCTGAATCTTACATTCTATATGAACCATTACAAAACTAGACTATAATATTCTAAATATTTCTTTATTAAATTTAAGAACTACTTTACAGTGCAGATCGTAAGAACTGAAAGCATTTGACATCAGCTGACAAAGAAAGTTTTCGTGATTCCCATCATACTTTTCATCATACCCTAGTGTGCATTAAGTGCATACACTTTCAAATAATATACACATATTCACTGCACAAGTGTTGCTTTTCTGACTCAGTAGATTAGTAGTGAAAGCAGATGTGTTTAAAGAGAACTGACTGAATTAGAATCCTGATGTGAAGATAGATAACGGATTGTTGTTGGTTCATCGGACTGATAAATTACATGTGGGACGAGATACACATCTTATATTTCACCTATCAATCACAATCCAGATAAGTTGTACATGCAAACTATCGTAGTATCAAGGTAATTTGATTATGCCTATATAGCCACAGAGATTGATCAATTTCAGTTAATAATAACATCAACAGGGATACTTACGAACTGTAAATGTCTGCTATTTATAGTTATCTTTAGACGACTAAGATCGAGTCTTTAGTACAAATTTCACTCACATTTACAATACTCACCTAATAAATGGAGAGATAATTCAGTGGAAATTGCTAAAGAAGACACATTTATTTAAAATTGTAACAATAGTAAAGCAATGCATCTTAGATTCATTGTTTAGTCACAATAATCATAATTATAGAAATCTTTATTGGTGTAATTTACAGGGTTTGTATTAACGATTGAAAGTGTAACTACTTGAATTAGTTAGAGAAGATAATTGAGATTGCGGTATTTTTATAGTTCGATGTAATTTATTTGTTAATTTTTTATTTAAATGGGCACCAATTGTTAACTCATATAAAACTGCACCAATAATTGAACCAAGATAAGATGCTACAGTTGGTATCCAAAAGTAGTAATTATCTTTTTTGAATGCATCCATACCTAATCCTTAATAGGTAGAATGGATGAAACTTGATTTAAATTTTAATATGACTTCACAAATTGACTGCCTTTAGAAAACTATTAAAAACAAAGAACTGACATAAAACAGCTTTCTTGTTTTAATATAGGACTTCCTTGAAGTTTGCATCCACAATATCACTAGGGATTGAGCTCAGAATGCCAGGATATATTAGTGAACGCCATTTATAATGAATGTCAACTCACTACTAATTAACTAACTTCAGAAGGTAATTCCTTACAGTTCTAATCTGAAGATGTAATCAATCGGAGTACATGAATATTGGATGTTAGACAACGAAGAGGTTTTGCAAATATATCGGTAACCGACTAAAGTCCAAAAATATCGAACATTAGTCGTAGGTCGGCTAACTGGTCAAACGGTTATATGTTCGCTATAAAACCTGAGGATACTAAGCTCTGATTCCCTTGTAAGGTTGTAAATATACACTACTCATGAGTCCTTGTCTTTAGATGAAACAGCTGCGCAGTTCGATTTCCTGGTTTTAAACGGTTGTATAAACTAGGCCAGTTAGTCCCATCACATTGAAATTAGTTATTGTTTGACTAAATATCTGTCGTGTTTCTCGTAGATTTAGGTATAAAATACAATATATATTAGATTCTGACTATTGGTAGTCCTATTTGAAACTCATCAGGTGTATATTAATCATGAAGGATTTTCAATTTCAGGTCACGGACTTGATATTCGATAGACACCTACTGAAGACTACACAGTACTCGGCAGTTATTTTCTTCTTCTTTGAAGTTCCTCAACGGAAGTTCTTACGTTGAATCGAAATAATAACCTACAGGCTTTGATGTAATCACATATCTTTTAGAGAGATGACTTACACTTTTAACTTGAGTGGCCTCGTAACTATCATAATATTAAACTGCATAGTCAACTGTTCACATGATAATGGGGTTTGCATTTTCCACTGATTGATATCGGCTGAGTATCAGCGTAAACCAAGGGGAAATGCATAACTCCTACGTACTTATATGCGCTCTTTAGTAGTGCACAACTTTGATTCTTCCATTGAATCAAACCTATAACCCTCAGAACTCACGGTGAATATTGTAACATCTGCATCACTGGGCCGGCGTCCAATGGTAATGTTCCTAATTTGATCAAATTGTGATGATCATTGATTAACATCAGTGATTTATGCAATATCTAATAATAACAATAGTGTGCTCACAGGTATTTAAATTTGAGAGGTTATTCTGGAACTTCTAGGTAAAATGAGGTGACCTGATTAGGCTTACTTCCATCTATGAGACGGAATAGGGTAGCCCAACTTAAATGTTTGGACGCTCAAATGCCTACTTCCTAAACTTGAACTTTCTAGTTCCCATTAGTTAATAAAATAATGTACTATGGATAACAACAGTCTTTAAATTACAAAATAGTTATCAACATTCTTAAAAGAAACAGTTTCCTGTTAGACTAAAACTCAACTAATCCAGCTTTACAAAACTATCTTATATACGACTACATATGAATATCAGTAATCAGTCAGTTGAAATACGATAATTTAATGTGTCAATGGATCCATGTTTCAAGACTTGATTTTCTCATTGAGATGATTTGTAGGCAGTAACCTATTGAAAATGATACTTCGCCAATTTCTAAGAAGGAGATAAATACTAGTTTTAATGAAGTGAGAATGTTGCTAGCAGTAAAACTTAGAATGTATGTTTTATTATACTTAGGATTTTTCAGTTGGTGATATATTTTCCACATCCTAATCTTATCGTTTCTAATATCAACACGTTATCTACTGTGTTACTGAGTTTAACTAGAAAATGACAGGATCAACGGAATCTTATTACTAGGAGAATTCGAAGTTTACTTAAATCTTATGATAACACGTAAACATAGATTCAATCTCCACAGTGTGAAAATCATGGATAATCGATTACGCTCCATAAGATTCTAACAACAGGAAGATTCAAACTGTTTACACATAATTTAATACTAATTTGCCGAAATTACTTAACAACCAAAGTCATATGATGACAGTACTTATTGTGTAGTGTCACCATCAGGCGAACAATAGTTCTTGAATGTCAGTGTTCTATCCCAATCATTCGCATCTTTTAATTATGGTGTAGAATATGACAGTAATTGTGGAATGTACTCGTGTCAGTTAGTAGATAATTAAGATATCACATTTCTTTCATTATGGTATATTCGTAAGTATATCCTTAGTTAAATATTTGAAGATAATGCTAACTTACTACATAATGCAATTACTATTCTTGGTCCTAAATCTCGTACAGGATTAATCGATGTACCAGCGTTCATAGATAAGGCACCAATTCGACCAGCAGTAAAAATTGCCACATAAATTGATCGATAACATTGTTGTAGGTTATAATTTCGTTCATCACGGATTAATAGAATGAATATTGTTGTAAAGGCAGTCAAAAAGAGACGGTCAATGAAGCATATATAATGCGATGCTGAAGGTGTTACCATGAACTGATTGAAAAGTACTGAAGAATTTGTATGCTGTATGTGGTTATCTGAAGCACATACCTTAGCACTATGATTTGTAATAATTATTTCATAGTAGGTAAAGTATAACATTAAACTAGATAAGAATGAACTGGTTAATTGAATGATTGTAAATGGTAGGACATATTTCAATGGTAATTTACCAATTAAAGCTAATGATAATGTTACAGCTGGATTCATAAGACCATAACCAAATGGACTAACTATAGTTTGAGATAATAGAAATGCTATCGACCATCCAGTTGAAATACTTATATAGTGTAAAGTAGAATCATCTTTGAGTTTATAGTTTAATTTGTGTTGAATCATAGTTCCTAGTCCAATTGTAATTAAAATGAATGTACTGATGAATTCACCAAGATAAGCATTAAATAAAGGTTTATTCATTTGTTGAAGTTTCATTCGAATCCTATGCAATAACATGGTATATTATCACAGTAAAAGAGGCATCAAATCTGCTGAAATCTCATCGACTACATAGAGAACAAATTTTACTATGATTGGTTCATCCAACTTATGTCAATATTGTTTCAAGAATCAATAAGACTGTGATGTAATATAATTCAATTGCTATGTTGACGTTAGTTTATTTGTATTTACTTGTAAACAAACCTTCAAATAACGAATTGATCTTGGTTAGACAACCACTATAAGCCAAGTAGCATTCGATAACTGTTTTGTCCTACAATGAAGCTGCTTATTTAGGTGCTGCACATTCACAGCCTGCATGATGGATCGAAATCATAACTTTAAGTTTAGTAGAGAGCGCTTTAATCACTAGATCACTACGTCGACATCCAGTTGATTAAATCAATTTGCAATATATTGAGCAGATTTCATTTATTTGTCGGTGATCAAGTCAAAAATAGGTGACTTTAATAGGCAGCTAGATGAGAACAGGAACATTATATCGTAAATTATGATTAATGTATCCAATAGGTAGGTGAATACTGGTTGCTTTTAGGTAGTCAATTCAAAGAAGTGATGAACGACTTCACACTTGAGATGCTACCAGCTATTTATGTAATTCTTTATTCAGCTCAGACGAATATAGGAATCATTTGTATAGTTCACTTAACTTAAACATCATTAGACAATAGGTTCATACATACTTCTGATATTCATACCAGTAAACTTAGCTTCAAGTTTTCTTTTGCTTTTTCGTGCTCTTATGTAACTAAGGCATTCCTCTTCTTAGTCTAAAGTAGATATAAATAATGTGACTTTTTAGTAGAATATTTTTATCAATCTCATTATTGTATAATCGGTATCAAGTCGGATATAATTACGTTCTGATTGTTGCAGCTCCCCACTGAAACTCTGGGAATTGTCGATATATGTTGGATCGTTAATATAATTTAGATCGACAGTTTGTACATCGGTGTAATTTTGTAGGCTTTTCGTCTCCACTGGAGGATAACATCTAGGATAGGAATATTGTCCTTTGTTGAAGAGTTTTCGGTGATAAATTTTGTCCTGGATACTACAAGATATCAAACAGCTTATATTCAATAGGTCATCTGAAGTGATCAGTCATAATTAGAATGAAGTTACAAGACCGATGAATTCAGCAGTTTTCGTGGTCGTTCTTCGGTATGGGATTTTTCGATCTACTTAATGTGATGTTATTCTAAATAGTATTCATCAACATTAAGCTTCTTAATTCTTTGAAGGTAGTAGGTGAAATGAAATTGATAGTGTAACGAGACAAATACTCAAAAGTGAAGCTGATTACTGTGAATATGTTGAAAATATCCAACAAGTGATATAGTCAAGTCGTCATGCACTCAAAAAGGAGGTTATCTATTTCTTTCTGTAACTGGTTTAATTTTCACTCACTTGTAAATTTCCAGTAGTAGTAGTTCAAGAAATCCATATTTAAAGACATGTGGTCACTAATTAAGTGTGAATTATGATTTAGTTAAATAGGAACCAATTATAGTGAAATCTTATCATCAGAAGTAATAAAACATAAAAGTCTACTAAAGTGTTGTATTAAATGATGAAGAACATTTGTACCCTTGATGAATGATCCTACTCATATTCTGTTGCATGAACGCACTTTCGTGTTGTCGTTCGTGTCGTCATTCTGCACAACACCAGAGTTCAGTTTATGCTCATGTGAACTGTTATTATTTTACAAACGTTTAAGTAACCTGATTTAGTGATCTGGTCTACGAATTGTTATTTTCAGAGGTTTTTCCAGCTTTGTTTATATTTCTGCGACTTGTCCTGTCTATCCAGTACGGATTAATAGACTAACAACATGTCGTTATGTAAATTGAATGCTCTGAATGCAGAAATACCATGTATGGGTTAATAACGTTGCGAGAAACAGAATATCTATAGTAAAAGAATATGTAGCAGCCTGAATTTTATTCTTAGATATATTCAGCAGTAGAACGGACACAGAGAATCTACAAAAGACAAGTATACATGAAGCCAAGCCACCCAAACCAAGTACAAAGTTACAAAAGCAACAAATCTGCACATACAAACATAAACCAGTCACTAATCTACATGCACGTAGAAACATGTTAAAACTATGAATTTCTGGAAGCAAGATGCTCGTTATAACCATGTGATCAATGAGGCATTTCGATAACATAGACCTTAGTTTGATCTGAGTGGAGAGGACCAACCAATGAATTGACTAGAGCTCAACTGAACATGATAATTAACTGAAATAAAAAAAATAAATGAACTTTAATCAGATTGTTATTGGCAAGTGAAGTTCCAGACACACGTCCCATCTTACTTAGAACTCATCAGCTGTCTGTTCCTTGATCCCAGTGTTGATGCTGACGCCGGAACTCGGTGTTAACACATTTAAATCAACGATAAATGATATTGATAGAAATCTCCATTTACGGATGATATTATATTAAGGGGGCGTTTTAATGTTTCTTGTGAATAATAGATCACTTCAGCATTGAAGTAAGCGTTGATAATATTATTCAGAATAATGACTGAAAGTTGTATGAAAGGTTGGGAAGTATGGTAATACTCAGCAGATTAGAATTGACTAATCATTGGGTAGTAACTTATGTGTTTTATCCATAACCAATCTGATTTAACTCTGTCAACTGAGTGTCGATGTGGCCCCTAGCCTAAGTGACTAGCACTGATTGAAAATGATTTGAGAATTGTAGGCAGGAAACTCTGCACCTAAGTTTTGTGCTACTTGGAACATGTTATTAAAGGGTATCCTTAATCTTGAAGGAAATGTTACTGTCTGAAGGACTCGATTTATAGTGTTCTAGTTTCACAGTGTATAATTATTATTTAATGAAATGGTATTGTATCAATTTAATAAGAGTAAATGTTACTATTTTTATATGAAGAATAAGAGTTAAATTACATTACTTGTTGTACAATATAAAATTTGAAATGAATAAACCAATGGAAATAAGAATGTGATTGTAATGTACACATATAAACTGAATCAATTAATAATATGAGAAGTACAATACAATACAAATGAATAGAATCAAGTGAAATTCTTCTTATCAAATTATTAGAATCTATAATGCCAAACAATGAATCAGTCTATCAGATACGTTATAATGCATTCATTAAACAATTGACAAATCATTTTGATCTAACAAAATGGCCATTTTTATGCAATTGTTTAAGTGAATTCTTTGGAACAACTATATTCATTCTATTTGGTTCAGGTGTAATGATTCAATCTGGTGTCAGTTCAATAAAAAATAGAACAATAGAACAATTTATTTCAATATCAAGTGGATGGGGAATAGCTAAAATTATTGGTCTTTTAATATCAGATATAAATGATCATTCCGGTTTAATGGATCCAACAATAACATTAATTTATTGTTTAATTGGTAAACTACCATTACGTTATCTGATGCCATTCAGTATCATTCAATTAGCTGGATCAATATTGGGCAGTTCTATTATTATTTGTGCCTATTGGGAGAATATACAAATTTATGCTAAACATAGTTCAACTGAAAAATTAGACATGAATATCATCGGTGCTTTATTACTCACTATGCCAAATGTATCACATCAATTATGTTTAGTTGATTACATACTATCGAATACTCTGTATACTTGCGTCATTTTAATAATACGAGATAAGAATATTTACAATATCCCTAATGAATTACAATTGATCTATATTGGCCTACTTGTAACTGGCATCATTGGTTCATTATCATTGAATATTGGCATTGCAATTAATCCAGCTAGAGATTTAGGTGTACGAATTGTGCTGTCATTATTTGGTAAATTGAAAAACAAAACAATATTGATTTGTGTTTGTTACTTTCTAAATTATGTTTAGTATATTCAACTGAAGTTACTCACAGAGTTTTAAATAATCAATAAGTACATAGTTATAGCCAACTATTTCAGGTCACTGACATGATTGATCAGTTTTTCGAAGAAATATTCCCCCCCCCACCTTCCACTCGGATTCAGAGTCATTTCGATAAAGACCATGGAGATCTGAATGCTCAAATGAGTCAACCAGCTTCGCGGATTTATAATTGATATTCCTTATACAATGAGAAGACAGTCATCGTAGATGAGTTTTTCTTCAACAATAAAACATAATAGTAGGAATGAATATGGAAATTTCTCCACAACTACTGTAATTATTTGAGTTGGATTGTAACTGGCAAGTGGAATCCACGATGTACGTTTCGTTCTATTTAGAACTTGTGTGCTGGATGCACCATACCAAATCAACGGGAAGATCAAAACACATTCGAATTGTATTGTAATTATTTAAGCATTCTGTAAGCTTTTCTGCCTGAGAATTGAAGAACAGACAAAATCTTCACCATGTATATAACATCTTTGTGATGAAACCGACTGTAGGAAACCAAATAGTCTTTTATTAATCATTCAAATGAGTTTTGTTTGAGTTCAAATTAATGATGATTCTATACAGAATGTTAGTGATAGATTTAAGTTACATTTAGAATTAGTTTAAGTTTTACATTAGTTTTAGGTTAAAGATTTTAATCAATGTGATATACTGTTTA
Organism: Schistosoma japonicum; assembly: GCA_025215515.1. Taxonomy (NCBI): domain Eukaryota; kingdom Metazoa; phylum Platyhelminthes; class Trematoda; order Strigeidida; family Schistosomatidae; genus Schistosoma; species Schistosoma japonicum. The sequence continues at coordinate 6,068,234 of CM046067.1, read as the reverse complement.
CTTAACACTAACTTAATAGTTGATACATTTAACACAATAATGTTATTGTTATAAAATAAATTTACACAATTTAAAACACACGTCAAACAGTTAAATGTTACAAATAATAATCTCTGATTACCTTAAATGGTTATTCATCAAACACATTTACAGAATACCTTAAACACGTTCAACTAATTTAGTTTGAAGTAATTTTCTGTATATTCAATGTAATAAGTGATGAATAGTAGTATGATGATTTCTTCAAAAATTGTGATACAAACGTGTCTAATTTGACATGTTGAATGATGATAAAAATTTAACGTGCTCAAACATTCCATTAAATTCACGAAAGAAGAATAACTGAAAGTGCTAGAAATTACATGTTCATTGACCTTTGAAAAAGTTTTCGTTAACTTTAGATACTAATTTATGTTTATTTTATGTTCTTATATCATTAAGAGAATAGTTTTTACTTAAGCAACTAACAAGGAGTAATATGTATCTGAATGGATTCTTGTTTATCATACACTTTGTCTGTATACAGTACAATATCGCAGTTACTGATAGATGGTAACAACAGAATCTTCTAGTTAGTGTTCGCATACTAATCTCATCGATGTGTTACAGTGTTGAGAAACTAGATATGTCTGAAAACTTTTGGTCAGTTCAGCATGCATGTTCATATTTACGACGATTATTAGACTCTCACCATTGATGTTAAGGGTAGTAGTAAGGTCTAAAAGGTATGTGTTATAATGTGAACTACGGTCTATCATAGTATGGGGACACATTAACCTTGATCGGAACTAACCTACACACTATAGACGTTGTTCTATATCCACAAATTTGTCACAAGCTTCATAGTCCACAAGCTAGATACAAGAACATTAGATAAGTGAGCCACTTATTTGTTTTGATACACACATAACCTGATCATACAGTGGACTAATAGAAAGAATAACATTTCTACAAAAGAAAGCCAATAATGACCAAGAACTGAGGGAATGGATACATAGTTAATTAGTTATTATTCCTGGATGAAAAGTAATATGATAACAGTTCATGGGTTGAAAGTGAGAGGTTAGGGCAAGAGAAACATAATAATAATAGAAATTATATAAACGATCCACATGTACATAAAATAAATTAAATAGTTTTTCGAAAACTTAGTTCTGAAAGTTAGTTTTTCTTCTTCATTAGCACAATATAACAGTATGTCCTAGTTAAATTGGTTATATATATCTCATTTTAAGTGGCTTAATTACTAGTATTTTAGTAACAATTTAAGCCTGGCCTAAGGTAATATACTAATTGCCTTAGATCTGTCATACTAAAATTAACTGATCCTATCTCTCTGAGCTCATTAACTTAAACAACGGTGTTAACATCAACATTAAGATGTAGCTGGTATAACTTAACAGTGGACAGATTCAAGGATGATAAAATCTACATGTACTGGATTCTGTTACTTGCCAAATCCAAACTTTATTATTTAAATGTTCGATGGAGATTTGAAATACCTAAAACTTTATACAGTCTAATCAAAATAGGAAAAATATCAAAGCAAGACCAATGGCAAAACAAAACTACGCAAACCAGCCATCTCACTACGATCAATTTTTTTATTCTTGATAAACCCAACATATGGTCTATCAAGCCAAATTCCACGAATACTGAAGAATTACGTGGATTTAGACAATCATTCTATTAAATAATCCACAAAATTCATGGATAGAATTAGGAGACGTTCAAATCTGTTGATTTTAAAGCCCTATTCATCTTGCTTTAACTAAAGTGGACTGTCAAAATTCACAAGTTGGGAAGTATCTATACTTTGATAAATAATGAATTGACGTCATACGGTTTACATTTGAAAAGAAGTCAAATAACAAACTATCAATTTTAGATATATTGATCACCGGAACTAATCCTGAAAACCAAGTGAGTTAACCCAGACACGTTAGATTTTAAATTACACTAGCAGCAACCCAGTAGCACACAAGATTAACCACGTACACATTTTATTCCATAAAACCAAAGCACATATTAGCTCACTCATCACCTTTAGAAGGGAAGAAAAATACCTATTGACTCATCCAAACGAAGGATTATTCACAAGACTTTATTAGATGTTTCGCAAGATCCCTATAAAGAACCGAATCAAACATAGAAGCGAAATGGTATTTTATTCTACCATAGATAAGGGATTTACCAGAGATTGCAATCGGACTCCAGAGGTATATAAAAGCAAGTGTCATTCACAATCCAACGAAATCACTACAATTAGTTGTATATATGGCAACAGGCAAAATAACAAAAGTATACAAGCTGAAAGTTATTTTCAGTATTTATTATTTTTAATCATGAAGAACATTCAATCGGACATAGCGGCCTACCTCTTCATCGACGACTGCATGAACATTAATTAGCTGTCGAACGCCACAGATTTCACCTCTTTTATCAACACATGCAGATAATTATTAACGCAAGTTTATTTCGGTAAACTTTGTGATTTTTGACAAAGTAAGCATTGAGGAAACCAAGAAATGTTCACAGAATCGGCAATCAATAAACATATCTGAATAGATTCAAATCTGTCTACCAATTATAATGCTACTAATCAGATCAAGCGCTGATAACAACCGATGAGAATCAAAGCTGACAGAATAAAGTGCTGCTTAGAAGCCGTCTAGTATTAGAATGATGAAAGCTGCTTAGTGAAACCATCCTCCTAGGCTATATATCTTCTTCTCTATGTCATATTCAATCTAACTTAGGTGAATCCAGTTAAATCGATTTATGATAATTAGTTATAAGTTATTAGTAATATGAAATCAACTAGTCATTAGATCATGAATTAAGATCGTTTCATGTTATTTTTATTTATGACTAGTATGTATTTTATCTTATTCTTTCATACAGAATCATCTTTCCTTTCTTACTTTATTCAATTTTATGATTAATTAAAGGCTGGGGTATACAAGCATTCAAAGCCTAATAACTATTACTTTTGGTTACCATTAATTGGACCGTATATAGGAGCAATTATTGGATTACTTATTTATGAATTGATTATTTGTTTATATTCACCACTACCTAAAATGAATTATCCTAAATCACCAGATGATGAATACCTCACTGAAAATTATTTACAAAGTAGTTTAGTTGAAGAAATGACTGGAGATTTATTCGATATCACAGAAGTTGAAGATTGTTTTACAGATACTGAAGATACACTTTATTGAATGCTGACATTAGTGATTTATGTCTTTCACAAAAGTTCGATTTGTATCTATGTAAATGTCAATTTCATAAGTATGTTCATAGTTTCACTTCATTTTTTATTGTACTTTGAAAATAGTATCAAAATCTGTTCACCTTTTGAACACCTGAAGACTCTCATTAATTCTACTTCAATGGATTTGATATCACAAATTGACTTGACTCAGACAAACACTGAAAATCATAAACTATTACATGATGGCTATTTCGTCAAGGTTACAGATATCAATATTTTGGTGCCAACTAAGTGGTCTAACAGTATAGGATTCTTTGCTTAACTTGAGTTATCTGGACTCAATTATATTGTGGGGTTGTAGATGCCCACTACTGATGGAGTCCCATATTAGTAGTTTGCTGCATTTTGGTTTCCATTGCCTATCATTTGTAGCTCACTTTGTGATGTCGAGTTCAAATTAGGCAATTTTTGTAGTAAATAATTATAAACAATACTTTTTGTGTGATATGCACTACATTCTGCTTACATTTTTTAGTAATGAGCTGCTTAATTATTCTGCCATTAGAAGTCAAGAATGAGTGGAAAAACCTTTAAGGCTGATGAAAACCTAGGAAACAATCATCTATAGTCGAAGTTATTAAAGCAGAGCATTTTAATGCTTGTCGTGAAATAATTACACAACTTACTTCTCCAATGAAGTAAGCTTTGACAATGTCGTTTAGAATGATAATGAAACCATCACAAATAAACTTTATCAGCTGAGAAAATATAACTCGACCAATAATGTCTATATGAACTAGACGCTGTCTTCATTGCATCATACAACAGTTTATCGTGCATTATGATATCAGACATTTTGATATTGTGGCTTAATTGACAAGGATGCAGTACAGTGACAGAGACAAAGAGACAAATATGTCTCCATATTCATGACGGAGTGTTCGTTTTTCTTTATGTCTTTAGCATGTTCATCAATGAAGATTGATGAATAGATATCTTGTTTATATCATTTTCTTGTTATGAATATGCTGGAATAAATCATGGCAGTAAAAACCGGTTTAAAAGAAGTTGTTTGCTTAAATTCAACCAAATCATGACGTAGATAATCATTAATGTGACAACAAATGTTTTATTGAATTTCAAAAACAAAGAGAAATGAAGGGAATAATACCTCAGTAGAATATTTATAACATTGTCATTTAATATCTAACTAGTTATCTATCACTTAGATATGCACACCTTAAGTTATCACATAAAAGATAATTAGAAGAAATAGGATATAAATATGCTTGAAAATTCGAGTATGATGCTGGAATGAGTCAGGCGAACTGGTCATCGAACTGTGTTGCTTCCACTTAAGGATGTTCACATTAAACAGCTGCACGGTTTCACATGAAAACAATAAATTCTAAGTAGATTACTTCATCATACTTAATGTAACCTAACATTCGATAGTTGACAGTTGGACGTTAAGTGGTTCATGCGGCAGTCTAGACGAAGTTTTACTCTGCTCAGTCGTTTTATCTTTATCCTAAATATAAATCACCCGGTAATATTATTTGTTTTCTATGCGTGGGTAGAAAACTAAATAATCTAACAACTAGGTTAAGGTAGGATTGTTACACGTAGTCTGATAACGCAAAATAGCACAATGCAGTTAATGTAGTCTACCTTAACATAGTCTAATATTCATACATTGATGACAGTGGACGGTCTAATCTATTAACTCCAATGATATATGTAAGTTTGATTCCGATTTGATTTGAAGCCATTGTGAAACTAAATCAAACTTTTACTCCATTCAGTAAATAATCAGGGTACCGTTTCTACATTTCGTATATTCCGCATACCCTACGATTTAGATAATTCAATGTTCAGTTTTCGGCTCACACTCCTTACAAATGTATTATCGTTTATATATTATGAGTACGCTACCAAACTACCACTGTTAATTTCTTTTGATTTTTAGTATGTAATTCATTATTTGATACTTTGTTTGGGTAAATGAAATAATATACATATCCACTAGTCTTCTAATAGTTAATAGATTACTTATAATTGTATTTATTTATATGCACTCGACATTGATACTAATCATATCATTTTGCATGGACATTTATTCAAATATCACTTAAAGACTAGAGCTTAGGAAAGCTTTTGCTTTGCTGGATAGTCAGTTTACATATCAAACACATACCTACTTCACCCAATAATTGAAAATAGTACATCACGAAGTCCTCACGGCCTTCTTTTGTACTTTTCTTGGGTTGAGTCTGTGAATTATTCTTGGAAACAAGCACCCTTTATCTCTATTGTATCCTGTGTATAATCATCGTGTGTTCTAAATATGTTGTTTTTCCTTAGTCATAATATTTCATTCCAATTTTAAGACCAACATTAAATATGGAAATTCTTAGCCGTTCTGTAACCTATGTGAATCATCAGGTTTTCAAAATCTTTGGCTATTGGTCCGAGCCCCTATAATATATGCAAGCTACCTGTTTGTGGTTCACGTCAGTGACTTTAAACATTGGGTGACATGGATACGAATCAGTAAACGTGAGGCTGGTTGGAGATTTAAATTCATCTGAAAGTTGGGTTGAAGCGTGAACAGTATTGCTTAGAGTGATGAGGTGACCGAGCCGCTTGAGACCACTGGTTGTAGTCTTGACTGACCTCGATGCTTCAATAATGATTAATGTTCATCTGACTCGTAAAATAAAATATATCAACATAACTTACAACTACTTTCAACGAATGTTCAGGCACTAGAATATATTCCACCCTCAATATAAAAGATAGATGACTGGTCGATATGAAATTCTGTGTTTTAACGAAATTGCTATGAAAGCAACAAAACCAATAGAAACGGGTACCGTGATTTTCCTTGTCTAATTACGTAGTAACGTGCTTACCGTAATGAAACGTGTAGAATTAATAGAAAATTTTTACATCATATCCAGACAAATCAGCGGCTGAAACGAGTTTAACTGTAAATTTATGTACATCTTTGTTTCATTTCTTTGTGTTGAATAGTATATTAGTAATCATCTTGCGAATCTGATCTCGTCGTTTTGATGTAGCGTCGTGGAATAGTCTAGAAAAACTAATTCTTGTAAAATTTTATTCACCATTTCATATGTACTATATTTTTGTTAATATGCTTTCGAATACATATTTTTAGCAGCATTCGCTTAAACGTAAAAATACTACCTCATGTAACATTAACGTTTCCTACCGGGTTGTATGTCTGTTTATGCATAAGTGGTCGTCGAGTAAATATACTTGTCTGCGTCTACCTTTTATCCCCACTCGGGTTTCTAGTGTTAAACTAGAGTTAATTATTGTTCTCTGCAGTAATTTTTAAAGCCTATGAAATACAACCTTCAGCATTACAAACTACTACTCCTGGAAGCAAACTCTCCGGATATAAACCAATAATAGTCCGATGTACTAATAATAATTATTATTGCTATTTAGAATAGGCCTGTATCACAGTAGCCTAGTGGTGAAAGCGGTGGGGTTTGACACGAAGCGAACTGAGTTCGAGTCCCATTGTGCACATCAACATTGGGATACAAGTACAACCAGCCGATGAGTCTCAATTAGGATAAAACGCGCATCGTAAATTCCACTTGCCAGTTAATATCCAACCTAAATTATAATTATTATTGTAGTTATTTTAGTAACTAATTTTGACTGTTTATATATTTGAGTACTGTCAAATGATATTAAACACTGATTACCCATTTGAACATATCCCAAGTTCAACATAATACATGATTAGATGACTGACAGTATGCACTATTCAAATGATCATTTAATATAGGTTTACTAATTTAATATTTCTTTTATCATTATTCAATCAAATGCATGCTTAAATTGACTATTTCATTCAAAACATAATTGACCAACCTACCAATACACAATCTGTTAAGAATAATGTCAAGGAAACATATTGTGCAAATGTCAGTTAAACTGTTGTAATATTTGAATGTGTGTGCGAGTGTGTACAGTGAAATGCAAAGATGTAATCTGTTAATAAATTTCCCTGATACGTTTTTGCTGTAAGGTCAACTTTCTACACTTTTTAATATTGATTTAAAAAGTACTATGTTTAAGATAGTACTGTTGAATTTCTGATGCAAAGATACATTCAATCTGTATCTTCATTTAAGTATGTTGCACTCTTTAACTAGCTCTTTGTTAACAATAATGCATCTGACAGTCTGTTCTGTTTCTTATTGATTGTTTTGTGTACACCTTTTTAATTCATTTCAAGAAATTTCGTACCTGGAATTGCTGTAAAATGTTATACTTTCTCAAAAATTTGATTATGTACACTTTAAACTATCTTGATTTTGTTATTTTTATAAATTTACTGACTGTAGGCTTTTGTTGAAGTCATCGACAATAGATTTGCCCCATAATGCCTATTGTTGAATTACGATAATTTAATTATGCATCTAATGCTCAATTACACTCTAATCCCTTATCGATCGTCATTTTCATATTTGCCGTGATGTAGAGTTTGACATATTATGTAATTACTAATGCAAACCATTAAGTTACGAGCATGAAATAGTTAATGCCAACTACTCGTGATACATTTCAGGTCTTCTTAAAAAGCCCTTAGGATGTGAAAAATATAGGTGTATCAATAAACGTTACTATAGTTTGTCATTATTTTGAAGATGATTCGGTCGAAGTGAAGGCCATTATCATATTGGATAAAGACCAACAATTATACAATTGCGAATGAGGGATACGATGTTAATGGTTAGCGTTACTTAAACACCTACTTAATTACTAAAGTAAGTGCTTTTGATCAGGACTTCGTAATTGTATTATCTACTCGATTACATTTTATTCCGTTGGGTTTACTAATGTATTTATTAACGACACTCATGTATATATATTTTAAGTCTGAAAAATGCGATAGATCTACTGGGTAACTCCATAATTCCGTTGCTAATACTGGTAACTTTGAATACACTATCTCAATAAGGAATTAAAATCCATTTTTGTAGAGCAACTTGTTACAACTTACGTATATTATGTCGGACCACTAAAGAAGAGTGAAAAACTTCCAAAACTGTGTTTTAGAGAATTAATTCATTTATTTTAGTCGTGAGTAGTGTAAACATTACATTTGTATTATTGTTAAATTCCTCTTACTTTATCCTTCAGTTTAGTATATTTGCTGTTATTATATTGTCTCTCATTATGGACTACAATTAATTAGTTGTGTACAAGTTGCCCCTATTCACTATCACTATTTGTTTAGTTCTGTAATAATGTTAGTTTCCTAATTGATTCGCTGTGTGATCTGACTTTGTGTATATTAATAAAGACATGATTGAAATACAGTTCTATTCTGTCTGTTTGGCTCACCGATCGTTGTTTTTCCTCTATTCCGCCTTGGGTACTGGTAGTTGCAAGGCAGACATGTCTGTACAATGATTAGCAATCATCAAAGGCACTGTATATTTTTGCAATACTAACAATTGGCGACGGAGGCCTGAAGTTAATTCAACTTACGCGATCATTAATCATAAAGTCTAGTATATTTTATTATCAAATCAGCACAAAGAATCGCATTCATTGTCCTAAAACCGTAAAACATAACAATATAACGAACACTGCTAGTCGTAAGTTTTTAGCCAGTGACTAAAGAGTTTTGAATTAGCAAATATAGGATGAGGAACAATTTGTTGGTCATAAAATACCTGAAATCACGAGATTCCACATTAATTCCCGTAATTAATGATTGAAACTTTACGTAAAAACAGATTAGGTAAAATTCGAAAATCAGTAGGTTAGCTTACTGGATATCAATGAATTAGATTTGCAAAATTTTACATAGTTTTGTCGCACGTTAAATTTGACATAACTTATTGATCTGAAAACTGAATGAAAAATTAAGAAAATACATACCTGTCCAGTCCAGCATCTAATATCTTTCGGTCGGATATAGTTTTGATATTACTTATGCGCTTGCGTCCTGATTCGGAAAAATCGGGGTAGTATCCACCGTGAGAGTTCTAGCTATTTGAGTATTTGTAGAGTACAAGGAAATTTGAAGGCAGTTCCATACTTGGCGAGTTGGCTGCATAAAATTTTGTAGATCATTATTAAATCACCGCTCATTCTTCTATAGTTATGTAAAAATATATCGAGGAAAAGCATCCAGTCTTTGTACGATCCTAAGGTTAAGTCTTGTAACCCGCTTTGTCAAATCAGCGGGCTGAATTGCTACGGCTAGAGGTTACTGGAATTCGGAATACAATTGTATTTTTAATACCGACCAAGTGCTTCTAACTAATCGAGTATAGACCTTGGTAATTATCTCCACAACCCAACGAAATAATAACAAGTCTTTAGAAAACGATTGATTATTTTAACTTCCTATTGTATGAATGCACAACTACATCGCATATAATGACAGAAACAACGATAATAATAACAGTAGTTTAGAATAATACAATAAATATACAAAGTAATTAGAAATGTACTTCTGAATATTATTGACTCCAACAGTAACACAATCGTTCACTCAGTCGTTTCATAACCGATGGCTGCCTAACAATGGAACTCGAATTAAACCAAACAACATTCAGTGGTACCAATGTTAAAATTCTTCGACACAGCTTCATAAACTCGTCAATGTGAATTCTCGTATCACTTGCAGATGAGAAGCTAGAAGATATTTTGTGTGCCACGAGACATGATTAAGTATAGGTCTTGTAATGACGTGAACGGAGTTTAGAAGTGCTTCATCATTTTTTCTTCCAAGTGAAGTGATAATTTACTACGTTTTCTGATAGTTTCATTGATACTGGAAGCAAAGGTTAGCCTTTTGTCTCTCCTCGTGTTTAAATATCTAGAAGGGAATGGCATTTAACCACTCACCAGTAATTTGTTTGCTATTTAGGAGTGTCATGAATAGATCACTGACTGAAGCATATTCTACGCATTGCCTTAGTATAACAGAGTAGGCTCTTCCGTAACTGGGGGATTCAGCTGGACTTAGTGCCATCAGCTTTTGCAGGACTAACCATAGTGAAAGCTGGATATAGCCTAGGGTTGCGCCTGTGAACAGAATAGACCTTGCGAGTCACGCTTGGACGATCTTGGTTTCAGTGCCTAATGAAGAGCGGCGTAAATGTCTCTTTTACCTCATAGTTAATAAAGGTTCTCTGTTATGAGTGCTTTTCGAGTATAGTACAGGATGAATATTGTAGACTGAACAACGTTATTTTGTTGCTTCAAAAAAAATCACTTGATGTTGAACTTATAAATTAAACACAAAACAGAAACATCTATAACTAAAAATACCTCCAAAATGAAATCTCAGTATAGGGATATAGATTTATTGGTATTCATATAACACTAAAAACGAAATAGTTTTCACTGTCTAGTCTGTAAAAAGGATAATCTATCTTTCAGATACTGTAGTATCATATCGGAAATAAGATTTATTGTGTGTAGTTGTGAAAGCTAAAACAATTGCCTAAAAATTTAGAAGTTGTACATTTTTTCATGTATGTATGAACAGGTTGTGATTGAACTTTCCCTACTTTTAGTCTGTTTGAATCATAAATGCTTGTTTATTATTTAAGGCCTTCGATACATTCCTAACTAATCCTCCGTGTCGACGTCCATCTTCAAGCCATATATATGCGCGAAGTCAACTGACATAAGTCAATTATGTGTACCTAGGATTTATGTCTGGTAGAATTTGAAACAACTATGACTTAACATCTATGGTTCCCATAGTAGACGTCGTACATACTTTACTGTTCTTCCCATGATAGATATTTCTACAATTTTGCTTGACTCAATAATACTCCAGATAATTAACAGACTAAATTAGTAGTTTAAGTTCCCACGTAGACACACGTTATATTAAAACTCACTTCGAATATACGTAAGTTATTATTTAACTTTTCTATGAAGATATCTACAAACGCGATTGTGGAAACATCTTAATGGAATGTACTGAACGTAGGAGAAACACGTTTTATGATAGTGCTGCCTAATAAACGACCATTGAAAAGCAAACTCAAAACTAACTGTGAAACATTTAAAAACAAACACCCCGTAAAAGATTAAACACCAAGCGAATCGTGTACCATTCATTATCATTTCGTCATCAAGCTTCGCAAATCCCAACAACGCTCATGAAAATGTCGAACTTAATTGTCTAAGTTCCTTGACACAGAAACCTTCTTATGTTTTCTGCTTTTTAAGTTTCATCAGTAATTTGGTTTACACTGTAAGGTAACATGGTAAAATAATTTATCCGAGACGGGGTTAAAGTACCTGTGTTTAAGATATATTAAGAATACAGTTGTTCTCAGTAGACATGAAATGAGTACTTACTGTAACATGTTTTACATAAATAAATTTTAGTAGTGTAAAAATTTTCGGTCTTTCTACTGATCTTCTAAGACCACTTAATTTATTCATTAAGCGTAAATTGATTGTTTTATTTTACGTATCCAATGTAACGTAAGGTCAGACATTAGACGTTAGTTTGAAGTTGCATGATAATTTGATTAGATACCGTCTGGTAATGCCAGAAGAGAATAAACCGAGAAAAAGTTAAGGTTATCACTATGGGGGATGAGGACACAGGAAAGGTATGTTTTCATTTTGCTTACCACGTAGTCTTGTCTAATTAAACGTTTTTGTGAAAAGCGTTTTGTTTCAAAGTATTTACCAACTATTGGTATCGATTATGGAGTATTCAGGTAATGCTTGGATATACACTTATGTAGTAGAACTAAGGTAGGGAACAAAGAGTTGCGTGTGGATATATTCGACATGTCAGGAAATCCCGCATTTTACGACATTCGGAATGAGTTCTATAAAGACACAAATGCAGCTATTTTGATTTTCGATGTGACAAAACGAAGAACTTTTGAAAACCTTAATGGTTTGGATACATGAATTGCATTTCGAGATTAAGGAGGCGAATTCATCTCTTCCTCCAGTTCTAATTCTTTGCGCAAACAAGGTAAATTTATGTTTGTTTGTAACTGCGTTTCCATCATCAAAGTAATGTTGTACAAATAAAGCCTAGTTGTACAATTTCTGCATACAAAGTATAGTTTCGATTTATGTTTATATAATATCATGTCACTTAGCTAAATATTTCAACCAATTTTCACTTAATTTCCATTCATTGTTAGTTTTATTTGGAGAGAAGAGCGAATGGATCATTTAATTCTTGACAGTAGGAATCTTTCAAATGATCTTTTATTTGTGAATGCAATAACAAATGAGGCTGTAATTGCATGTTGGGGTAGACAATTTCACTCGATTACTATTCTATATGTGAGTCGGTAGTTAACTGGTCGATAATTGGTTCTAGGTTAACGGGCTTGTATTGAATGTTTCCGTAAAATTTCTGTTCTGAGAGACTAAAAATAGTAGGGCATACAAATAACGAGTTTACCTTTAATTATTTAGTAGTACCAATATTAGGTACACACTGGTTCTTCTGTATGAGAAATGGAATTATTTAGTTTAGGCAGTCTGTCGTCGTGTAAGTGCCCTGAAATTTCATAATTTGACCAGGTTGCGGCCCTTATAACCGGTTTTTTAAATATATGGTTTGTTGGCAAGGGCTTGTAACTCTTATGATTTAGATAATTTTCAGTCTTTTGGGTGGCGTACAAAATTAAAAATACCATAGCATCAATGTATTTAAGGGCTCTATATATAAACTAAAGAGTTATGAAATTAAAAGAACGATGGTACACCAACATGCAATCACTTCCGAATTGTCACTGAAAAAGACCTCTAGATTTGAATATGTCTGAGTGACGAGGAGTGGGCACAATGTTATTCGTCATGTTTGTATTTGTGCGTTGGTGTTCAAGATGCATTTTGTTTTCTCTTAAAGCAGTCACCAGCATTTATAAAATGCTGAGCCATTTTTTAATACTTGAAGGCCGTTTTGTAGTTCCAAGGGGTCTCAGTTGGATCTAGCCCTCCATATCTTATTATCATCAGCATATAAAACTACTTATTATAACAAAGTCAGTTGCAGATAATAGAAATAATACTATTTCAAAATCTGTGTTCTGAGGCACTCCGTTAAGTACCGTTTCTTAGCCAGATAACTCTGAACTGATCCCACTTTTTTTGCCCAAATACGAAGTCATTTGTTGATAGCGGTAATTTCAACCTACTTCTGATGTTACATACCCTATACATCAATATCTAGTGGGAGATCTTGTTGGATACCTTGCTAAAATCAATATAGATTGTATCTATAAATTTCCAAAAGCATCATAGCCTTCTTGTTCGGCCAACAAGCTAGTGTAGCTGGAATAACCGGCCTTAAAACTATATCGTGATTCAGAAGGAAGTAGGTTCTCGTTTTAATACTTAAGTAGTACCATGCAGATGATCCACAGAAAATTAACAGATGAGCTAATTAAGGTTACTAAGTGATCGCTTTCAGGGTTTATGCCGCTCACATTTTTCAAACACAGAACTGACTATGACGTTTTGCTAGTCTGTAGATAACCTTACACTGCGTTAGGGATAGGTGAAAACATTAACCTTAAATGGTTTGAGATGCAGAATATTATTTTCTTTAATAATTTGTTGAGCATTTCATCGGTTCCGTAGATTTCTCTATATTGAGTTTATTTATTGGCCAAAAACATTGAGGTCCCATATGCTTATTGCTTTATACTGCGATTTGAAGAAATTAAATTTTCTTTCATGAAAGATGCTTACACTGTTTATGTACTGCTAAAGTAGACTGCTAACAGTTCCGATTTATTAGAAACTGTTCTTATAAACAATGAATTATTTCCATACAAAACTGCCATACAATTAGTTTGTTTAATAACATTAATCCATGTTAAAAAGTAACTGAATTGATTGTTTTTTTATTTGAAAAATTCCTAATCTCGATGGGCACAGGATGGCGTAATAATTACCATAATTTGATTAGTTATAGCTGATTGTTAGCTAAAAGAATGATCATATTAATGGTTTTCCTAACTATAGTATTGATGACTAGATAGTTTTTAATATAAAATTTTAAATAGTAGGATGAGATAGAATACTTCTGAAGTTTGCATTTTATTCAGCTAGCTCATGTATGTGTGAGGTTTGCATGATCGAACAAAAGCAGGAAATAGGTACCGATGACTCAGAAAGTACTACAGAATGGATCCTAACTGCCCCCACTGAACAAAATCAACGGAAACTGGATAACACATATATGATTCGTAAATATTCCCTTCAAAATACCATGCATGAGGTTTTTATAACATAAACATTCATATGCTTCTTTTATTCTAGAAAATTTTCACTTGAAATCACAAACGTCATTTTTATTTAAAATAAGTGCAGGGCACTCGACTATTTTCCACTCAGAATGTAAAACAGAGACGATTGGTTGAAACTGCATATTTTCTTCCAACAAACTATAACCAAGCAGACACTTCAGAAATGATGCGGCAAATTTTGTTCTTCAGTCGAGCTCTTACATACATACCGTAACATAAAATGTACAATTACGTCCAAGCGCATTAGGCAGCCAATTCACTAATAATGAACCACGGTCTGTGTTTTGTCTTAGTACTCCTTGTCACTGTAGAAGGAACAATCAATTTTCAAATGTATATACTTCTGTCACCATAGTCAGTGTGTTATACCAGAGATTTTCAAAGCAATATTGTGTGTCTTATCAACATTCGATCCGAGTGCTGTAGTAGTTAGGAATATGTTGTACTCAGAAATATCTAAGATGTACTCCTTAAAAGGTCAGTTGAGGTTATATTCGCATAAAGAGGTTGAGATACGTTTATGTAGATACTATTACATCTTGGTACAACAGAGCAACTATTTTTCAACATGTTTCGACATCAGCTTTAGTAAGCAGTTGTCACTAGAATTATTACGACGAAATTGTTTGTCTATACGATTGCATTAGTATTTTCTAACACAGTCAGGTATAACAAATCATCGAACTTTCCGTGTAATTATGTTCTGCAGGTTGATAAAGCACCTAGATCAGTTAGTTACTATGAAGTTTCTAAATGGGCTGCAATACACCATTATCCATACTTTGAAACATCTGCATTTACCGGCCATGGCGTTACAGAAACCTTCAACGTAAGTAATATTTTTGAAGACAAAATAGTTAGTTTAGTCTCTTATCAGGTTTATAATAGTTAAATACTTTCAGTATTACAATACAATCTTTATTACCAGAACTGATTAAATTTAAGATCGTGCCATTTTAACGCAGCCCGCTATAGAGATACAATTTGGCTACTTTTCATAGAACTATCTGTTTTCATGTTTTAAAACAGTTCTAACCTCGATGGGTTTTATTTGATGACAAATACTTATAGTGTGAATTACACAAACCGTTGCCTACAGAACTATAGGCAATTTAACATCGAATACTGTGTATATCATATATTGTGTAAAAGTTAGTAAAACTGCTAGTTTATATAAACTAAACCATGCAAAGTGTACTATATCCAGATACTCAGCATGTGGAACATGAGCTTCTAAAATGCATAGTTGTCTACACTTTCTAATTATACACAGGGTGAGTGATCCACTGCTAACATTTATACACGAATAACCCTACACATTGGCTTACCTGAATGGATAGAACTAATAGACAACAATGTAAATGTTGGTACTTACCGTTAATGCATTTAAAGTAAGGTAAACTAGATTATCTCAACAATGTAAAATATTTGAAATAAGATAAATATACTGTAAGGTATATACCAGTAGCATACAACCAGTAGTAAACAACAACTGTGTAATATACTTTTCAATAAATCTGACTCGATCAAGCAACCGAAAAGTCATAAAAAACCATCAGGTCATACGACACGTTAGTTATTCAGGACAGTGAGCTAATTAGTATTATTATAAGTCTACTTTTTTCACTAACCAGTCACAACTGAACATGACAATATATCACTACCTGTGACAAAATATATGTGAAAATAATTACTAGGAATTCTAAATTTGTCTTCAATCTATTCTTTTGTGACATATACATGTAAGTATTTGTACATTTTTTCAAATTAAAATTTACAGGCTTTATTTGAAAGTATTATCAATCCAGAAATATATCAATCTTATATGCCTAGTCACGTCAGTTTTCATAAAAGTCCACAATATAATACATATGATGAGATGAACTCCATGCCACAACGTACAACAACAATGAATACTTCGAACGTTGATCAAAGCTACAATGCTAAATCAAAGTTGAAGACTTCTACGAAACAAACTGATATGCCATCTTCACCAGCTTCCTCTTCTTCAAGATTTAGTAAAAATGAATCACTAAAATTTACATATCAGGATCTTTTCGAAATAAATCGAATTAAAAATGCTAAGAATAATTATGAACGACTAGGTGTAAATATAACAGCTAGTAGGTAAGTTTTTTAAGGTAGCTTGGATAATATGTATCCTTGATACTGTTCCAGTGTTGGTTAGCATCGTGTTTCGTCATTGTATATTTCAATATTTTATAAATCCGGTAGAGTTTAAGGGTAATTCTGAATTAGTCAAGATCAAGAAATTGCCAAGCTCTAATGTCGAACATCAGAGATCTCCACATTACAAGAACTTATAGACAAGCGTGACTGACAGAATGAATAAGCGAATATTATCAATTTTTAATAAATAGCATTTAATACAGGGTTAAATTTGTGAAGTTATACGACTGGTGAATCCTACAGCAAACATTTAAATACTTCTAGGTGTTTCTGTGATTATAGTTGGTCAATGAAGATTAGATAGTTAGCTTCTTATGAACACCCTTTATAACTGTAACATGTTTGTTGTGAGAACTTGGCAAGGAACATATTATTACATATGAAGTCCATAAATCAATCAATGAGTCATAGTCAACATAGAGCCTAACACAAATGCTTGTTAATTCAAGTGTAGATAAGATACATCAATAAAACGAGATTAACAGAGAAAATTGAAAATGTGGTTTGAAGAGACGGAATAAGAAGGTATGCATGTAGGAATATTAAAACTCAAGATCTACAATGATGACAGATGGTAACTGCTTCTGCTCGATTGAAGTCGACTCTAAGTCTTCAACAACTAGTTACTATAATCTCATGTATTAATGATCTCGAAGTCTGTAACTACCATCATGGTTCACATTAATAGTCAATGATTTCATGGAATGACGTCCCATTTTTTGCCCTTGACTTTGCCCAAACTAACACTGTACATCGAAGTAGGTGGTGTAATCTGAAAGTTACTTATTCATTTAATAGTATGCTTATGAATTGAGTTCGATTAAAAAATTTACTCATACTTAGTCTATCTTATTACACAATCAGATGAGGCACTTTACATAAAGAGCCTTACTATTTACTGAAAATTGTGCATATCATCAAATGTTATGTATTTAAGGAAAGTAATTATATCTAAACAAAAAATAAAACGAAAGGTTCTAGCCTCAGTGTGAAATTTAATACTGAATTGTAGCTGATGCCAGCTAATAACCCGCAAAAAGAAACATATCCTGGATTCCAGAGTCAACCACATGTTAATTCATACCTGGGTGTTTATCATATCAAAAGAAACTAAGGATTTATTACCTTTTAACTGTATTAGCTAGAAGGTCTACAAATGTTTGTAAGGCTTAAAGCCGATGATTTGTGAATTCATGGTCTGTTGAAATGTTCTCATTTGCTTATCACTCATATTATATTATATTACATTTTGTTAGTAATACCTTGGCTGAACACTCGATATTTTCATGTCTATAACTCTAAGTGTTTAAGTTGTAAGGCCTAAGAGTAGGAGAAACCGATCATCTGACTGATAGTTAAATGCCACATTAGAAATATTAAAGTAGTATATATTGTTATACTCAAAGCAAAGTTTTCATATACGTTCAAAGATTTATACAGTAACCGGTTCTGCGGTGTTGATGTACTCCTCCCATAAAGGCAATTTGATAAATACATTCATAATCATGGATATACTGCTCATCACTCCTTTGTGTGTTAGCTTATGGCTGTGAAAATCGAATGTGTAGGCTGAAGGTATTTGTTCACAGGTGTTATCCAAATATCACTCAGGTAACCTGGGATAACTGACTAACCAATTCTGAGGGTAGATTTATAAATGGCGAATCAGTTGACAAGGTTCTGAACCTTCTTCGAACAAGATGGTCAGGACAAGCAATATGTATACACAACCACTGTCCACCTCGATGCATAATGGTGACTGGTGGTAGGGAGGGCTTAAATTAAGGAAAACAATAGACGGCCAGAAAAAAGTAGATATCAGTTCATGAAGTCACTATACATTGGACTATGCTGTCTTGGTAAGTGTAGATTACCTGGTTGGCATCCATGCGATAATGAGGATCGGTGGCTTTATCTACTGAGCGATATGGCACTGATCCGGTCACAGTGGTGCAGGTCCATCCTGTCTATATCTTCTTCTAATTAGTGAGTTCCATTATTCTGTCGAAGACACTACTTCTTCATTCATCATTTGAAAAATGGGGAAAAATAATTAGAAAATTTTATTTTAACCATGTTTTGATATGACCTTTGTCGATGGCTATGATAGAGAATGGGATTGTTCAAACTTATCCTGATAACAATAATTTGGTTTGTGAATGTAAGTTACAAAAGCTTCAGCTGAATGTAGAGGACGTACTTGTTAACTACATGGAGAAGAAGTAGTAGTAGTTGATGACATTCGATAAACAACTCTAAAAGATATACTCAAGTCAACTATGTATCCTTTGGTAATCTAGTGGATCAGAAAGAAATTTTAAGTGTTTAACTTGTTCCCCTACTCAAGTAGGACTGGGGATATTCTGTGATGCGATGATGGACCTTTTGGATTGAGAACCATGGCTTCAGAGGATTGGTAAATAAACACAGAGATAGCAAACCCAGTCAGGTTATATTTATTTTTGGTAGAAATAGTTGGTCAATTGTTGAACACCATACTTAGTTTAACTTCAGTGAATGTTTTATAATGCTTTCCTTAATCTTATGTTTAAGTGCTTCATAAACGGTGTTCGTTTCAAACCGTTGTTTTAAGAACATTGGTTTTTTGGAATCGCTACTAACTTCGGACTCACTTTCATATGGTTCATGTGTTTACTGCTAAATTTAGTCGGCTATCCATTGCTACTAAGTGGATTACAAATCTTAATTAACTCATCTTCAAGTTACTTTTTTCGTAGCAAATTATTTTAGCCTGATGTTTTATGATTTTAACTAAGTCTTTTGGTACCTAAGTGTTAGTGGGATATAGATCGGATCAAAGCATGTTTTGTGCATGATTGTGATGGCGCACGCTGATTGGCTATTTCTAAACCAGTCAGCTCTAGCGGATTATTGGAGAAGACTCTAGAAGCTTTTTATCTAAATACTATAAATGTATTAACGTTTGTCTAACTGAAAATTCCTACTTCTATCTACCCTTGTTATTTGGAATACAATTTCGTCCCTGTTCAAACGTATTCTGATTTGGAGTCTTGTTGAGTGTTCAATGACTAAGAATACTAAGTAATAGGAGTAGCTGGGTCGTTATAAGGAAGAAGGTATAACACTAAGTGATGCAGAGCCATGAATATGGGTACATTCCCCCACTTGAAAATTGTATGTGCATAACACGTCTTAGTTAATAAACTATCTAGTCTTCTAATTCATTGGGCAAGTGGAAATAACATTCTATTATTTCGTTTTTCATCTACGGTGGAACTGACTGATAGGTGGATGTCAATAAATATATTTAGTAAATTATCTTTTCTCTCTTCATTATTTAACATTATTAAAGCATCATTTATACAATGACAGTAAGATGATGCCTGGGTATCTTTAAAGAGTCAATCCGCTAGTTAAAGAAGGAAAACGTCTACAAGGATCGGACTTTTCGGTGATCTCATAACTGTAATAAACTATCTCTGCTACTCGTTATTGAAGTTTAATTGGATATTCATCTTATAAATGAGTATTAACGATTTTATTGTTGAAAATGAAATTAAGGTTTCGATACGGATTCCTGTAAAATCACGGTGTATGAAATCTACTGTTTAACAATCTATTGTGAGTGAATAGCGAGGATACATATGATAATACCATGAAATCATTCTTTACAGGTAGATTGTCTTAGTTTTCTGATGAAATTAAAGAATCCTTTGTGCTATAGTTAACTATTTCTTTCTGAAGTGAACGTGAGATTTCTACTAATCATTTTCCTGCAGCATAGTAAGTCGAATTGTTCATATTCAGGACTGATCAGAAAGGTAATCTGTAATTGTGAACCTTTGGGAAAATCAAATAGTCTGGGTATTTCAGTTCTGCGAAGTTGTAGCAAAATGAAAATGTATCTTAGAAATAGATCTTTCCATCGAATATTTTAATATACTTCACGTTATTGGTCTCATCGTGCTAATATGGCAACGACAAGTTAACGTGTATCTGTGTATCAGATTCAATGTTATTTATACTTAACTGATTGAAATTAATACTTAGTAGTAATTGTCCTACTTTCTTTGTGCCTTATTTAATTTTAAGTGAAGAAATTCGTAAAGCATTTCGTCGTTTAGCGTCTATTCTACATCCTGATAAAAATAATGCTCCAGGAAGTGAAGAAGCTTTCAAAATATTAGTAAAAGCAAAAGACGCTCTACTCTCTTTATCAGGTGGATCTAATTGGTTCAGTTCAAGGTTTTCATCTTAGTGGACTTTTTTTTCTTTTTATCAATAATTGATCTCCAATTATAAACTGTGATGTAAGAAGCAATGTGGATTTACAAATTCCAATATAACATACTCACTACTTACAAGTAGAGTTATGAGATGTGTTACTTTTATGCTCAATTATTTATGTACTATCAATGAAATTTGTTTGTACAGAATAAAAAAGTTGTTATGACAGGATACAGAAAACGGAATCACGACCTATGCAGTTTATTCTCCATGTTACCATGACTCGTGCCGCTAAATCGCATCTGTTAATCATTTGATGACTATGATATTTATATTGCTAAAGTTGTATGCGTTTCGTAGACTCATGATTGACTATCATAAATATTCTTCCCCAAGTTATTATAATTTTACTCCAAACGTATCATCCCAATTCCTTTACGAAACTCCCCTCAGTTCAGTGTTTAGTGTATTTTGTATTTCTTACTAATATGCTATATAAAATCCTTTGTTCATACTCAATAAACGGTTTGGTACTGTCTTCTATTTGATAGTGATCCGTTCTTTCACTCAACGACTCTGGCTCCGATCCAGCTAATCAGATCACATAAACTATAGTGTAGTTATTAATAGCTAAAAGTTAAATGTATAGAAGAGAAAGACTTCTTTTAATTAATGGAGCTACTATCAACATTATCTCCAGTATATGACAAAACTACAATAGGACCAACTCTAACTACTATTTCGAGCCACATTAAATAGCATCTAAAGCCACTGAGTTGCACTATCTTTAGGAGGCCAACATGGGAGCTGTGACAGACCGATGGATGTTAGTTCTAGACAGTGTCACGGTGTCACGTCATAAACTGATTATTTCTACGCTCTTTCTATCCATTTAATTACCACATCGGTATATAATGCCTCAAACAAAGCATTGCCACCTCATGTCATCACTCCTTCGAGAGTATCAATGGTTAAACATAGAAAGTCGTTATACAACTTTACCTTGGAGAATTCTTTCCCAAAATGAATGCAACTTCTATATGCAACGAAACCCTTTTAATGACACTATGGGCTATGTGTTTATACTGTATGGTCTTCAGTTCAGTCCTCAGGTCCCAAAGCGCTTACACTGAAATCTTTCAGTAAAACATAACCTACCTACCACAAATCCACAAATTTAGTTAAAATATAAGGGACTATTTAATTATTAGTAACCGATCTATTGCAATAAAACTAAACAACACAAATGAATTAACTAAAAAATATTGGTCACTTTAAGAAATATAGACAACACATACCATGAGTACAGAAAAGCATCTATCGTATATCATGGAACAGTAGAATAAGTAATATGAAGGTTAGACAAAAGGTTTTTGGGAAATATGGTAAACCAATCAAAGAAGTCATTAACCTTCATCAACCGAGATGGCTAGGACACCTGTTGCACATGCCAGATTACCGCCTGCCTCGTCGCGCAAAGTTGGCTGGGGTTGAAGTAGGATGGAAGAATAGTAAGGGCGGTCAAACCAAAACATGGCATCAGTCCATGAAGTCTTTGACTGTTGGTCTAAGCCATGTTGGTAGATGCAGATTACCTGGTTGGGGTCCGCGTGATAGTCGCAATAAATGGCTGGAGACACTTGGAGACGGCTCAGAATCGGTCACAGTGGTGCAAGTGTATTCACTCTTTAACTTCATCTAAATCTTGAATTTTATCATCATTTTCTGCACGCCTTTACTCTCTCCTCTTGTATTCTGTTATTATGTTACCTCTGTTATCTAGAAGTGCTAATGTGGTATGGCAACTTGAACCTATGGGTGTGTGCCTGATTTTACGTTGTTGATGATGAAAATCATAATGTTAACTAGTATAGTCTGACTATCTTAATGAAAACATCTGTTTGTTGCGATTTGTAGCACAAGTTCGAACGTATTAAACCACAGGAGTGTATTAGACAAAGTCAATACGCTTTGTTTCTAAGTGTCTACGAGCATGAAGCCGAACTTTAGAGGCTCGCGTCAATATGATTAAAGTATGGAGACGAACTAATCAAGGTTCAAAGCCAAAGAAGCAAGTTCAAGTAAACAAAGCGACTATCAGTCATACATTATATAATTTAGACTATCTAAGAATAGTGTAATGACAAAAGAAAGCTAATTTACACAATAATGATACAGAAGTAAAGCCAGTAAAATGTTAAGATGCTCTACTCCGGTGAAAAATATATAAACTAATAGTCTCCAAACATCTTATATCAATAACATGGTGCACGCCATAGAGAACAATGTTCACAATACAAACTTATCTCGGTTAAAGTACCTCAGTGGTTAGAAAATAAGTTTGAGATAGGGACCTACCAAGACTGCAAGTGTATGTCTGACGAGCCCTAATTTGTATGAAACCCCGGTCTATAGTTTTCTGCCGGCTACTTTTGAAAATCTAAAACTTGGAATTAAGAAGGTAATAGAATCTGATTACTTTTCTTTTTCTAAAAATGACTTTTAGGTAACTGATTCAAACACTAGACACCAATGCAACCAACTTTGCAAATGCAAGTCATAGCGGTAAAATGTTTGTAATATTGTAGGTACATATATTCGTGAATCATGATGTAGACAACACTGGTCACGTTCAGAATAAGTAGAAATGTATTGATTGATGAAAGTCATTAGAACATATAGTAGACAAAAAGCAAAAAGAAAATTCATAGGTGGTAAGTTCTTCAGGAATCTAGATAAATTCATTCACCGAAGTTATTTCAATTGCATATCATAAGAACTTTCACCTTAACTTAGAAATCCTAACGATAGTGTAATTTTAAGAATGCACGAAGATAATGTACTTTCACAATGGCTCCTTTGAAGAACTGCTTCGTAAGAAATTTTTGTAATTGGAAGGGCAAAGCTAACTGCTTTTGCTCTTTGCCTTTTGCTGTTATTTTATCAATACATCTTACTACCTTGCTCTACACTTGTTCTGATTTGGAATCAAGTCGCTGTGGTTGTCGAACCGTAGAATGCTAAGCGAGATTAATACATAATATTACCGGGACTAATATAGATAATGTAACTTAATACTATGAGATACGAAATCGTATCTGAGTCTTCCTTGTGATACCTGATGGGTTCTAAATAGAATGGTACATATCTACTGAATCTCATTACTAGGCCATAATTGAACCTTACTAAAACTTGTAACTCAATGAACAATAGGAGTAAGTTTGTTTAAAATACTGACAGACTGCTTCAATATATACCATAATATCAACAATCGTAAAACCTAAGCCTTCATTAATACAACATTTCAGTGTAGTTGTTCCATACAATGTTTCCCTTTTCATGAATTCAAGAAATGTGAAGGAAGCGGTCTCTCTTTCGTAGTTGTATAACAACCAAGAAAGAATAATAATTTATCATCACTACACATGATTTACATCAAGTTGATGATGTACTTGGAGGAATTATACAAATATTTTGTGTATTAACAGTAATGTAACAACTCCAGAAGAGCACTGAAAGAAAACATGGAGACGAGATTTTAGATAATTGAAACCATAAATTACATAAAGATAACAGAATAAAACCGAATTTCGCTTAAAAAGTCACATAAGAATGAAGAGAAGAAATTAATGATTGGAAGTTGAAGTACAGCGTTTAGTAATTAAATGTTTGAGACTAAAGTTACCAAAGTAATGTAACATTAACAACTGTATCTTCTCGGTCTAAACTTACAAATAGTGATAGGTTTAAGCGAAACGCAATACATTAGACGTTGTTTGGATAGCGATTATATTGAAAGATTTTAATAGAGTAGTCTTGTGTTACACTATCAGATACATGACAAACGATGGAACTATTGAAAGTATATTGTGCTTTTAGCTATGGTATGCGCTCAGCGATGGAGACATTGACGTTCCTCTTAGTTCTTTTAATTAAAGTGCTGTAGAACGAACATGTAGACTGGTAAACTCATGAAACAGTAAAATTTGTTCATTTACGTCAGTCTTAATGAGCGATTTCTTTGATGGATAGAGACGAGCGTAGCAGTCTGATACATCTCGTTTACAGCTTCACTTAGTCTATAGCATATCCATTTGGTCATTACATGACTTTGAAACCAAGTCATGAGTTGAAAATGACGTTTTTCTTGACAGCAATACCTTGAATTCCTTGTTCTTGTTTTTTTTTCTTTTAAATCCACCAATGAACTTTGTACTTAACCATTATCTTTCAATGATGGATAATAGTGCACACAGTTACGGTTAACTCCAACTGGTTTAAAATGTAAACTGTAATAAAAGTTACACTTTATTATTTAGTAAATATACATTAAATGAACATTGAAAATATTGTGAATGTAGATATCAGACTATTTTTTTTTCTTTCTATTGATAAATTTTGTTTTACAGTAGTCTTAGTGTGATTTATCGCTTTATGGATTGTATTCTTATTCATATGTTTGACAATTTTACTTGTACAAAATACGTATGTGTTACTATCTATGCATTATACCTACCACGATGATTTCTTTTCTCTATGCTACAGTTAACAAAAATTGTATTATATTCATTAAATTGTCTATCGTTGTCGATATTATATTTTTGTTTTTCTGTTTTCTTCATAATCTTTATGATGTCTAGTACCTTTTATCTCACATTCACACACCACCATCATTATCACATCATGAGAATACACACAATCGAACGTATACGTTTGACTGGATACAAGTATTCTTGCAACTATTTAACTAGTGTGCTACATTCAATGCTGAAGAAGCAATAAACATTCAGTCACAAAAATGAATCTTTCTAAATAAACTAGTTATTATATTTTAAACATGTACTATATAATGTACAGAGACAATGTATACAATACAACTTTTATAAGTGTATTTAATATGTGACTAACAGTGAAATAGTGGACACGCGTATCATCCTATCTGAAACTATAACTTTATAGCTTAGGGTTCAAATGATAAACACGTTATCCACTGAGTCAAAATAGACAATCATTTGTTCCCTGAAAAACTACAAAAACAACTCTGAATACCCAAAACAATTTCGGTAAACACTCTGACAAACTCATATTCATCACAATCATCGTTTTAAAAGCAACTCATACTCAACTATCTTCATGAGAATAAAGCCTGATTACTAGAAATATGCAAGAATGTTTAATTAAGAACACATGCTTTACACTAATTAAATAAAAATAAACGTTGGGGCAGGGATCAATTAAATACATGAAGAAGTGCTCACAGAATGTTAATGTCTAGCATAGATAAAGTGTCGAACCGACTCATACCTTTTTTTGCTGGAAAAAAGGAAAATACTTGTTTAACTATTCTAATACCATATTATCCTCCCCCCTCATCCCCTACAGCTGTTTTCAATAAAAACGTTAACGCAGTGCAGACTGATATTCCTGATGAAAAACACAAATATAGTGAAAATTATATTGTAAAAAAAAACAGCACCCACATATCATTGAACGAAAAAACATGACAGAAATCGCTGACTAGAATGCAACATCCTCTGTCAACAATGAAGATGTTGCTGACAATAAACTACTAATTAGGATGAGAAGTGTTTCAGCTGAGAACCTAATGATTATGACTTAGTTAGCTCAATGAAGGTTATCAACAAGGAAATACTGCCTCATATTTTGTGTTATATAACACTTGCTAGTAACGAACAGATGCTCCCTATGTGATTCGAAGCTGTACAACTAAGTTAAACAGTTAAGTGATCAATAAGTAAATGTCTAAGTTGTTATTTCTAGTGCATATATATATATATATATATATATATATATATATATATATATATATATACTTATTAGAAAACAAACATTCGTTCTAATAGAATAGATATTATCTTACACTATACTCGTAATGATAATAACAATGAATAGTAAACAATTGATGGCTATCGTTAATTGAAATAATTAATGCATGGTACAAGGTACAACAATACAATGAATGGTGGAGAATAGTAAATCACCAGACTAACACTCAAAAATATCTTTATATACGTACTGACATTCAGTTGACTTACATTGAAATACAACTAAACTACCTGTTATACATAAGTATAGAATACATATTTCATATATTAGAAAAAGAATTATTTATAATATGAAAAGAAATTACACCTGTTGCATAAAATCATCAGAAAAGAAGTATACATGCATGTGCATGTACAATGGATACTGAATATAAACATTTCTAGATGAGAGATGTAAGCGCTGAGGTTATCCGGAACATTTTGCATCTTGCCGTTCTCACTGTGCTACATTTGACATGTTTACAATAAATGAAGAATGCACATGAATATGCAGTACTCATTCAGTGAATGGATGAAAAAAAAATGAATGAAAATGTTGAATATAATACATATATATATTGAATATTGAAGAAGAAAAAAAGGAAATGTTACTTGAAATGATTTACATTTCTATCTGCTTTCTTTAAAAAAAAATGCATTGATGATACTAAGAGACAGAATTTGTTAGAAGAAAGAAGATGAATAGAAAATATTGTATTTAGCGCTTTTATTGACCACAAATTAGTGTATACAACAGCATAAAACGAATAGAATAAAACGAACAATAGAAGAAATTAAAATATAAAAACAGATATGGGAGACATGAAAAGAGTAAAATTCGATATACACACACACATGAAGTGTTAAACAACAGTAACAATAATGTAACTGTGATTGTTGTTTACTAAGAAATTCCTACATTGTTGATTTGATTGTTTCATCAACAATTTTTATGTCGTTAATATCATCATGTGAGCTCGATTGATTTTTATCAGACGGTAATAATGTAGTTAATGCGGGTACATCATCAGTATGATTATCTTCAGCATTAGTAGTATGGTTTTGATGTCCAGTAGAAGAATACAAAGAATCCGTTACGATATGATTTAATTCATATGGATTCAGCTTAGGTAATAATTTAGAAGGTGAAGATGATGATGAGTCTGTACACGAAGATGATGGAGATTGGGATGATTCACATGGGACAATTTGACTAGCACTTTGACTAACACTAGACATCTCTCCATCATCCGGGCTAACATTATATATGCTACGTTTTGTTTGCATTATCATATTTGAATAAGGTGATAATGGATGAGATGAATGTGGATAAGTTGTCATCGATGTTAACGTCGTTGTAACTATTGTTGACTCGATTGCAGTCAGATGATGAAGGTTTGAATTTATAAAATTTGGCATAAAATATGTATTCGGATTTGTAATAGATGCAATCATATGTTGTTCGTAAGTGTTAAATTGACTTGGAGTATATGTAAGCAATTGTTTTCTTTGTTGTTTAATATCACTTTCTACACTTTCATTAGGACATAATGATTTATCCATTTCAATAACATTATCTTCATCATTTACAGAGATAATTTCATCTTCACTGTTAAATGCATCTGAATCATTATTAACACTGAGGTCATCACCTTGTACAGCAGTTTTACTAAATGAATTTGCTAATAATAAATTTACATTAGGTTCAAAGCCAGTATTTTGTGATGAAATTAAAATAGTATCTGTAGAATTCGGTTCAGTGTAAAATGAACTTCTAGGTAAAATATTAAATGGATTTGTACTTGCCTATAGAGAAAAGAAGTGAATGAAATGGAATATCAATATATCGGAGGAAAAGTTGATCAATCCATAAATTCTTTAACTAACAACAATATTCAACTAGAGTAATATTTAAAATTAGAAGGTATTGATTAGATGCCTCTTCCTAGGGTACGACTACTTAGCAGTATATATCCATGTACTCATCAAAAGATCAAACCCACGAATCTCAGACTGTGAAACTAGTGTATAATATTCAAACCATTAAATCGGCATGCAATATTTATATCTCCAATCAATTCGTCACATAATGTGTGGCTATCATTCAGAGCCAATGGTGAATAATAAACTGTTTCACTGTCGACATGATTAAAATTTCATCAGTCATCGCTCTTCACTAAAACACTATGATATATAAACTGATATTAACATAAATTGTTTTATTACAATATTCAATATATTATTCTAGTAATACCAATATCCAACTAGGGTCAACATAATTATATGATGAATTCGTCAGTAATTAGACAATAACTTAAATATTATTTCAGTGACATTTAAAAAAAAATTTATAATTGTCCCTCTGAAATTATTTACAGTAGTAAGCATCGTTTCCTTCAGAAAATCAGGTGATAAAACAAAGAACGATGTAAACCAAAAAGTGATATTCAATTATAGGTTTTAAACACTCCACTACCACCACCAACCAACTTCAAATATAGTTCATTATGATTGTCTAGCTACAGTTAGTCCATGATATAAATTGCGAAAATATGGCAATCGACACAAAACCCTAAATACTGATGACGAGAGCCATGAGCACCCAAAACCGAAAGATAATACGCAAATTTTCAGTGAAAGTTCGTGACCAGTTATCGAGGATGCAAGATATATAAAAATAACTTGAAAACTCCACTTTTCATAATTTATCTTTGAAAACTTGAGTTGATTCGTTTTCGCGCTAAAAATGACCATGGTGGTCAATCTTTGTATCTTTCTCACCCAAGAATGCCTGCACTTTAATAATTTGCTTATGTTTCAGTAAGCCATATTTGTAACCTTATTTCCAAAAGCATTTTCATTGCCTTTATACGCAAAAGATGTGTACTTGTTCCCTCTATTCTCAGCCTTACTTATGGAAATATATTTTCTAAAGACGTTGGATCACTAGCTTTAGAGAGCTGGACAAAGTCACTGAAGAGAAGGAATCATCTTACTCGATATTAAAGCCAGTGGTGCATATTCCTTAGTGAATATACGGTGTCGGGATTATCACCTTGATTATGAATGTAGCACCAAGAGAGTCCAACTATGTTACCAATATGACAGTTATCAAGCAACAACATTTAATATTGGTTTGGCAATACTGCCTGAAATTAGAAACAACTGGACCCCAACTCAATGATCTAGAGGTCAAGTGTTCGATATGATACCAAAGGGGAATGGATTATATCTCCTGAAGGGCTATGGACTCACACTACTGAAAAATTCCATACTAGGACTAAACGGTTACCAGGGGTATCTTGGTTGCAACTAGTTTTCTGGCTAAAATCAAAACATGACATAAGCTACACAATTCTATAGTCACCAGAGGCCTAAAAGTTCACTCTATCCTAAAGTACATGCTGATGATGCAGCCTTATAAGTCCGAGAGAATTCCACAACCAAATCTTTCAGCTTAAAAAAATATTACACAAAAAAATCCTCCCCGTGGGATATGAATATTTGTCATTTAAATAATCAGTAAACAACGTTCACAGATTTACAATTACAAAACCGTGTACTCGGCTATGAACGATACTTCAAGTGCGACGGATAGTGATACTACTCTACTCCATCACAAACTGAAGTGTGGCGGGACTCAAATCTATTTAATGCTTGAAGATTAACCATCTTAATCCTTATTCAACCGCCTCTCTATCCATATATATATATATATATATATATATATATATATATATATAACTTACATTTGCTTGCTTATTTTGTTGTGAATTCGATGCAGACGATGGGACTTGTAAAATGTCTGTCGAAGGGGTGACAGTAGAATTAACGGAATGATGAAAACACCCAAATAAAGGATTTACAGGCAGTTGTTGAGGTTGTGACTGCTGTTGTCCTCCAGTAAATAAACGTGAACATGAAGATGGATTATTTATATACTTATCTCTACTCCCAGTACTCAATTGATTATGATCAATAAGCAAGTCGGGAGCAGCAGTACACTGATGATGATTATCAGAAATATTCGTAGCATATCCAGAATTTGAAGGCATTAAATGGTGATGATATGATCCTTCTGTGTTGATACAATGAGTACTACTCGATTGATTGTTGTTGTTATTGTGTCCATTACTATATGGCGCATGAAATCTTAAAGAATTCGAATTATACGG
Organism: Schistosoma japonicum; assembly: GCA_025215515.1. Lineage (NCBI taxonomy): Eukaryota > Metazoa > Platyhelminthes > Trematoda > Strigeidida > Schistosomatidae > Schistosoma > Schistosoma japonicum. The sequence continues at coordinate 6,037,297 of CM046067.1, read as the reverse complement.
TGGCGGACGATGATGACTAAAAGTTGATGATAATACTCCAGGAGACAAATAATCATCTTGAGAATACGGCGAAGTATTTTTTGTTACAAAATGTGATAGATTATTGGAAAGACTCGTCGAAGAGTGCAATACATCTTGTGGCTGACGGAAAACCGATTAAATAAAATAAAGTGAACTGATACAAATTAAGCGAAATCGGTAAAGAGCAGTTAAAAAACTTAAATATTCAACTCTACAAAAACAACCAATAACAATCAATGTGGAGTATATCACAAATAAACAATAACTAAAGTTGTCAAACCATATCAGTTCAGCGAGATAAATATAACAAGATAAATTTCAAAGAGGTCAAAATAATCGTGGAAGCTACAACAATGAAACATAATGGAAACTGAAAATATATTGAAAATGCTGGAATAAACATAAGGGGTGAATAGATCTAAATCACTGTAACTTATCTCATCTAACGACTCCAACCACTAATTACAGTTACAGACCACAACCAAGTAGTCTGGATCTACAAACATGACTTAGGCTAACAACCGATGATTTTATGTACTGACGGCATGATTTGAAATTGCCACTCTTAACTTTATCCTAATTAACTCAAAAGCTAGTTGTATTAAAAGTTGAGGAAAGTGATGATCGAGTATATGTTATGCATATTCCAACCACTTTAGTTCATGGAGATTTATTACCACATCTTTATCTATTACCATATATCCAACGTAAACAAGGTCACCTCACGATACGCAAGTAAACTTCGAAGATATTTAGATAGAAAACCTTTAAAGAACTGATGAGCAGTACACTAACCCCCTATGATATAAAACGAGTATCTCAATCATGAAAACAACCAAGTATGCATTCGGAATACATGGAAACATTTGATCAGAAATAAATATTGAAAATATCACAAATAATCGTGGAAACTCCGAAATTATGATTTATCAGCTGAACTTTCATCCTATGAATTAAGAGTTTTGAATACAAACAGATAAACGACTTTCCTATGGATCGTTGGATGTAGTAGGTTGAATTTACTGTAGAGTTTAGAAAATTTTGGAAATCTCACAGTAACATACAGCTCGGAAAATATAGCTGGTATGAATTATGAAAAGTGACCATCGGATCGAGTACAATGACTTGACTATTCTTTCCAAATTAACAAGGTCCGTGGTTTTTATTCAAATGCATTTAACCACTTAATACCAAAACATGCTCACATTGAAGCGTGATCAACGTAAATATCTCAGTCCTACAGGTCATCCGGAGCCTTAATAACTCCGGAAACAGTAAAACTGAATAATATACGTACAAATATCACAAAGAACACTAGTTCTTTCAAGATTTCAGATAAGCCTTTATGATAAGCTCCAGCTAGCAAGTCTAAGATTCAGGTAAAGAGTTTTCTATATACTAACTCTAATAATTTAACATCAACTATAGCAACAAACTAACGTTAGGAAGGGAAAACCGCTGGGGAAATAAGCACTAACAACAACATACCAACGGTCCCAATGAACCCGACCCACTAGTCCACTGCGTCATAAATGGATATAGATCATTACAGAATTGATTGTTGATAACATTATTACTGCTAATACCAACACTAGGATTAAACTGGTTAATATAATTGTTGTTGATAGTGGTTGGTTTACCAGACGTAATAACACCACCATCAGCAGGTGATGTTGAATTAAATGAAGACGACTGACGAAAGGCTTGTTGATTTTGGCGTTGGTGTTGTTGTTGTAAAGCTACAGTAGCCGCCGCTGTAGCCGCTGCAAATGCTGCTGCCATCATAGGATCTATAGATGTTAATGGATATGTTTGCCCAATGAAATGATTTTCAGTATAATTAATACCACTACTATTTGTGATAGTAGTATCAGAATTCGTAGGATATTGAGAGGCTTGTTCATCAGCACATTTAGTACCTAATAAATTAGTTGGCAATTGTGACTCAATGTCTAATTTTGATTGCGATTCAGTTCTGGAATCGACAGGCTGTCGTTGTTTTTCAATTAATGATATGATCAGTTGAACGAGCTGTGCATTAAAATCACTTGTTTCATCGATCTTAGACGATATTGGATTGAATATCGGTAACTGATGGCCAACGCTGAATGTATTACTCCGGTTATCATTACAATTACAAGCAGGAACGGTTGTTGGAGTGTTAGTAACACTAGTAGAAGTTATTAACGTTGTTTTTACACAGTCCACACTATTGTTGTTCGTAGATGTATCAAAACAATTTAGTAGACTAATTTGTGATTTACTGCATTCATTGTGAATAACATTTGAATTGACGTTGTTACTACTATTAGTACTATTATTCGATTGCATAAATGGAGCAACATTTTCAGCCCAACGTAATACATGCATTAATAGCATTCGCGTACGCCATAATTCACGCCAACTTGCACCAGCTTGATTAATTAACAATCTGTAAGAATTATATGACTCAGCGCCTGATGATGACGCACATGATATTGAACGTAATGATGAGATACGACTGCCCATATTATGTATATTATTATTATTATTTGCAGCAGTAGAACTATGCTTTGCACTCGACACACCAATACTATCATCGATGTTGGGTTTCAATTCATTCTCAGTACTGATATTATTATTGATGTTATTTGTTAGTAGGGCTTCAGATGTTGAAGATGGTCGAGTATGGTTATTCTTTCGACGACGATGATGTCGGTGACGATTAGATATGCCAACACTGGTTAAAGCACTACGAATGGATGTTGACGAGATTTGACTTCCACCAAAGGCTATAAAACAAAAATTAAATCAGTAAAACAATAAGAATATATTGGACTTTAATATTCACAAAATTATGGGTCCGAATCTCCGATCCACCAACAACACCGGGTTTGTCTTCACGGAAAACACAAACCGTCGTAATCTGACTGATATTATACGATGAACTTCGGCGAATAAAAGATCATCGTTCCAGATAATAACAATAGTTTATATGAACACAAAAATCAGTGAATTTGTATATTATATTGATGTATGAAATGAAACGTAAATATGATAAAACGGGATGTTAGATCAAAATATGTGGTAGTGAATGGAACTTATCGTAACTTGAACGCCTGATACCGAACATTCTAATCGCTTTTTAGTATCCAGAAGTCCCCTACATATAAGCCCACTCCCCCTCCTCCAGAAAAAAAAACAAAAGGAATAACTTCGAGAGCCAAAGAGTATTTTAGCGACATGTTAAAATTGATGGAAATAAAACCAATAATTATCCGACTTGATTATGATATATAAGACATCGTTTACGAGGACTATTTTGAAAGTCTGTATAAAATGTTAATTTAGCGAAGTTTTTCAGCAAAAACAGACTAGTGGTTCGATGCAAAATCCAGTCAGTAACCTAGTGGATAATGTAATAGTGTCCGAAGCGAAAATAACTAGTTTGACTCTCAGTGTGAACATTAACACTGTGATGAGGAAGATACATCAATAGCGAATGAGTCTCAAGTATGAGGATTTGAATTCCACTGTGGCTAATCATAATACAAGTGTACTTATAACTGAAAGAACCGTCGAGGAAATCTGATCAGAAAGCATATATACAGTCCTTAATTCCAACAACATGAAAAAAGAATTTTTAAGAAAAATGTACCCATAGGGTTTGACATTTTATTTATTTGACTGACAGGGAAAAACACAATTCCAACAGTATACTTGGATTCTCACATAAATATTAAAAAATTCATTTATTCTGACCTGAAGCTGCACCACTAGAACTATCCAAATGATGCGTGGAAAAAGCATCAGTCCCACTTAAACCAGACTGACTTAAACGACGTCGACTGTTGAAAGTGCTGTTATTATTATACTTAATACTGTCTGTATTTGAAGTAGAGGCAGCCGCAGCAGCAATAATGGAAGCAGCAGCTTGTAAAAAATTAAAAGAACCTCTTCTAGGTAAACATGACGATGATGATGAAAATGATGACACAGCTGCCGTTGTTGTTGTAGTTGTTCCGGTTAATATTGTATTGAATGGTTGTTTAACTGCTGGGTTCATTTCTGTAGAACATGTGGAAGAATTAGTCCCATTAGTTTTAAAACCCATTGATGTAGTGAAATTGGGTAGAAATACACCATTTGTAGATAAACTATGCGACTGACTATGACGACGAACTAGGAGAACAGAAAGAAAACAGAGAAAGGATATAAATGAATAAGTGATTGAAGTTACTAGTTACACAAAATATTAAACTCATATGTTAGGTACAGATTCATGTACTTTGCTTTAAGATACACGATGAATGCAAATGAGGGATAATAATAAATATTGATTAAAACTGAAGTAGGTGAAACAGAGATGGAAATTATGAATTGGTGGCCGATATTTAAGCATGTTAGTTATTGAGAAAGTATTCTACTTCTTTCGGAACGAAATGCTGAATTACAGACTTTTAAGTGTTTAATTTTCATTCGAGCTTATTGAAAGTAGAGCAATAAGAAACTAAATCAGAAATAAACTGATGCTTTCCTACTGGTATATGAATTTCACATTTTCAAAAGAAGCATTAATATTATTGACGTACGGATTCAATTAGAAAATTCATATGTTCAACTGAAGAATTTGAGTCCATTGAAAAAAAGAAAGGAAGGTTGGTTTAAATCGGAATTAGTTGACATAGTCAGTCAATAACTATTATAACTAACAACGAATTAAAAGATTAAATCACGAGAAAAATCATGAAGTAATAATATGGATAATGACGAGAGTTCAGATTTCATAATAATTAACACACAAGATTATGGGGTACAAATGTGAAGTCAATTCTAAATGGTCAGTTAACTTTCATGACTGATAAATACATCAAGAATTTAAAGCCCTAAACAGAAGAGCGAATTTATTGAATTAGTAAAAGTCGAAACGATTGGTAATTTAACTTTAAATGACAAAGAGCTTTACAGGTCACACATTTTTTTGTGTACCATCTCTACCAGAGATAAATATACAGAATGTCCCGCTAAGACCAATTCTGATAATGACCAATTCACCTTACAACAAATATGCACACTGGATTCTGGATTGGTCAGAGCCGATTCGTGAAAGGTCCGTAGCATATACTAGTTTCCACTTGCTAAAGGAATAAATAACATTAACGTTTCTGGTAAATCAATGGTTTCTTTTGACGCACCTTTACAATAAACCATAGAAAATATATGGCAGTTTTTTAACCTTATGCCACTAACAGTATCTGAGTTCAAACGACCTCTTCATAATAACAAGATGTCTAATCTCCGTTTGATAAATAAAATGACTGTATACTCCCGATATGTCGATGACACATTTATTGTATTGTGTGTAACAGTAAACATCATGTAAACTCATCTGTTCGAACCTTTCCACAAGGCAAACTGTAGCATTTAGTTTACTAAGGAACATGAAAACGACAATAAGTTCTAACTTCTTGAAGTTGACATAAAACAAACAATAATATGGTACAACTTGGTGTACGATTTATAGAAAAAGTAAATGAAACTAACTGTACTTCAATTTCAAACGTTTTTGCACAGGCATATACAGGAAAGCACTAGTCAAAACACTACTAAACACACTGAAATAAGAATAAGTAGTGAAAAATTTCTGAGAGGAAATGACTACCGATGAACGTTCATTGATAAATATAAAATAGCTTAAGACAATATGCTGAAAGTACCTACGATCTGTGAGAAACCCTTATTTATCCATCTCAACTATGAAAGCAATTATGCTGCAAAAACAATCAGTATAATAGGATTAACGTTGCACTAACGAGAACCTAGCCAGCAGTCAGATTATTAATCGCACACTGACCCACTAACTTAGCTTCACTATATTAGTATGTTTGATTCCTAGTTTGTAATTTTGACTCGAAAATACTATAAATTGTAAGTAGATGACAAGAACCTAGTAATAAAATAATATGAATTCCTATTTTATTCTGTTAAAACGCTTGTTTTTTGACATCTACATCTCACGCAATTAGTTCGTAATTAACGTTCATAAGTACAGTATGCGCCATTTACTGTTAGTATGCAAAGCATATCTAAGTAACTGTCAGAAACATGAGTATAAATCCTCTGTTTTAAGCTATTTAGGTATTTCAGTGATTCTGTTTGTTAGTGACGGAGTATTGGGCAACATCAATCTTTATATGGTGAGAATACAAATGCAAAATGCTGATAGAATCTCTAAACTTATTTCTGGTCCTCAATGCAACCATACATTCAAAGTGCAGTTTCACAGCAGTAGGAATGCACTTTATAAAGCAAAGTGATGTCTAGAAGATTTAATTAACAGATCGCACGCTTAAAATTACAGAATATGAATACGACGTTGACTATAATTGGCCAAAAGAACTTCATAAGCACAGTTTTCGTAGACGATTACACATCTTCAGAATGTCAACATATCTGTGAATATTTAGGTTCCACGGTCTCCAATTGATTAAATAAGAAACTATTATGACAAACTACTAGTGCATATCATTAGTCGAAAAGGGAAACACTTTAAGTATGATAATCCAATTAAAAGGGTGACTCTGAGTGATGGTGCATTAAAGAAGTAACGTACTTGATGAACGCCCAGATAACAGCCGTTTGTGTCTGCTTCTCCGACGCATAATGTTCTATAATGCAAGTGAGTAAAAACAGTAATTGTTTAGATGAAATGATTGGTAGCTATTTTGTCTTACTGTGACATACTTATCAGTAGTCTCTTTCCTATCAAGGATCACATGTCCCCCCCACTCCAATAAACTTCAGATTTTATAATAAGTACAATATACTTAAACCGCTGACTTAGAATTCAGTTCTCTATACATTACCAACTTCAATCTATGAGTGGAATAGCATGACATTTACTCTGTGGAAGCGATGATAATAGTGCCATTCTACCGACACGAATAAGCCCCACAGCTAGGTCATATATTACCCCTAGAGCTTAAATTATCTATTTTGTAGTTATTTAAACCATTTGTTGATTTTCAATAGATCTGCAGATAATATCGCCCTATGATGTGATAAACCGAAAGATATATCATGAACTTTGCGAGTCCAAAGTCTACTGTCGTTTTCTATTTCAGTGTGAGAAAATGCATAAGTACTGATTAATTTTGTGTGCATTATAATTCAATTGAGCTATTAAATCTTAGTACTTACTTTGATCTCACTTGTATAGTAATCGAGGTTACTTACAAAAAGGATGTTTTATAATTGGATCTGACCCATGGAAATAAATGCAAAGTACTTATTTAAGACCTGTAAAAACTTGTGTTTGCACTTACTCTTTGTAGTGAACCGTTATAAAGGTGTAAAGTTCGTGTATCTGGACAGTTATGTAAGTGATGATAGTGGCAAGATAGATGAGATCAATTAATGCATTGTAATAGCTATAGACGTTAATACCTATATGCGGTATTTTTGGTACCGTTGTGATGTTAATGCTAACTGTGAAAGGTCAAGTTAACAATGCATAAGTTAGAGCGATTCTGCTATACATTTGTGAAACTTGTTCTCTCCAAGCCGAGGATGCCCAGCATTAATAGTTTTTGCCGAACCTTTGCTGACACTAAATGATAATATTACGTTAGTAATGCTGATGTTTGATAATTGGTGCGATAATAATTGAATTAGTGTCACCAACACGGATTTCATCTCAGCAACTTCCACTTCAACATAATATCTGAAACGAAAGGGGTGGCCGGTTTATGATATGGAGCTGTTAAATACAAGGAATCAATGTTGAACTGGCATCTATCGGCTCATCATGGTTCCTAGATTAGAGTAATAAAGGCAGAAGTCAGTGGTCATCATGTTATAAATTTTTTCTATTATACTATAGAAGTGAAATCTTCACTGTGTTCATTGTAAGAAATCTTTCTTGCTTATATTTCTAACAAAATCGTATCTGACTATGGAATTTTCTTAGTCTCTTGTTGAATTGAGCTGGCGTTCCTCGTTTATTTATTTACAATACTATCTCGTTACTTGTGTGGCATGTACATTTTTCAATATCCAATACTATCAAACTTTCATGCATCTAAATAATAACAATAATTAAAATTAAAACTCACTGTCGTTAAATCTGACAGCTGTTTTTGATAATGTTCATAAGCAACAGCAGCAGTTAACGTAGCCTGTAAATTGGAATCATGAGACAATGAATTATTGAAAAGATGACTTCCAGGCAGATTAACGGATGAATTCAATTCGGATTGATGATTACTGCAAATGTTTCCAATAAAGTTACTTGCATTTTTACTGTGACTACTACTACTGCTACTACTAGTAGTAGTATTTGTTGCGATATTGGTAGCGATAAAATTATCCTGAGGACAGTTCGCTGTCACCATATTTGTAGATGATGACAACTGGTACAATTGACGCAGAATGAATAATGCAGATTCCAAATTATTATTACTGATATTATTGGTCAAAGCGGAGGATGATGTTGACGGCAACTGTGAATGTTGTTGATCTAAGAACGACTGTTTTAAGCAATCGGTATTTGATGATAGTATTAATTTTGAAAGTAACGTGGATAAATGTTGTGGACAGTTCTAACAGGTCGTTTGGTGTTGCTACTAAAAGTAATGTTTCTAGTGAATTCATTACACAATTAAATTGATCCGGAGTGACATGAAAGTCAGTAATATTACAACGATTACCAGTGTTTTCATTATCAGCGTCAGCATCATGAATATTTGTACAATTATTCAACAATGTTGTATTATTAACACTGTTATTATTCCCAGCGGGAAGACTTGACTTACACTGAACTAACTCAGAATCTTGTTTCGACGACAATAATGATGACGCTACAATATTTTGTTTTCGCATAAGTTGTTTCATGTGTTCTTCATTTGAATAAAGTAATGTGTTCCATTTAATCCATAAATCATTAGATGATAAAATTGGTGTAGGAATTGTAAAAAAGCCTGGATCCCACCAACTAAATCCAATTGTTATATTATTTAAATACGATTTGATCAAGTAATCGGTTTTGTCTTTTATTCCTAAATTAATTTCACCATTATAATTACCGTCATAATCATCAGCAACATTATCGACGTACAGGTGATGAGGATTCTGGTGAGAGTCTCGTCGACGTGTATATTGTTGTGCGCGAACATGATGTTGTTGTTGTCGTAAGCTTTGAGAGAATTTCTGCTTTTTCCATTGACACCAGAATATAACTCTACACATGTATGCATTAATGATACGAAAAGTAGAAGGTAAGACAAGATATTAACATATAGAATCTAGAGTGTTTAAACTATAACAAAGATTGTTATTATTCATTTGTTCAAATGTTTATACCACATTATTATCTAGCGGTAGCAAGACTGAAGTTAACCTATTGTATATAGGCTTTCATGTATGTGCTCACGAGCTTCCACTTAACACAAGAACTTACAACTTATTAGATTGCTAAATACGAGAACTAAAATAATGTGCTTCTCGTCTATTCTTTGAGGAAATAAGAAGTGATTATATGAAAATTCATGATCCATGCACTTGTCTTTGATAACAAGTGGTATTATTTTGTTACCAAGAATGAAATTGAATGGAGTAGGAGTTCGAACCTGTAACGCCAACCTGATTGTCGATATCATTACTGTCACACAGATAAGGACGAAGAGGAAAATTTGTGTAAATGTGTTGACTACGTGTGTATCGGTGATCTTCAGGAAAATGATGTTAGTAGTAGTTTTGAGGGGATTTTCTTTGTTTTCCATTGAAAAGAATACAAGCCTATATATATATTAAATTTAGTTCAGAATTGTGCATTCAATAAATAGATACTGCTACGATAAAAACAACTACACCCTCCGTGCTTACCGTTTAAGTAAATACCACCAACTTCGTTTTACAGATGGATCTAACAGAATCATTGAATTATATAAAAGGTTTATAGCAAAATATAATAGTAAATGTAGGAGTACTGGACCAACAGATGGTTTTCGAACGGACATTTCTTCGATTGGTAGATAAGTTGAAATTCGAGTGGTTTTCCCTTCATTATTATTAGTTTGCTGAACCGATTGGCTTGCTCGCTGTTGTTTTTGGTATTGTTGGTGCTGTAGATCAGAAGACTTTATCAATAACAGATCAGATACTGATTGTGAAGAATGATGTGAATCGATTGAGACACCATTCATAAAGAAAGAATTACCACCTAATGGCATATGACGTGAATGAATATTAAAGGCTGACGCTGATAGCAATGTATCATCGGATTCATACGACGAAGCCGCACCTACACAAACATTCACTGCAGCCAATTCATCAAGTCCTAATAGACGATAACGTATTCGACACCTAAAGGACGGAAATAAAATGTAATGGAAAATGAATGTGGGTAATGATATTTGATGTCAACAAATAAAAAGTGAAATTTTTCTAAGTACGAACTCAACATAAGGCCTAGAACATGAGCGTTAACTGAGATTAAAACACCGCATAAGCACGACAAGAATAAATTAATAAGCATATTATCAGAATGTGGTTCAGCGATAATGAATAAAAAAGTATGTTTAAAGGAACGATGAAACCTCACATCTTGAAGATAAAGAGTGAATGTACTCGTCGACTCCTAGCCATGTCACCCAACACGGCTGACAAAATATCATGATTATCTAGGCGACCAAAGGAATCTAGTCTGCACCTATCAAAACAGTTCAAACTAATAATCAACGACTTCTTACGAACCGATGCAGCAAGACGCAAAACCAGTTAAAACTATGGGTAGTTGGGCATAGGTGATACAAGTTCTAAACACCTCCAGTCGATGTACATTCATGACGTCAAACCTATATACCTAATCTCAATACTGCTTATTCAATGACTCCATGATACGCTACTAATCCTTCAAATGTACCTATTCGTAATATGAAGATAATAGATCAAAAGACAACTAGTCATGAATAAGGCCAGCAGAGTGAACTGATGTAATAATTGTTTTTACATGAAATTGTCTAAAACATCATGAAAAACACTATCAATTCTGGCTCAAAGAATACAACACTATCAAAAGCACCTTATTTGCGATGCAATATGCTTAAATGTAGACGTTGACAATATTCAGATAATAATAATAGTTGTCCAGTACATTATATACTACAAAATGTTGACTAATTATAATCAATTCATGATGTGAAATTCCAAATCACCATTAAATGACTGATCAGCAAATTACAAATGATTTCCATTGATTAAAGTTCATGCTCCAAATACATCTTTAGCCGATACGCGATACAGAACTCGCATCAATCAGCATCGTTATCTAAGACGTTGATACTGAGCAATTCAACATACAGATTAAGGTTTATATACTTATATGAGGACGGTTTCAGATCTACATAGGTATTTTAAGTTAAGTAAGTTTGACATTCTTGAAACCAAAAATACGAACAATTGAAAATCTGACTATCCAGAACATCCAGTCATATGGTGAAAGATGAGATATTTCAAGATGATAGAGGTATAGTGAAACCTTTGAATGACATCATTCTATAAAAAAACTTTGTTATTAATTATGGAAGTGTTATGAGCACCCGAGAAACTTCTCGGAGAAGTCCTTAGAAGACGTCCAGCATCAGAGTTTTTACAAACCACTACAAAATCGAGGTGTAATACATATCAAGACCGAATGAATATAAAGCATGTTGTACATTAGATATACTTTTGGAAGAAAAGTTTAATTTTGTACTTATACCCTTTTCTCATCCGTTTGGTGATCAAATAGTAGAGATTTCTTGAGAGCGGGGTTAAGAGAGAGTTAGAAAGTTAGCGTCAAGTATTTAATGTACCAAACACATTAAACAAAGTATAAGAATTACTTTTTTTCAAAACATTTTTGAATATAATTTGTGAATCAACAAAATCTTGATATTATTTATTTAAAAAAGGTACAAAATAGAAAAGTACAATACACTTACAAGAATAAAAGGCGTTGTGATTCTAACCAGACAGGTTCGTTCAAGTAGATATAAGTATGAATACAGATTGAAAATAACCATAAACCCAATAGAAAAATTAGGAATATAACTGACAAAACAGAAAAAAAAAACGTAATTTTAGTGTTAAATCGTAGTTACAAATTTTGCATTCGCAGTTTATATTTGTTACAGATTGGTCATCGTTACGTATCATGAAAATCAGGGAGAACTGTAAATCTAATTCAGCTTATAATGGGACTGGATAATCGCTTTAACATTTCATAAATTGATTGAAGTGGGAATTATACTATATATCATCGAAACAACGGTGATTATACTTAAATGTTGATATTTCTGAATCCAGTTAATGCGCGTTATAATTGTGCGACCATATCTGTTGCCACGAGATATGAATGGACTCGAATGGTAGCCACCTTACACCTGATATCGTGTGATATCGAATTCAATAAGTGGATAACAGAAATATGCATATACATACATATACATAATCTACAGGAAAATCATTTTCAAGGCTTCATTTATTTAATTTATTCGATAGTTTACCCCTGCTGATGCTTACATGTTTTATACTTTGTTGAACGGTGAAACTAACTATCGTGATTATTACATATAAAGTAAAGGATCACAAGTACAGAAAAAGATAAGGCAGGATGCTGCTTTCTCGAAAAGATATTTTAGCACAATACAGTAATGTCAGATGATAGGTCAATGGGACGAGTCCTTGCTAATGATTCCTGTTATTCAACTTAACATAATTTTCGGACATTCGTAGTGCCAACATTCAGTTTTGAGAACATTTAGAGACGATTCGAGGACTCGAAACGTTAGCACTGGTGACCAATAGGGAAAAAAAGTGATATTATAAGCTAGTTGGTAGGAGACGTGAAAAAATACTACAAGCTGAATAGAGGATTCTATCGTAAACATGCTGATCTTGAAAGCGTGGGGTCTATTACAAACCAGCTGACAACATTGCGACAGGTTATTCTTTATTAAGGCATCTAAAATTGATCTTGTTGATTCAAGAAGAGCTCAAGAGACAATTATATGAGGTTGATTACATTCTGTCTTTTTAAGAGTAGCGGAGTTAGCGTAATTTAAAAAGTTCCAACCACCCACAATAGAAACCCACGAGGGAGGAATGCTGTTTATATGATTGATATTTTCTAACTTTTACTTCAATTATGAGAGGGTCGCATAGCTGAAATCGTTAATTATTTCAGATAAAGACCTTACAGTGATTGCATCTCAACATAGTCGACAGTACATTATCAATCTCGAATTCAATCCTTTTAGTTTTGTGACTTTTGAACTGACATATTTATCAGAATTGGTCGTAAAGAAACGAATTTTCAACTCAGTATAACCACTTAATAGTCACTTAACATCTATAAATACTGATCACGATTGTCACAAAAACCCCAACTAGGTAATCTGTATCAAATAACACTGCTCAGACAAGCAATCAATAATTTTATAGACCAATGTCACATTTTGGTTTGGCCGACTAAACACAAGTTTTCTACTTTTACAGCCCATGTTATAACAAAGGTACAACTACTTGATGAGTCCCAAATAAGATGAATGCCATCTATTCTAAAAAAAAGGTACATAGACGTTTAAAACATGAAACTAAGAGTATTTAATGTCAGGACAAAACTTACTATAAAATAATGAATAACGTACTAAACGTTGAGCTATTTTATGATCCACGCGAAATGATGATAACAAGAACTTATGACGTAATTTCATAAACTGAAGTATTAATTGAATAAAATAATAAAATTTGATTACGAGGCATAAGGTGATTGGAATCAATAAGAGACCAACACGTGCCCATATATTGATCAAACCGACAGAACAGATTCCACTCAGTGAATTTCCATCAATCTGTTAAACCAAGAAAGAAAGAACAAACGCGAAACATAGATATAATAATAATAATAATAATAATAATAATAATAATAATAATAATAATAATAATAATAATGACCGGATTAACTTTGATTCCAACTGCCTATGTTAGTGAAGATTCGCAATCAACTTATCATCTTATCAACTAGTTTACAATATTCCCGTAATATACTAAGTTTAACCTCCACATCGCTTACTTGGTGATCCGTACATACATGAGAAATATTTGTTAGTGAACAGAAACCTTGTCTACACCACAGGTGATACAAGTTGCTAAAAGCCAAGCGACCACTCTAAATCCAATCCATCAGGGCTGATGAAACGTATAAAATACGTGAGGTGATCAACGAAATGTACTTGGGTAGGGAGTAAGGATGCATGCTTAATTTGTGCCAAGGAAGGCTATTTAGCTTATTAGCATGAAACACTGAGTACTGACATTTAATAATACCTATTCTAGGCAGATCACTGTATACTGTTCACTGTATTTATTAAATAAATTGTTAGTAGAATAGAGTTCTTTTTCAAGCTTAGGATTAGATTGGAAGATGTTGGCTGATTCATTTTCAAACCAATCGGCAATGAATCAATGACTGTTACCCCGTGTGGAGTACAGGCCACCGGCCAGCCTTCTCCAACCAATCGGCATCAATATAAAAATCGAGGAAATGACAGAAGACTTTCAAGTACATGAAGTTCAATGGAGAATGTTCCATGACTGAGGAATGTTAAACAAGTGAGAATTAAACATATATCAAAGTAAGACAAAGTAAATAACTAAACTTACTTCAGCAGCCGTCAAAATGATCAGAGTAAACACTAAAGGAATAGCTAATGCTAAAAGATGTAAGCAGGTAGTTTGAGGTTGTGTATTTATCGTTTGATTATGCATCGATGATGAAATGATAACCCCATGTTTAAGCATAAGTGATTTCATGTGAGAACAGGTTGTAGCAGCCGGAATAGTGGTGTTGGCAGTATGATTTGTAACATAGAAATTCGACATTGTATTTAAAGAATGACCATCAAGTGCATCATCATTATCAATATCAACATCATCCACTACTTCAGCATTATCATGATCACGTTTATAATTATCGTCATTGACAGCAGTCCCAATTGTATCTACATTATGAATAAAGAGATACTTATCATCGCTAAATAGTTGAATCCATAGAATTTGTGAGATTAATGGTTTCAAGATTGGGAAACATGGGGATGGATAGATGCAAGAATTTAGACAATCATATGATAGTAAATCAATAAGTGAGTCCAATGGGATGCTAGTAAATGAGCCACACTTATACTGTCGATAGTTTTGACTACTAGTAGGGTGATGATAGTGCCGACGACTATGATTATGATTATGATGTGGATTTAAACAAACGCATTCCACCATTGGTGAATGTTGGAGAATTGATTCCAAGCAAACTAAATCATGGTGATGACTAGGAGAAGAATGCAACTCTGAAGACAAAAGTAGTTGTAACAAAAATCAACAAAATATGGGGGAATTAAATCGAAATGTAAATAAAGTTATGTATAGGGCACTATGCAAAAATAGTAAATTGTCTGGTAATATTAGTTCAAGTTGTCACACCACATCGACACGAGAACACGAAATGAATACAGTAAAAGTCGTCACAATCTGAAAGCAATCATAGTATCAAAACACTGCAGAACAATTTCAACAAAAATGGTATGAAATAATGCTGGAACTCAAGATAATAAGTGAATGTATCTGTTGTACAGCGACTGATTCTGAGTCATATCACCAGACGTCTGTAAACAATAATCGCTGTTATAACGTGATCAGTAACCAAACACACGCGCGATGTTGACTGGCATTGGGGGTAGGTTTAAAGGAAGTTAGGTACAGGTAAACCAGGACAAGCTATCAGTCTATAAGGTTACTGACTGCTTATCTGGGATGTTAATGCGTGTGAACTATAAGGTTAGAGTCAGAGAAGTAGTAAACGTGGTCAAGAATTAGAGAGTGAAATGGTGAACATGCATTCATTCCAATTACTCATCTACAGCATGAGTTCCAGCATCCTTTCACATATAGTCTTTTCATCCGATTGTCTCGAAATGTATTCTTATTATTTTTGGTAGGACTCGATTTTGATACTTTTGTCATTCTTTCCCTTAGTTATGCATAAATAAGATTTTAGTTATCACAAAAATTTGTTTGGAAAGCATATGGGAGGAAGAATGAATGGATTATTCTATTAATATCAATGTGAATGAATACTAATGACTGGGTAGAATTTTCCTCTTTATTTATCATCTGTTTCCAATCCCACACACAAAAAAGGTAAGAGAACACTTTATTTTAAGAAATAATAACCCGCCCCCCTAAAGAATAGATAAATTATTCATAAAGTATTCAATAAAAGTAGTGTATAGGCGATAAGGATGATAGAAGGAAGGAGAATAATGCTGAAATCGATACATTTTGTAAAAAAACTAAGTGAAAATTAATAGTACACATAGTACAACACATAGATACGTAGTTTTATAAATAAAAATTGATGAGGAAGATAAGTAGTAACTCAGTTAGATATTTGTTTTGGTAATTTTAGGCTAGGTGGGTTAACTGCGAAGCATTTATTATTGTTCTGAACAGAATTATCATCAGTGCATACATACTTCATGCAGTAGTGAGTCTTTTAATTACTTTACCATAAAAGCTTAATTTAGTGACCTTAAGTTTGTGAATTGATGTGTTAAAATGTTTTTTTTTAAGTTTTAATGTTAGGTATTCAGAAGTAGTCAGCAAGAAACCTTGATTCGCTGTGGTTTCGTGCTAATTAGGTGTACCGCTAATCTTTAGGAGACTAATATCCCATGTGACACTCAAACCTGCAACGTCCACCATCACAATCTGCGACCGTTATCATTGAATTATGCTGGATACAACTGACCTCCTGTAAGGATGAGGTATTTATATAAATAGATGTTACCGACTTCAAATGACTTTTAAGATTAGTGGAATATAATTAACCCAGCTACTGAAGTTCCACTGTAAGATAATAAAACTGAAAATTAATTTAATAGTTAAGTACAATTCTGTGCAATATACTTAGGCAAACCACACAGTACGTACAAAGGAGTTAGAATCTGGGAATACGAAATTACACTTGGGTGATTAAAAAGGTTAAAGCAAATGATGTGAAGTAATCAACGATTTCAATTACGTGGTAAGTATCATCGTCCCGATTATAGCTGCTCCTTTGATGTAGTTGTCAGGTTGATGATAACTTAGTCGAGATGAATTGACTAGAACGCTCGTTTTTCAGGCTTTATAGTATCAGGTTGATAGGTAAGAAGGCGGTAAGATTAAAAGCAGAAAACTTGAGGTTTGAAAACGAGTTTGCCCTGCCAACAATATTAAAAGATGAAGGTTGTAAGGTGCTTTCTTCAGACAATCAGAATCTGTAGCTACCTTCTCGCAATGGAAAGAGATATAAAATGTTAGCCCAAAAAAATAACACATTTCGGTCTGTCCCACAGATTTCTATCACAGACATTGAGGCTTTAAAAGTGCGGAGATAATTCGTTCAAAACTAATCACAAAAAAATTGTATGACCCACTCCAAGCATTTGTTCGTTGGGTTCTAAGATTACACTCCCACGTCAACAAGACTGTCACTAGTTCTGTTTCCTTCCCAAGACAATTAAAATGAAGCATCCTTCCATGATGTGGGCGACCGTAGTGACAACCATCAATAAACCCCTTACAGCAGTCGAGATCACTGTAAAGAATTATTGCATGATTACCGATTGAGAAATAATGACAAACTAATTAGCAAAGTTTCAACTCATTGCCCTCCAACGGTACATGATACATAATTTTAAAATAACTTAAACTACGCTGCATAAATAAACACAACGATGGTCAGTAAACACCAACTTCACGAATATTTTTAACGTACTGAAACATACATCTATCTATTAGCTTTCATGTTAGCGTTGATGGCAGCCTTATGAAACATGAGAACTATGACTTACAACGGCTAGCAATAAGATTTAAGAGGCATGTTTTGTCTTACCTGGGATTTGTCACAATTTGATGTGCTAGCATTAAATTAATACTATATTATGAAATATTAATGCTTTTCAAAATATTGAACATATCTTCTTAGATTTCTTTGATTTCATTCTGTCTATCCTAAATATGCTCTTGTTAGGAACAGTTTTGGTTAATTGGGTTGATATAATTCCGTGTCAGGATTCTCACTGGTCTAGTACAATAGTCAGAGAGTTACAAGTGAAAAATTAAATATTAAAGTACTTTCAAGTTTAATACCTAAACTAATTAACGATAGTTTTGAAAGGATGGAGACGTTTGGGAGCTTAGATAAATGATTTTGGTAATGTAGAATTCACTAGACTGGATGACTGATTTACAAAACTTTCTTTGTCTATATGGAAAACACCATCAACTCTAACGTCAAATAAAGATTTTAGTATAAAGTCAGTCCGTTTTGATGACTTTATCTCCGACTGGTTGCCACTCAGGAGTATCGTAATCTCATTCAGTTGGCTACGGGTTTGTTAGGATATGAATATAATCGCTTATATCAATTCGCACAGATAACTGGGAAAATATAAAAGTTATGCTTCCAGGACGCGGATGATCTAGCACTTCTATCCCATACACAACAGCAAATGCAAGTGAAGACAACCAAAGTAGCAGCAACCTCAGCATCGATAGGCCTGAACATACATAAGGGAAAGAGCAAGATCCTCAAATTCAACACCGAGAGCACCGACCTAATTGAACTTGATGGTGAAACTCTGGAAGAAGTGGATACCTTTACATACCTGGGGAGCATCATCGATGAACAAGGAGGATCCGATGCGGATGTAAGGGCAAGGATCGGCAAAGCAAGGGCAGCATTCCTACAGTTGAAAAATGTATGGGACTCCAAACAACTGTCTACCAATCTCAAAGTTAGACTCTTCAACTCGAACGTCAAGTCAATTCTTCTGTATGGAGCTGAAACGTGGAGAACTACTGCAAACATCCTCAGGAGAGTACAGGTATTTATCAACAACTGCCTACGTAGAATATTGAATGTCTGTTGGCCGGAAACCATTAACAACAGCCTACTTTGGAAAAGAACAAATCAGCTTCCAGCTGAAGAGGAAATCAGGAAACGACGTTGGAAATAGATAGGACATACACTGCGGAAATCATCAGACTGTATCACCAGACAAGCACTAACTTGGAATCCTGTTGGAAAACGGAAAAGAGGAAGGCCAAAGAACACCCTGAGTCGAGAACTGGAAGCAGACATTAGAAGAATGAACAGTAACTGGAGACAGCTGGAAAGGATTGCTCAGGACAGAGTTGAATGGAGAAGACTGGTGAGCGGCCTATGCTCCTGCCGAGAGGGGTAACAGGCGTAAGTAAGTAAGTATGCTTCCAGGAAATCTGAAGATTATCATAGAATTTCTAGAGGTGTGTTATTTAGATAAATTAGTAAACATTAGACATATAGATATCAATCTAATCTATTAACCCATACAGAAGAGGTTAATCAATAAAATAATCAGGTATCAACGAAGTAAAACAGACCACTATCATGCAAAAACATATGAAGATGCATGAAGACAGCCTCTCTGGAAAAAGATTACCAAAACAAAGTAGAATAATCAAAACCCCCCCTTTTTGTTTGAATTGAGAGCTGATTTTGTTAACAACAACTGAAGCTTCGTAAATAAACTGTCTAACTTGAAAAACTCAACGTTCACCATTAAAAGTAATTAGGCAAGTAAGCTAAAAGTTTCATATCTACAAACTTCTAAAAAAATATAATATGGTCCAACATACTACGATGATCCGACGTTAAATCTCTTCCTTGCTTAGTTTGCAATTCATTCTCAGGATTATGAGATTTAGTAACAGTTGCTGTTGTAGTTGTAAGAATATTCGATAAATGGATACATTCTTTCATTTTCGTATTATCCACATTTTGAGTAGATAGCAGTAATAACGACGATGATGACGTCATCGATGGAGGTGAGGAGGGCGCAGACGATGCCGAAGAAGACGAAAATTCAGATAAATGAGGCTTTTTAGATTTGCATTCTGATTTATTATTATTTTTATTTCGACAATCTTTGGAAATAGAAGGTTGAATGGTTATATCAGCAGTATTGTTATTAGCAGCATTAAAAGCCGTATCATTAACGGCAATCAAATGTTCTTCATTGCATATTTCAAATTCAGAGGACTTTTCATTTGTTAAATTAATTGAATTTGTTATCTCTGACAATGGTTCATCAGAGATTCGTTTTTGCATAGTAGTAAAACACTCTGATGACTTATTGTGCTTTTTTGATGAATTTCCACTGGATTTTGTTACACGTGATTGGAAATGTTTCATCTCAAGATCGGCATAACGATGATGTTGTTCTTGACGACCATGATGATGATGATGATGATGACGATGATGATGATGGTGTTGAGAAGGATATTGATGATGTTGTGGATTGGATAGGTTGAAATTAATTTTTTTTATTTGGTATAACAATGCGTAATCAAAAATATTCGACCAAATAGCAGCAGCCATAGATGAGAAATACAATAAGATGAAATCAACAATACATAGGACTGACTTCCCTGAACTAGTGTGGTGGTCGCAAAAACGAAAAGAGAAGAAACAAAACAAAGTGAATGAGTCATTGCTTAATAATTTGAAACTAAAAGGACTGCATCATTCAGTAAACGTATTCTGTAAAATATGAAAACCAAGAGTTCGATCCTGAAAATGAACAGTTTGTAGCGCTGCAAGGTTCTAAGTCATGGTAATAAGTGTTTTGATGACCACTAAGTTCAAAATATTTATAAACACAAAAAAGGAACTATATATATATATATATATATATATATATATATATATATCGTTGGGCTATGATTAATATCATGTATGTCCATTTCTTAGTGTTAATTGAAATCTATTGAATCCACCAAGAAGCGTTAACTCCTTCAAGATTGAAGGTATCAACTTGAGCGAATTCTAGGTCGAATTTCCTACCGATTTCAAAACGTGATTCAATAGAATGCATGGATTCTTATGCTATGCCTTGAAAAGCAGTCAATTATTAGATAAAATAAATGACAGTACATATTTTAGCACGAACTTCAGAAGTTAATGCCAGTTAATTGATGGGACAGGATAAAACCGGCGACGTAGCTGCAGAAAGCTGAATAATGATCCCGTTTATCAACAGTCACATGTGTAAGTACTGTGTGCTTAAAGACTAACGGCATAAAACAAAAAGAACGGTAATAAACCCGAAGATTTAAGTCAGTCAGTTATAAGCAGCGTAGAACCTGTTCGACGTTGTCACACCTCATTAACACAGTAAGATGAATATCAGTGTTAGTAGTAGCAGCAGTAACATCAATAGTTATAAAAGGACTAGACATAGAGAATATGATTTAAAAAGAAAGATAGAAAATAACTTCAAAACTCAGGATCTCAGGGGAGAAGTGAATGCATCTGCGACACTGAGACTGATTCTGAGTCATGTCATCCAACGTCTCCATTCACAGTACAGATGATAAACAGGTAGTATGTACCCACCAACACAGCTCAGACTAACAGCCAACAACTTCATCGACTGATGTAATGATTTTCATTGGCCAAAATTAACTTTTTCCAATCCTCCTCCTACACTAGTCACTAACATGCGATCAAGTGGGCGGTTGTTACGTAGAAGTAATACATATTCCAAATACTTTAATCGGCAAATATCCGCAATCTTATCAAATAATGTACTAACCTTCACTAGTACTCTACAGAGAAGACCGTAGTTCGTTTGTTATTAGTTGTGGAAAAGTGTTGGGAATGTTAGATCCTATCCCTTCCAAAGAAAACAGAGTATTAAAAATCAGTTGTAAAATCACTAATTGATTTGAACATGGCTGGCCTTAATTTAACTTCACTTGATTGTTATATTTCACGTGTGGGATGACCAGTTCTATCGATTCTGGTTTACAGGTAATACAATATCTACTGCTACTTTCAGTTTCGTCTTAACCTGTTACACAAACACGATAATCCGACAGAATGATCAAGAACCAGAGAGGTTAGGCACAACCGTTTATTCTAGCAATACAGAGTGATAAATCACACATACTAAATAAGAAGGTAAATATATAAGTTATAGTAAGCTATTTACTTAATTGTGATTCGTCATCTATGTGCCTACGCTTTCATTAACTAATAACCATACGTGTAGGTCAGATATATCCCTGATGTCACTATCCGTTTTTATTAACTAAGAGTGTCCGTGGAAAATGGTATACAGAGGTGGTATAGCTGTAGTTAAAGCGTTTGATTTGTAATTATTAAGAAGTCGTAGGTTTGAAATTTACCTGACTTATTTAGGTTTAGGTAACTCAATAGTAGTATCACTAGCACTCATACACAAAGCATGGCACAAACTAAAGTATATATATATATATATATATATATATATATATATATATATATATATATATATATAAGTCAGTTCGTGAATTAAGTTAACTTACCTGATTTGTGGTTCACCAATACGAAGGCTACCATCTTCACGACAAGCAACATACTCACCAATATTTGGTAATAATGGTAACAACCAACCAAAACAACCGAATATTAAGAACAAATGTATGTAGAATAATGATGTATGTAATAAATACCAAGATGGATTATTAATATTATTGTTATTATGAATTGCATCATTCGATGATGTTGTTGCCTTTGTTTCTGTACCTGCTACTACTGATGATGGTGATAGTTGTGATTTTCCACGGTAAATAAGATGTGATTTGCGATCTGTTGAAAACGTTGGCAAGTGTAATGAGTCAATAAGACGATGAATATAAGCTGAAAGTTGTAATGTAATCTCCAGCCGTTCAGCTAATTGTAAACGAATAGTAAACTAAAATAGAGTAGTTTTATTGTATAAAACATGTACAAAGTGATTAATAGAATATATATATCCATGAATAAGTAAATAAATATTGATCATGATCCTGTCAGTCAGAAACAACGGGAAACCTGCATATATACACATTAGTTAAGCAACAACTCGGGGACAACCCGACTAAGCATCTCAATCTGGTTATACAGACTAGATTAAGATAAGGCCGGATCATTTGTGCAGGGCTTCCGATCAATAAACCGTGTTTATATACGAAGATATATGCCGTTAGGTGCACACTCAATTCACGACTTAATATGTATTATGATAAAAGGATGACCATCAACCACAGGATAAACCCTAGCAGCAATATACATTTGAGATAACGATGCTCATGGAAGTATGGAGTTCCAAGTAATTCACAGTTGGCTGCATTCTTCATCAACAAAGCCAAGTGATTCATCGCTCAAAGTTTAACGTCAATGATTCCACACAGTAAGTCAATCATGAACAGAGTAGAATGAAGCATGTGTGAACCGGTTCACGCTCCCGTATCCCATTATCACGATGATGTCAAATTGCCAAGATTAATAATACGATATAGATCAACAAAGTGAGTATAAAAGAATAAGGGAAGTTAAGATGGAGATAGAGAGTGAATACACTTGCGACCGAATTTCAGCCATGACGCCCAGTGTCTTTATAAGCACATGAGCGACCATTGACAGGAATCCATTAGAGAAGTGTTAATTACACTTGCAAACTTAGTGCAACACCTACACAAGGTTAAGACAACTTGCAATCGGGTCTTCAAATACATGAAGAGTAGATCGTACTAGTTCTCTGTACTGATTAAGTCAAATGAATGGTCAAGTTAGGATATTGTATACATGCTTTAAGACACAACATACATCGATGGTAAGAAATTCTACAGTTTTAGGTAGTAAGGACTGTTGACCGGTATGATATAAAGTACGTAAGCTAAAAGCCTATTAGAAGTTTAGAGTTCAGTTGAAGGAATCCTAGAATAGTGAACAGGACTTTTAGTGTTGTTAGAGGTGTAAAGGCGGTGATCACTTCCCAGATGCTCACGCTGTGAAAGAGTTTTCCTTCTTTTTGGAGTACCCAAAGAAGGATTAAAGGCGGCCTTGACGACTTACGAGTATAACCACAATACCCATGAGAACAACTGCTTGAGACTTACAAAACACGACCTTTATATAAGTGGCTTTCGATGTCTTGGCTCTGTATTTGGAAAGGCCTCACCACTGAAGTAACGTGAGGTGAGCATATCTAGGGTTAATCATTTCTAACCTTGCTAGTACAAAACAGTTCGGACTAAAGAATGCTCAAAACTTGCTTACAAAGTTGTACAATCATTGGTCCACTTTTAGCTGTTAAGCACCAACGAACAATTGAGAAGATTCTAGAACATCTACATATCTATTTTATATAAACTCTGGTGCAATTCTTTACTTGGTTTATCTGATGTTTCATTTTTGAATATATATTACTACCCGTTCTAGTCTTGTTCTGATTCGGGACAAAGTCAGTGTCATTCTCGAATCGTAGAATACTATACGGGATTAAAACGTGATTTTATCAAGTTAGTAGTGGCATACCAACAAGCCCCGTCCTTCGTTTTGAGAAAACAGCATCACTGCAAATGCTAGTTGTCTGTGGGTAACATCTTACTACCGTCACACTTCTGTATAGCCGGTAGTGCAATTTCGCCCACCGACCATGAGCTTGCTGTTTTTCATCTCAAACTAACAAGCGAGGCTTGGCAGGATTCAAAGGAATGAGTGTTTTAACCGAAATAACGTGATTGGGTCATAGCAATAGGAGAGCCTGATCACTAAATTAAAGTAGTAGCGGAGATCGAGAATCTTACACACTGGCTTCCTGAATACATAGAGCTAATGGGGGTGTTTACAGACAAGCCAGTGTACATGCATTAAAGTACGAAGCTGTGTGTAGACTAGGAAGCAAACTCGTGAATGGCAAGCTGAACTGGATCGACTCGGTAGCATAAAATGTTGCAAATGAGAACAATAACGCAGCGGAGTGCAGACAATTAGCCCACAACCCTCTTTGAACGTAGCATGCAACAATAATGTCATGTACTTATCATCAATCACACGTCAAGGAACCTGAAAGTTACGAAAACATCAAAGCATCCGACAGGCTTACTACTCTTAGATAGTAATAAATAATACTTACGTGACACTCATTTATAAGGCACGAATTAGTGTATTTGACTGCCAGTTACACTTTGGTAGCAGTGATACTAATACGAGGTAACTCAAAGAAAATCAAGTCAGGTGGGTCTCAAACGTATGGTCTTTCAAAGAGTCAATTTATGAAACAAAACCGGTCTGTTAGTTCTGATTGATGGTTTTATGTGTTCTTATCTTTAACACGCTCGAATGAAATTAAAATATAAATCGCATGGCTTACTAAAAGTCATGATATCCCCTCATATCAATACATGTAGGCAACCATAAACGTGAATTAGATTGGAATAATATCTATCTACTGAGATGAGCTGAAATGGCCTGGTCTCTAGACAACTAGATTACTTTGTTGCGATCTCATGTTACAATTAAAACTATCCTGTTGTTGTACAAACCTTAGTTTTGTTCGACTTTTCAATCCAGAATTCCTTGTTCTCATTTCTTTTAAAGATTTAACAAAGAATTAATTTTTTATTGATAAAACTTTACTTTCTAAATGTGATGAGAGTGTATTTTACGACAGAGAGAGGATGAAAAGCGAGCTCAAATTGGGATGGTGGGTATGGAAATTTATCTGGTGGAGTTTTAAATACCCGATTTCCAACTAATAGTATACATAGGCTCCAGGATTCCGAAGGAATAAATAACGTACAAACTCATTTTGATCATCAGCTACCAAAAGATTGCATCACTTGATACCATCCGTGAATTATGGATTAGTCATTAGATAAATGATTCCCTAAGAAAACAACCTCTATCGGACTTTACATCTAAGTATCATCCCAGCCTATACATATATACGATAACGACTATAAAGAAGTATAGGTGAAGTATAAAACAATATGTTCTTGTCTTCATCATCATTACGGACAAGGTAAACTTTGAAAACAACTAATGATGTAGGAAATTTCTGAAAAAGTGATTCAGAGAAAACTACAACTCTTACCAATGACAGAATATTAGTGCATAAACAGACGATAGCAGAACAACCTGTAATCCATCTAGCTAATTTATAATGTTCTGAATCGAAATGAGGACGCCGGCATGGAAAACTACATCGTTCAATACCAGGAATCCTATATAAATAAGTAAGAGAAAAGAGAAAATAAAAACTGTACAGTGTACGAATGGTGACTAAAAGACAACAGCTGGAAAGTGTTATAAGTCAGAGAAATAAAATATCTCAGTGAGATCTAAAAGTTCCCGCAGTTAGATTTAACCTAAAATATCCCTAGACAAGGACAGATTCGCAGACTTAGCTTTAAATCACACTTTGTGTGTAAGAGCTAGTAATATTACCTGGTCTCTGAAACCAAAGTACATGGAATAAAACTCAAACCTGTGACCTGGTGGCTGAAAGTAGAAAGAATGTCTTAATCATTAGGCTATCACTCTAGTGAATGTTTCCTTACATCTCTTTACCCTCTACATCTTTCATTTTACTCTTAATGACAAACTACGAAACTCCACGTAAAGCTACATCCAGACTATCCATAATACAGAGGATAAGGAACTATGACCAATACATTGCAATTTATTCAACAAGTCAGACAAGAAACAAAAAATAACATTGTTAAAGTAACCAGTGAGGAATACGTGCTTGATTGTGAATACAGCCCTGTTGAGAGCCAACCCAAGCTATCAATCATCGTTCCTATTTTATTTTAAAATGTTACCTAGAGCGTCAATTCATTACCGTAAAAGTAAAGTGATAACACTGCATGTAATTGACCTTATAACTTGACTTTTACTACTCAAACTTAATCATCCCTCTTATTAAGCTACCTCCAAATCGTATTTGGGTGCTAACACTCTTATTTACATGGTAAGGATTAGTAATTTTGTCTTAGAGTCTCATTTCGCTTATCCAGAGCGCAATTCAAACTTATGATTTTGGTTATTTCCTTGAAGAAGCTCGGACCAGTTTGCCGAGCGAAACGTTGGAATTTTTCATTAATTTCATCCGCTGAGATTATTAACAAATATATTCTATTCATATGTCTTACATACACTCGGCGCCCAAGTTTTGTAAATATTTTCGTTCATTTTTGGACGAAGATACCTATAAAATTATGAATCAATGATTTTAAGTCGAATATCCTAACTACTAAGCTACTGTTATTAACTTAAGTCTTTTGGATTATTGTTCCAATAAAAAGAAATATGTCTTGCAACTTACTGTGATTTAAATATCCGTTGATAAAAGCAGATCATACAGATTTAGACATTTTATTCAACATGGATTATTTTAGCTAGTTAATATCATTAATTCTTATAAACTAGTTGCCACTTACAATATAGCACCGAATTTTGGACATAGTTGCTGAATTGACTAGTTTTTTTCTTTATCGCCACAGTATATATACCATTACGTTACAAGTAATTACTGAATGAAACGATTTTTCTTCTTACTTTTTAGGTACTTTTCCTTCGTTGAATGTGAGTGAATGTGTCTAGCTTATCATTCTTCCATCGTCTTACGAATCCTTATTATTTCAAAATGAAAAACTTTGATTCGTCATTGGAAAGTGATATTATTCCTTCCTGTACAATGGATAAATCAGATGTGTCATCTGCAAAATGTCCTAATGTCCTATTCAATCAAGGTACTAAACTAGGTTCAACAACAAGTCGGATCAATAATAACGGTGAATGTCAAACAGGTACAATCTCAATAACCAAAGAACGACCAGTTGAAGCAGAAACTGAAGACTCAGAACCTATCTTACGAGCTTGAAATTCTTTCAATGTCATTCTTTCCACGGATAAATACCCTTTTCGAAATCATATTGTCTATGTCAAATTTTCTTTACTACCCCTGAAAATATTTTATTACTTTCACTACTTTGACGTTTATCTTGCTCTGTTGATATGGTGTAGTAGCTAAATAAAAACGACCGAATAATCCCAACTGGTTGGGTAAGCACTACCATCGATCTATCAATTACTGATAGTGCAACAGCAAAATGAGAGTATAACTAAAGGAAAACGATTAAAAACCCTTCATATGATAGAAATATCTATCACATACCAAATGTTTCCATATAATATATACATATTTCTGAATAACAACAATCAAGACTTACCAATTTCGTCTTAACGATGTTGTAACAAGAGGAGATTGACAACCGCCTCCATTACTTTGAAACAAACGAGCGGTTAATTTATTCTTTGGTTTAAAAAATATAATATAAAAACCGAAGACATATAAACACGCAATACATGTGGGACATCATTGTAATTAACAATAAAGCAGTTAGATTACTTTCTGAGAACCGATTTAGACAATTTCATAGGTTAGTTACACAGACATATGACGTAACTCATTTATAAAGTACAGTCGTATACACTCGATTTTGACTCACACGCTAATTGCGGTACAACTTAACTGTCTAAATAGAAAAATGTGAGGCTGGTTGTAACAGAGTTAACAAAGGCGAAATGCCCCGCAGTAACAATATTCAAGTTTTATTTAATTCGGATCTTGAAGGTTTTAACTTCCCTGAGGCTATGCGTACATAGTATTTGCAATCACCAAATAAATCTGACCACTATTTACTATTTTTTTAAATGATTCGATATTTAATCAAGCACAAAATTATGATTACCTTAAAATTGCTATATGTTGCGAAATAGACCAGTGTCGCTACAAAAAATAATCCAAAACTTCAAGTATAGGAGCTGATTATTCAAGTCTATTACTTAGTCTATACGAAGCCATTACTTCTACAGTCAAAAATCCCGTAACCATTAGTACCACTACAAAATAAAAGTGAGTTACTGGTCGTAATCAACACAAATCGCTCCACCTCACTCCCAACATACACAGAGTTAATCCATCACGATAAGACAAAGTTCTATGTCTAAACGGAAAGCCTGTTTGTCAACAGACAACTGAATTTTAGATCCATTACTCACTTCAATAAACAATGGTTTTTAAGTTGGACATGGAGAATGACTGAAATATTTAATACGGCATAACAAACAGACAATAAACAACCAAAATGAAATGAAGTTCATTTTATCTCCAGTCTAGACAAACAGGGATTATTAACTGATCAAACACAATGTCTGTACTCGCCACAAAAATAAAAATATGATACTAATATGTGCGTGAAAAATGAATAATGATCATAAGTTAAACCGAACCAAAAATCTTGGACACTTTGCTTCACTTCAGACTAGTGCACAATTGGTACAAATCATTTTATTCTGAAAACAGTGAAAGGTGAAGTGGGTTTATAATCATGACTATGTAGATAAAGCTTGAATTACTTGCTGCAAAGAAATAACAACATTAATTCCTTAGCGTTAACGAAAAAAGTAACAAATCTGTATTCAACAAAATCTCAGCATAAATTAAGTAGTGCTACTTGATTTGTGTCAACTTATACCCCCTGTAGTGTAAGCGAGATGTTCAACTACCAATTGAACTGCGGCTATACTGGGCGGCATTTTGTCACTTGACTTAATAACTATGAAACATGGCTGTCGAAATAGGACAATTGTAAGTTATTAATATTTGATCTGAAGTATTTTGCAAGCATTAATTATGTATGGTGGAATCATTGATTGTGCAATGCTTAGTTTAGAAGCAGTAAACTAGGCAAGTACGACAGACCAGTGAATAAGACTATGACTCTAGTTTAGGTCGTTGGGATATGTACTGCATACGCACGACATATATACAACGATCAACATTGATGTATAATGTCAGCTGGTGAGGGACTAAATTGGACAGAATCCACAGACAATCAAACAGAAAGTGGAACCAATCTACGAAGCTGCGAAATGCCAGTCTAAGGCACTACAGTAGGTGTAGACTAACTAGTTGGTGCCCGTATGAATGTAGTAGCATGAATGTAGTTGAAGATACTGAATGAAATAGCTCAGAATTAGTTGCACTAAGGTAGGCATATCCTCTCTTTGTCGACTTGCAGATTCTTAGTTTAAAAACTATTTTGCGCTTTTATTCCGTGGTTTAGGTTTCTTCTTTTCTAACCCTATTTTTCATCTTTAGTCTCTTTTCAAAACATATGTATGTACATACATATCAGGTTCTACATCGCTTATGACTGAATAACATCCACTTAATAAGGGGTGCTAATTTACTTGGTACTTAACAATAACATTTATTTGCAATTCTAATGAGGTTAGAGACTAAATCTCTAGATAACCTGTAGTTATTTATTACTATAGTTTTAAATGGCGTGACTACTGAGGTACGCGTGGATTGTACGTACTTCCTTACAAATTTTATTGGATTTTCGATAAACAAAGGCACTAATTAAAATACAGCGTAATATATAGTGTTGGAGTTTATCTTTTATTGTCCAACATCTGACATAAGAACTACAGAACCATTCCAATTAAGTCGATGTTCTGAAAGGTCAGAAATTCTCGACCAGACACTCGTTTAAAACCATATTGATCTAAGCCAAATATAGAAAACAGTTATTTTGCAATATTTACATAACGAGCTGATTTTGATTCGAGAACCAATAAAATCCAAGAGGGACTGAACAGTTGTTTCCTCTTAGTAGGAAAATTCTAAAGTATGACTCCACGACATAATAAAAGATCGAACCCAGGATCTTCAGATCACTGAAGTGGTATCAAATGAATAAGGTTATGGTATGTGGTATTATCTAGGCCACTGCTAGAGACACGTTATGACATAACCAAGTTTAATATTCACCTTTTCCACTACTATACGTTGAAAATTTTACCCATGAAATTAAAAGCATTGATAGAACGCTGATAAAAATTACTATTTTGCAATATTTAACTCAATAGTCATCATAAAAATATTGTATTTAAAGGTTGAGTTGATTTTTTAACGTTATCTTTCTGTGTGTCTCTCATTATGCTATAAACGAAGACTGAGATCAAGGAATAATTCGTATATCAATCATATTTCAAGGTTTAATATGTGCACACTATTAGTAGCGGAACTGCTCAATCATTTATAATTGGTTTACTCATGTATCGAATACGTAAACGTATGCACTCAGCTTTGAGCCATAGTTTGGCCGTGTGAAAGCTAATGATACAACTACCCAGTTGTCCAAGCCGAAGTAGATGAAAGAGTGTTCTATGTATCAGTAAAAAGCCAAGTTCATTAACCAACAGGACACTACTCTATAGCAGAGACAGTTAATCTGAGTATAAATAAGTTCACAGAATTTCCAACTATAATCATCACCATCAGTTCAATGCAAAAAAGTAACCAAAATTATTCACAAAGTAGTGCATACCTGTCGACATCCTGGTGTATACAATGAACAATCTAAGAATTTTGGATAGCTATGTTTACTGGTAGTAATATCATCGCGATTATTGTTGTTACTACTATTAATATGACTAGTACCAGCGTTATTGATATTATTAATACCATTCAAAGAGTAAACAAGCGAAAAGAGGAGTGGACAGGCTTTATGCACAGCTTCACACATTTCAGCTTCTGGCAAAACAACTCGATAAACATTAATAAATGATGGTGACGACGATGATGGAGAGTTATTGACCGGCAAGTAGTCTCTATTGGATTCTTGATAATTAGTGACACTGACTGAATAATTATTTGAATAAGATTGATTACTCTCAGTTGTTTTAGAAGTTGGAATAATGACGCATTCAGGAATATACACAGAGCATAAAAAAAACTGAAACCAAGACAAAGTAGTAAAAATCAAATGCAAACAAAGTAAATTCGATGAAAAATCACCAAGTAGACCAAATTCTCTAAGACTACACAAGTATACGAAAATGCAACAAAATATTTCTAAACTATATTAACTTAGGAAAGAGTATAATTCATTGATAAGAGTTCAATATTTCAACTCCATAATTCCGTCGACGTATAAAAGGTATATCCTTTTTATAGGGCATTAAGCTTGTATTAGCCTCATTTTGTAAATGAGGAACGTGCCCAAATCAAAACATGGCGTCGATTTATTGAGCCATTAACTGTTGGTAAGTACAAGCTTTCTGGTTAGAGTCCACATGATAACGGCGATTGGTATTCAGAGATGATGGATGGCATGAAGATGTACACTCTCTCCGCTCTGCTTTAAACAGTATGCTATACCAATCAGTGCTGACTACTTGATACATAACATACTTTAAGGGTTATTGACCAGTTTCAGATTTTACACCGACTAACAAAAGGTGGCTTTAAGAGTGTAACGTAATTTAAGTATCATGAAAAATCTATGATATTGAAATAAGATCAGTTTAATCATCAGAGACACTACTAAGCTAAAGAACTGTTGACTTATTGATAAGAACATGGAATAGGATATCTACGGGATAGTATAACACCAGTGTCTGGAAATTCGCTAAATGATGCCTTAAAATGCATAAATTCCATGGTTTACTCAGTTCAAAATATTGCACCACAATACACCAACTTATTTATGTTCCAATATCTTGTATTAATATTCATCATTTATTATATCCTAATTGTCGGTTTTCATTTACCAATATACCACTACTACTACTCTTTATCAGGGTTTAAATACGTGACCTGGCAGTAAAACGCCAAATGCTCTAGCCACTAGGTGACTACTTCATGGCAGACTGGATGATGAAGCGGATTCGAGAAAATATTAGATTTCAACGAGTGGGACATTTGATAACAACCTTGAAACAACAAAATGATTTCTAGTCAATCTCGTTTGGGGAATAACTAAAAGTACTTTAATAGTATAAATGGCACAATATGATGGACTTTCTGAAACTATGCTCACTGTTAGCTAACTTTGCAAGAAGCAAAACTACAACATTTACCAACACAAACTATCTGAATGAAAAAATAGTTAAGCATCGCCAAGTTAGGCAACTTTAATTCAAGTTTCTAAACAATACAACGATCAAATATAGACCTCTAACAAAAGGAACTAAGTCTATACATCTAGATTTGCTTCACGTTAACTACAACTGTGGCGATCTGGGTAATACACTACTACAAAATATACCCAATTATCAGTAGTTATGATTATGTGACTATTCAGGCACAGGATTAAACGAAATATCAAATTAAAAGATTTCCAGCCTTAAAAAGCCAACGGCAAATAAAGAAGAAAAATTTTCACTTAAAAGGCATTCACCTCAAGATGAAACATCTAACAAGACACTACATCTACTTATACACCAGTTGATGTTTTTGAACTACTTAAAGTTGTAAAGCTAATCATTAAAAATCATAACATTCCACGGTGAATTAATTAATCTGAAATCCATATAGCCGTTTGCCGAGTAATGGCGTATTCATAGAACATTAGGTCTAAAACTACGTAAAACAGGGTTCAAACCTGAAGGCTATTAGTTGAAACCAAAGGGAGTTTTTAAAAAGTAAACTACTGCTTCATTAAATTTAATAGAAAGTGAATTCCACTGTGAAACGTCCAAATACTTTAATAAACGATTACTAAGTCAGCAATTTTAAAGTCTCATAGCAATTGACCAGAAAACCTGTGTAACTATGATCTCAGTTACTTGACAAATTATAATTTATGACATAATATGATATTTAAAGGGATTAATAACTATTATCCTGCTAATGGTACTATCACATTAATTCCAGTAATAACAACAACATTTTGAGAAACAAACTTGATCTCCGTAGCCTATTATTATAGGATAAAGGAGACGTAAAGAGCTATAAATGACACCAAACCTAGTGGCTAACATAAATGTGTTGCTTAGTATACACCGTCACTCCGAGCATAGCAAAATTATGAATGCTTACTAATCCTGAGTAATGAGTGAGATAGATAAGTAACAACCTAAACATTATAGAAGAAACATTTTATGATGACGAAGTTAAGAGTTAGATAAAATACGGTTCAAACACATCCTATTAGGACAGATTCACAACGAACAACTACACTAATCAAGAAAACTATAATTTGTAAAGTTGGTTACATAAAGACCAACAGGCCACAAATATCAAGTGGTATTCTATTCTGCTTTAGATCATTTCGATAAAATCACAAGGCATACTTGTAGCTTGTCCCAACAGCTCGGTATAGACTGTAAAGCTGACCAAAACTTTAGACTGTAAAACGTCACATCTTCGTCAAGTGGTATAGAAGCCGTCAGTTTGTATGGTAAATGGTTGCCTAGGCATGTGCGATTGAGATGTTGAGCGATCGGGACACAAGGAGTTGTAGCCAAAGTGCATTTCTCGCTATAAAAAAAGTAAGAGTGATGACAAACTAAATATTTACAGGAAAAATAGTCCATAATCAAATACTACATAACTGTAACTGAATAACACAACACAGTGGTAAAACGTTTGCATGAAACCCAAATTATAGTTTGACTAGAACTAGTGCTAATCGGAAACTTTAGGGTACGTTACAAATGCTAGCCATTCTTTGGTAAGAATGAAGTGCTGACCAAAAAAAATTTAAGCTAAGGGCAATCAAACAAAAATATACTAGTTGTCCATAGAACCGCTAACTATTATGGGGTCTTACAGAAGTGTAGATATAATCAGTAGGGTCAGTGACAATATGTTTCAGAATCCTTCAAATTGGTACAGATAAACTTTTAGTCCTTTTTCTATTTTCTATTAATCCACAAGCATTTTTATTCTTATATCTTGTTTACTTTATTTTATTAGTTTACAAACCAACGTCATGGGGATCTAACTGATAATGTGGGGATGCATTCATAGTTAGCTGATAAATAGCTATATCAAGGAGGCTAAACAAAACTTCATCTTTGTGCCACCAATGGATAAGAAAAAATATGCTTTCTGAAGCAAGCTCAACATTTGATTTACTATACTAACAGACAGATGTGGACTAGTTAGGTTAGCAAAAGCATAGTTCTAGGTATTTCCTTAAAAATCAAACTGTACTCATGATGTCTTCCACTTGTCATACCTTTTGTAAATAAAGTAAAGAACGATGGTTTCTAATCTAGCATGATAACACCGAGGATAACAGGAATTTTTATAAATTTCAAACCAGCTCGAATAAAAAGGTAATATTTGTATGCATAGAAATCACCTTATATTACAAGTGTAAGAAAAAAACTTTGACCTGATCAAACACAAACCAAGACTGATAAGTTAGAATTATAATGTGTATTACAATATGTTATAATATATATGTTAAAATGTTCTCTGTAATCGTAAACAAAACCATAATGCAAGTTGAGTAAGTTTATTTTCTTGAGTTTGGTGAAATCAAAATAGTATATAAGCGTTTGAAACGGATGATTGAATTCGAAGTCGTATATCCCTATGATTCTCATGCTTTTAAGACTGAAGACGAACAATCGTTAGAAAACAATAGCAGAATCAGTAGTAAGATTATAGGTATACGAAAGATTCACAATGACTGGTTAATTAATCAGTTACAGACTCTAGAAAATGTATCAACCTGGTTTTAAAATGGAAACAAGCTTCTTATGTTCATCTCATTATTAACAGTCGACAGCAATTAATCTTCTGATTACTACAATTTCCATCTACACCACCTGCATATCGGTCTAAGCCTATAACTAAGCTTTCGTCATACAGTGAGCACAAATGAATTCCAAGTTGTTTGGGATACTGCTTATAAAAACGCTGGTGGTATAGCTAACTGGCGTGTTTGGTACCATTTTGTCAAAAAATTAGACAAACTTTATTGATTCAAGCCGGAGGCACTTATTGTACAGTTAAGAGAAATACGTACATATCACAACTTTTTTAAAGGAACTGGTAAGTAGCGAACCTCATAAAACAGATATAGTAGCAAACTAGTTGCATAGTGGTGAGTCGTGGGTTATGTCAAAGACAGTAAATGCAGTGTGTACAAACCACGTTCTCCCTTAAAGGTCATTAAAACACTGAAGTGTATTGTTTTTTGTTTTGTATTTCAAGATTTTAACCGCAGACTGCCAGCTAGAACAATATAATGATATAAGACATTACACAATGGGAACTAGTAAACCTGAGAAATGAGTTCAGCATGATAGACAAAATACCTACCAAAGTAAACAAGAGAGTGACTGTAGAAAACGATAAATAGAAAATTACAAGAAAGTAAAACAGAAAGAAAACACGATCCTTTTAATTTACATAGTTTGTAATTAGTATACTAATTACAAATCATATAGGATTGATGAAAACTGCGAGTTTCGTTCTGATTCTTAATCATAAATTAACACAATTGCAAATCATATTTATAAATTTGCTCCTTTACAAGTATATCAAAAGTCAAAACGTACATACAGACGACAAAGAGAACTAAACTACCTTTTGACTTTCGAAGGACTTGATAATAACCCATTTAATGAGTCGTTGCAGATAACAGAGTGTAGGACTACAAGCAATATAAAAACCCGACGAAAAACTGCTGCTTTCACCACACATCCTACGAATCCCAACATGCATCGCAGGCCGTAAAAGGCCACATACGATAAGGACTATATAGTTTAAAAGTTGCGCCTTTCCAGAGTACGGTAACAAGTTGACCTTAATAATTTGGCAAAATCCAATATCCAAAATCGTTATAACTAACTAAGTTAAGTAGATTAATTTCTTCACATTCACAAACTATGGCTCGTATA
The DNA here is from genome assembly GCA_025215515.1 of Schistosoma japonicum. Classification (NCBI taxonomy): domain Eukaryota; kingdom Metazoa; phylum Platyhelminthes; class Trematoda; order Strigeidida; family Schistosomatidae; genus Schistosoma; species Schistosoma japonicum. Next base: position 6,000,648 of record CM046067.1, on the reverse strand, counting down.
ATTTTAATAGTCTTCAGGAAAGAGAATAGTGAAATATTTTTCTAGTATTAATGATTGCTTTGAAATTCATTTTCAAGGTTCTTGAGTCAGTACTACACAGATATAAGAACACCAATCCACTAACCAGTTTGAACTAGATCGTCAAGTTGTTTTGAAAGACGCTGCTTCCTAAATCTTTTTGTGTCTATTTAATAGCCCTCGGTTTAATAAGTATGCAGAGCGCTTTTTTATGAGATATAATTGAATTAATGTTATGCTGATCTGAACCTTAAGAGGTATATCAGATTGTGATAATTATGGGTTGACTGAAGCTTATATGAACTATTTAAAACGGCAAGAAATTTCGAGACTTAACTATTTTCAAAGAATTCACTTATTTCTAGTCCAACTTTTAACATTACTATTCGCCAAAAGTTCGGTTATAAGGCAGTAGCGGTAAAGAATCCCCAATTGCATAGGCTTCTGATATTGATGCTGACCAAGTCTATTTTAGTGGACACGACGTTTGGGCAGAGATCCTCGACGCTAGAATTGGGGTTCAGAAGACAATTTCCTTGGGTTTCTACTGTAGCCGATCTAGATCTGGCAATATTAGGAATGGATTTCTTAGAGAGGTATGAATTTCTAGTTGACACTAAAATACGACGTTTGACATTAAAAGAAGCTTCGAAATATACAAAAGGTACGGAAAGTCATATCACATCTTTAAATTTAGTACAAACTCCGCCAGTAACAACCGTAAAGTTCCAAGATCCACTCGTGAAATTCCCAAATTGGACAAAACCGAAGCCTCAACTTTCCAAAACTTAGTTAAAAGTGTGTCATATGATCAAAACGTAAGGTGCAACTGTTTTCGTTAAAACCATGAGACAAGCACCTGATAAGCATAAAGTAGCTAGAGCCGAGTTCGACAACATGCTACAGCTGGGTATAATACGTTCATCGGGTAACCAGTGGGCATCTCCTTTGCATCTGGTTACAAAGAAAAATAAAGGCGATTGGAGACCTTAAGGGAATTACAGAGTCCTCAGCCGTCAAACGGTACGAGACAGGTACCTGATACCACACATCCAGAACTTTACGAATGGCTTACAGGATATGAAGGTATTGACTAAAATCGATTTATTCAGGGCGTATCACAATACTCCAGTAACTGGGAAAGATATTTCGAAGACAGCTATCACAACATCTTTTGGACTATTCAAGTTTGTACGTATGTCGTTCGGCCTACGAAACGTGGCACAAACATTCCAAAGGTTTATGGATAATCTACTTTGAGATATGCTATTTGCACAGGGGTACACAAATGACTTATTAATTGCCAGTTCGGACTTCAAATCACATGAACAACATGTATGGGTAGTGTTTGAACGACTAAACGAAAACAGCATGAACATACATCAAAGCAAATGTGTTTTCGGTGTAGAAACACTAGAATTCGTTTGACATACCATAAGCCCTGAAGGAATCACACCAATCAAACAAGAGGTAGACACTATTAAACAATACCCTATACCAAGCTCTCTAACACAACTTCGAAGTTTTCTTGGTTTAATAAACTTTTATCGCAGATTTTTACCCAGTTGTGCACAACTAATGCAACCATTGACGGATTTGCTTAAAAGATAAACTTGCTCAAGCATCTACATTAACTTATCCAAATTTTCACTATCCATTTGCTTTGATGGCAGATGCTTCGAACAAAGCCGTAGGCGGCACGCTTAACCAACTAGTTAAAGACGCCTGGAAACCGATCGCATTCTTCTCAAAGAAACTCGCTCCAGCAGAGACGAGATATTCTACCTTCGGTCGAAAACCCCTCGCAATCAACTTAACCATCAAGCACTTCCGACACATGCTCGAAGGCAGGAAATTCGTAGTTCATACAGATTATAAAGCGTTGACCAATGCATTAAAAGCGAAAGCCGATAAATACTCACCTCGAGAAATCCGACACCTCGACTATATATCACAGTTCACTAGTGATATACGACACGTGTAAAGTCAAAACAATCAAGCAGCAGGAGCACTATTTTGACTGGAAGTGAATATAATACAACAGTCAATAGTAAACTTTGAAACTTTGAGAGACAACCAGGAAAATAATCAAGAATTACAAAACCTACTGCCAACTAAAAACTTCAGTCTCAAACTAAAATAGCTTCAATCACCTGTGGAAGATGTCCTGATTTACTGTGACGCAACAAAGGCGGTGCCACGACCTTTCGTTCTTAAAAATACGCGACGATTGATATTATTTAACTTTCGTTGTTTCACCCTGGGGTGGAATCTTCGACTAAACTAATCAGTGCCAGATACTTATGGCTAAATGTCCAGAAGGATCTACATAAATCGGCTAGAAAGTGTTCGGCGTGTCAACAATCGAAAGTTAACTTACACACAAATTCACTCATCGGAGTTTTTCCCCAACCGGATGCATGTTTTGTACATGTTCATATAGACTTAGTAGGCCCTTTACCACGTTCAAATGGTTTCACGTATCTATTTACATGTATAGATAAGTTCTCGAGGTTTCCTATAGCTGTTCCAATCACGGACATTACAGCCGAAAAAGTGGCTAAAGCCTTCATGCAGAACTGGGTGACCATTTTTGGTACACTTATAACAATAACGACGGACGAAGGAGCTCAGTTCGAATCTGAACTATTCAACAACTTAGCTTAACTGCTAGGCTCCAACAGAATACGCTAATGGGATGTTAGAACAGTACCATCGTCAACTAAAGGCTGTTCTTATATCTCATTCAAACCTTAATCAGTGGACAGAACTCTTGCCATTAGTTATGTCGGGAATACAAACAACTGTCAAAAATGACTAAATGTTCAGCAGCAGAATTGGTCTTCGGACCAACTCTGAGACTACCAGATGAGTTTATTATCCCCCATACTAGCAGCGAAATGCTCGACTCAGGAACATACGTAGACCAAATACGGGACCAAGTGTCTAAACTTTAACCAATTAACACTCGTGAACAATCACGAGCGATGTTCCTACCTAAGGATCTAAACAACTGCTTGCACGTCTGGATAAGATGTGACATATTCAAAGCACTACTTAGTCCTTCTTTCGAAGGTCCATTTAGAGTTATTTTAAGAAAACTTGAATATTTTGTGATTCAGAAACAAGGAAATATCGACCCGGTAAGTGTGGATAGTCTAAAACCACCTTGTCTAGATAATGAACCACCATACGTGTTGTTAGATAGCTTACCCGACCAAACAGCCACAAAATCAAGAAGTGAAAAAGTGAAGGCCGTAAAAGTGACTAAAAGCGTTAGATGGATACAACCGATTATCCATGCAGGAATGTCCACAGTTTAAGTTTCAGCCCGAAAGGTAATCACATAACATCTGAAATCTGGAGTTTGCAAATCTTAAATGTAAAAATAAGCAGAATAAAAAATCAGTATTTTTCTCTTTGCCATATGTTGACAAAACTTTATCGAGATTGTATTAGTTCTGAGTATTATTCTACACACTTCCTCGAGGAACTTATCTTTTGATATATGAACGATATAGTCAATTTTTTTATTTAAAATAAATCATACCTAAGTAATATATTCGCGAACATTTCGTTGGGTAGTATAAGCCGCGAAGACTATTAACGGAGATAAGTCACTATAGAACAGAGAATGTTCAATTCAGGTAAGTGTTGTGAGCATGCTTCTCCTGCAAAACTAATCAATTTTCTAGGTTTATCCACTATTAGTAGACATTATCTACCGTAAATAACACAATAAACCCTGGCAAAAACGATGAATTCCGTAAATAACCCAGGCGAGTTTTACTGTTTTTGCCGGTTGATTTACTACACACACCATATTTGTATTTAATATGTATGTATTGTTACTTAGACTAGCCATGTATATTTTATAAAAACCAATACTAAAGCCGTTTTCCACTTGAAGTATATATTTTTAGTAATTTTATACGACAACACACCGAAACCTTGCGTTGTTTTCGGGTGAAAGATATCGAATTCCCTGGCGATTAAACTTTCCTTAGTTTAATTATTTTTGCCACAGTATATGAATATGCCTTAGCTAACCACAGTAAGTTAATAAACGTTTATATTTTCACTATCATCTTTTTAACCGTATTGGCATAAGTCATGTCTAAAGTTATAGATTTTGTTTCATTTTCCAACCTTTTTATAATTTATATGAATTTACACGATAAATTAGCTAACACATACGTTGTATTCTCTGTGTTATTTGAATTCATAAATTTTTTTTTCTGACTCAACCTTGAATTTGTTACTTAACCCATCTTAGTAGTGACTGCTGGGCATATTTATTCTTATAAATTGAGCACTCATATCAGTTGCCTTAAAAAGATGCTTAACATAGTCCAGATTATAAAGTCAGCAGCATTTAGGTACTATAGTACTTCACTGATATAATGAGCAAGCTATCATGTACTTAATTGTCAAATAAACTTCAAAACTTAACATGTAAAATGATTCCAAATAAACGATTACTTCTGAACTAAAAAATAATAATACTGTGGCGAATACTGCTCATAAAGTCGTCCACAGGTAGTAGGTAGCGGAACGTCGCATGAAGTGGGAAAGAATCAGGAAAGAGTGCACGAGGCGAGGTGTGGGGTGGCAAGAAGCAGAGCGTGATTAGAATACAAAGGAAAATCGTAAACGACTGAGGGAAGAAAGCCTACGATCGACACGGATCAGAGAACACGAATTATATGCAAATTGATTATTAAAAGTAATGTGTATATTATTCTGTGACATTCTCTGTTTTCACTAAATATACAATTTGTTTGTCCTACTTGGCCTTCTCACAATTGGTGTCGCTGCCTCAGGACAACATGAAGGTGCCATTGCCGCACCCTTTCGAGGATGGTGATGTCGGGGCATTCCTGCGACAATTCGAGGCTGTCGCGGAGCTGGTTGGAGTTCACGGGCAGAAGGCGAAGGTGACGGTCCTCGGGACTCTACTATGAGAGCGAGATAAGGCGGCGTTGGATGATATGGAGCTGGCCAGCGGTGAGGCTAGATTGTAGGAGGTCGTGGTCAGGTTTGTGTGGGAGCTCGACAATCCGGAGAACAGGGAGGTGGCATTGCAGCAGTTCAGAACCACGCGTCTGGCGCCTGATGGTGACCCGTCAGTGTTGGCCACTACCTTGAAGAGTGTGCTGCGTTGGGCCGTAACTTCGTCAGACAATTACTCTAGGAAGCAGCTGTTGGTATCACAGTTTTGCGGAGTGTATTCCAGATGGTGTGTCCAGACAAATTTGGTTGGAGCATGCGGTTCACCGCTGGATGTGGTGGAGATGGCAGGGTTATGCCTGCGTTTGGCGAGCATTGCGGTTACAGCAGTTACTGAAGATAACGCGTCAATATCCGTGGTGGAGCGGGTCACTGATCTAGTGGATAAGGTGGCACAGGTTAAAGTCCGCAAGACCACGGGGAGCCGGTGCTTTGAGTGTAAAAATTGTGATCATTATAGGAGAAATTGACCAAAGAACGAGGACAAATACGGTCGAAACGTTATATACCGCTTTCTGCTTTTAAAAATTCGTCTCGGGTGTTTGGCTTGGTTGATAAAGGTGCGTTGTATATGGAAGTACGCATAAACGGGTAAGCGTTTATTTGCCTAGTTGACACGAGTGTCGCTACAGCCTTAATAGACGTAGAAATGTGTCGGCCGATGAGGGCATGTTCATTAGCAGTACAAACCGTAAGCGGATATGCTTTGGAGATTGTAAGAGTGTCGGACTGCCATGTTGAGGTCGGGAATTGAGTTATAAAGTATCCGTCTGTAGTAACCAAAGGTAAACAACAAACAATACTGGGTGCAGATTTTCCGAAAGAGTAGGGGGCGGTAATTGACATGAAGAATAGGACGGTAAGCACTAAGTACGGACATTTTAGTATAAGTGGTAACACTGAGGTGGCTAAGATTAGAGAAAAGGTTAATAAAATGGTAGCAAAGTACAAAAGCTTGTTTACCGAAGATGGAGAGGCCTACGTTTATTGTGATAAAGAGACGCATGAAATTCCTATAAGAAGTCATAGTAAGATGACGTTGTGCATGCACCGAATTCCGGTTCATATGGAAATAGAGGTATATCGTCAAGTCGAAGAAATGTTGCGGAAGGGAATATTTGAAGAGGCCGATGGCTGTTACAATTCACCTGTGCTGCAAGTAAAGAAATCTAATGGAAATTAGGGATTATGTGTTGACTTCAGAGAACTGAACAGCGTTACAGAGTTGGGACAATACACAATACCAACTGTGGCTTAAACCCTAGATCGCTTACAACAAGCCAGATTGTTAACTGTACGAGACCACCTGTCAGGGTATTGGCAATTACCGATAAAGGTGGGTGACAGGTACATTAATTCAAGTTTCTAAACAATACAACGATCAAATATAGACCTCTAACAAAAGGAACTAAGTCTATACATCTAGATTTGCTTCACGTTAACTACAACTGTGGCGATCTGGGTAATACACTACTACAAAATGTTGTGGATTTCTAATCCCCAGAGAAACAATGATTGATTTAATTGAACAAAAGAATATGTATTAATTTTTTGTAAGCTTTATTTGTAAACTTTCATCACATTAATTTGATTTTAATGTGAGTCTTACTCTTATGTACAGTATGACAGTATTTCAATGTTCAATTAAATGTTGATGATTTCACTTGATGAATAATCACTGTAAATTAACTGATATAAAAATTGACGTATTTATGTAAATAGAATTCGCAGTTCGCTAGTCTTGTCTGGTTGGTTTGTGTTCTTCCTTATTTCGGCTTGGGACTAGGTGGGCATAGGGCAGACGCGCATTTCTCGACTAGGCACACCTCATTTAACATTCGGTCACCCACCGCCAAATTTTGCGCACCATAACAAAAATATGTATATAAACAAATATATAAAGGTCACATCTTCGTCAAGTGGTACAGAGGTCGTCATTTTGTAAAGTAAATGGTTTCCTAGGCAACGACATGTTAGTAGAACTGATGCAAGTACTATCCATTCCACTTATTGAAGTGAGGCACTAATTTTGACTCTTTTTTGGTGCTTACTCATAGCACTCTCATTTGGACTGTTTTATTATTATAACAAAAGCATTAACCTATCGCATCATAATTTGCTTGGTATAGTTAACTATTTTCGTCTTCTTGATAAAGTAGAGCAAATTTATATGGTTATCGTTTTTGATTGAATTACTTCATATTAATAAAATAAGTCAAAAAATTCGTTGTTGTTGATTGCGGATAACCCAAGTCGACTGAATTGCTGCTTGAATTAGTAGTTAGTGTAAAGAACCTATATAAACCTTATAACTTCGAATGCCATTAGGTAAAGTGTTGTTACTGTGAGAGTTGCATTAGTAAGCATGACATGCAATTTTTGACCGGCTTAATAATTGAACCCTGCCAGATTTTTAGAAGTTTTGTATGTAGCTGATTATTGTACGTAGACGAAGTGCTTTCATCCCCTATTCCAACTCAAAAATAATAGGTAAATTAAAAAATTGCTGATGAACTACAAGATTAGCTACTGTTTTTTACTAAATTTTACACGAACACCTAAGACCATTACATAACTAAACCTTTAAGTATTGAAAATTTTAGAGAGATAACTTTAGAAATTATTTAATAGCTTTCAACAGTCACCGGGGTGCATATATAGAATCAGCCTTGAAGTGCACCCCAGTATATGACCAAGTTACGTATATTGTACAACCAGGTCAACTTTTAGCGATTATGCATGAGAAAAAACAGAAGGCAATGAAGGATGGAAGAGAAGTTATATTTTATTGTTAATAGTTCGTTAACGGGACAAAAACGTTTAGTCTGGCTAGAGAAATATGTTTCCCACAGTCCGTCGTGTCGTGATATGGGGGGGATGCGCTAACTCGGTCCTTCAACTAGTCGTCTCCGCTAAAATAGACATGGTCAGCACCAATGTCGGGAGCCTATGCAACCATTTATTTCGGGGATTATTTACCACTACAGCTGGCCTTCGATGGAACGCTGAAAATGTTGTACAGCACAGTACATGACTAGCAGTTTACTTCCAAAGGTGCTGTATTTCAATTCAGTGTAGCTTAATTGTCTTGAGAAGAATGATAACGGTTGCCAATCTTGGCCAATCCATTGTTGCAGAACTGTGCCGATAGGTGAGTCAGAAGTGTCGACCGCAATACTAACGGGAGCCTCAGTATTATGATGTGCCAGCATAGTCATATTGGTTATTGCCTCTTTAGTTGGAATCAAGGCCTTCTTTGATTCTGCATCCAATGTGAACACTTCTTTATGGCAACGAAGCTGATCCGTCAGTGGTTTTACAATAGATGCACAGTTGGGGATAATTCATCTGTACACACTCACCATTTCGTTGAGAGCTCGCAACTACCTAATGGTGGTTGATTCAGAATATTCCAGGATAGCCGCCACCTTGTGTTTTTGAGTTTTTGTATACCATCAGCATCAGTAGTATGCCCCAGAAAGTTCAACAAGTTCGTTCCGTTTCCTCATTTCTGTATATTTATGGTAACTCCGTATTGTTGCAGTCTTCAAAAAGCTGTGTCTAGATGTTTCATATGTGTTTCCTTAACAGGGCTTGCTATAGAGCAGTCGTCGACATATGCAATGACATAGTGAAGCACGTGATACACGTCATCTTTGAAATACTGAAATGTTTGTGATGCGTTTCACAAACCGATGGACATTTGGAGGAATTCGTAAATGCCGAATGGGGTTACAATAGCCGTTTTGGGTATGTCATTTTCAGCCATCGGTATTCGATTGTACGCCTTTACTAGGTCAATTTTCAAAAATACTGTCGTTCCCTTCAACGTGGCTGTAAGGTCGTGGATGCGTGGTAAAGGGTAACTATCAGACGTAGTTCGTGCGCTCAGATGTTGGTAATCACCGGTGGGACGCCAATCATTGCTACCTTTCTTCGGGACCATATGTAGTAATGACATTAGGCTACTTGATAAGCGGATTATTCCCAGATCAATGATGTGATTGAATTCGCTTTTCGCAATCCTTAATTTTTCGGGTGCTATTTGGAGTGCTTTGGAAAATATAGGTTGACCTGTAGTCGTGATGTGATATGTAGCATGACTGGTTACACATGATAACTACGACGTCACCTCATTCAGGTCCGAATATTTGTCATGTATTGGCTGAAAATTGGAGTAAATTAAATGTTTCAAATAAAGAGGACATAAGCTAAAACCCATAGCAGTGGTTTGACGAACGTATTGCTTTGTGTTGCCGAGACCTAGCTCCCTTCTACCAAATTCCACAAGTATGTTGTGGTGCCTCGGCAAATCTATGCCTATGACAAGTACAAGACAGCCTTCACTGTGGGTCAAAAGCGGTACCAGTTTAGGAGAATGCCATTTAGATCGGCAGGGGCGCCGTTCACATTTAGAAGACTAATGAAGTTATTGCTACAAAATCTTGAGAACGCGGTGGTTTACGGAGACGATTTGATGGTTTATAGTAAAACAAAGACAGACCACATAAAGCATCTAGAAGCATTTCTCAAACGAGTCAAGGAGTTTGGGTTGCGTATTGACAGGAAGAAATTACAGATAGCCAAAGGTAACGTCATATTGCTGGGGTATAAAGTAGGAGAAGGTTAAATGAAACCGCTACCTGAGAAAATTTTGACTATCAAAAACCTAATGGCACCGACTTTGAAATGTAAGCTCAGGCAGTTTATGGAAAGAGCAGCATTCTTCAGCCGGTTTATAAGAAACTTTAACGAGATCGCCACACCACTGTACAAACTATTAGGTAATGAAAAATTGATATTGTCATAGGTAGCGCAGAAAACATTTGATGTGTATGGTTTTGCGATAGTGAAAATCCAGTGTATGGTTTTGCGTGCACCTTTAGCGCCAAGGTACTTCCCGTTCTATTTAACAGAAGAAACCAGAATATTTGGTAGTAGATTTTTATTTCAGTATCGCTGGCAGGAAACATTCGAGCGGTATCCTAGTCATTCAAACACTCAATGCTTCTCAACATTCAATATAAGGTAATAGTAAATACAATTCTTATGAATAATAAGGAAGTAAATGAATACTTGAGCTTTATTGTTTTAGTGTAGGCTTAAGTCTTGGAGTCAACTTTTGACTAGTCAACCTAAGTTACTACATTAACTTCCTCCTAGAATCGACTTCCGTAGGAACGTCGGTTTGATAAACTTAACAAATAAAATTATCTTAGTTCTGCCACTGTAGCTCAATAGAAAATTACTAGCTTGTCCAGCACTTGAAATTCGATCAACGGTAATTAGTCTGTTAGTATTCGACGTTACTACGTGAATGATATTTACTTTGGAAACTTGTTATCTAATCTTGTAGCGTTTACATTCTCCTACAAATAAAGATTGGATACTTGATGAACTTAACCTCTTAACTGTGACTAGAGCTTGGAAAATAACAGAAGGTAAGAAAATGAAGCAAGAATATCTGAGAAAGTGCCACTAGTGGGCTGCTCAACACTATGTTGGTAAGGTACGATTTTCCCATGCTCTGTCCGGCTAACAGGTGCTTACTCACCTGCCTTTTGAGTTGCCTTCAAGTCAAAATGAAAGAATCTACTTTAAAAAATATTGTTGGAACTCCATTACACCTAAAGAATCGCTCCACTGTTTGTATAAAATGTTAAAGTACAAAAATAGAATGTACAATTATAATTGGTATGTGTTTGTTTCTACTTGAGTGTTCGGTTTCCAAAATGGTTTGGTAACCTAGAAGAAAAAAGATACGGTGTGGATATTTTTGCACGCAAATGCATTAAAAAATATATTTATCAGTTTATTCAAACATATATATAAGTGCTTGATCTTGTCAGAAGTCAGCCCAAATAAGCAACCTTGAACGTGTGACGACTGCTTTTCATGACTGGGTTTGTAATGGTGGGTACTGATAGTACTCGTTAGGACGGAAAACTATGGTAGATTCTTAGAAAAAAAATGAATTACCGAAAATGTGAGAGTGCTTAGGCTTATTAGCTTAAGGATATAATCTGCATATTACAAATTACTTACTCGATGAGTGGTAGGTATGCAAGTCATAGTGAAGTTATATCTTCTAAAGTCAACTAAGAAATAAATAGATACTAATCTTACAAGTGTGTAGGTTCTATTAGTCATGAGTGTCGGTAATAATTGACCAAAGTAAAGTATAGTGCAGTGGTTTGAATGTCGATAAGTGAACGCAAACCATATGATTATCCCTTGAGAGCATAGGTTTTAGCCAAGGGAAGCATTACTCCGAACCCATGTCTATAATAATGGTATGGATTTATAATAATTGTTTGTATACAGCTAACTGTGGGGAAATCACACAATTTAATGATAATTTCAAGTCAGTTTATCGACTGGGTTTGTTAATAGCTTCAATAATTTTATCAATCATATTACGTGATTGCCAAGTTATGACAATGCTTTATGATGATATCTCGAATCTATTATGAATAACTAGTTGTAGTGTTAATTTACGATAAGCTAGTGAAAAAGAAGAGTTCGATGTTTCATTTTTTTATTCGTGATTCACGGATAGTAGATGCTTTTAGCCGTTAACGTATCCAAGCTACTTAATTATGTCACCATTTTTCGGTCCCAAAGTAATCGTTTATTTAGGATTGTTTTAAATGTTAGCTTTTGGAGTTTATTTAACGAATAAGTACATGTTAGCTTACTCATTATATCAGTGAGGTACTATGGTACCTAAATGCTGCTGACTTTATAATCTGGACTATGTTAAGCATCTTTTTAAGGCAACTGACATGAGTGAGCAATTTATAAGAATAAATATGCCCAGTAGTAACTACTAAGATGGGTTAAGCATCAAATTTTGTGCTTGTTTGCAAGCTGACCTCATTGGTTCTGTGGTCGCTGGTTGTTCCTGCATATTCGCCCCATCATTTCAACGCATCCATCTTTGCAATAGACTTATGTTCACACACTTGTCTTTGTTGTCATTCTTAATGGTGTGTACCGGTCCACGCCTTGCGACGACTATGTATGGGCCCTCCCATTTGGAGAGTACTTTGTTCGAGCCTAATCCGCCACCCCCAATAGACTTTCGTCCTCTACACTTCACTAAATCTCCCACTGTAAAGTATTTCGTCTGATTTCCTCGATGCTGTTCTGATCGCTTAACGTCCATTTCCTGTTTCTGTTGTATGTTTCTCACTGCTTGTTGTTGCTCTTTATTCCACTTCCTATCGTTTTACTTTTGTAGTTGTGGGCAGGTCATGTTGTCCGCTGGTGATCGTGGTCTCCTTCCGTACACCAACTGAAATGATGACTTCTGTGTTGTTCCCTGACTCGAGGCTCCATGTGCTAACAATATCATCGGTAATTCCGTTTCCCACTCCCCCCATTTGCTGCCAACCACTCTTTTAGCGTGTGATTATTGTGCTCTGTAAGTCCGTTGGTCTGCGGATGATAGAGAGTTGTTCTGACCTTTTTGATACCTAACTGCCCAAGGCAAGCTGTGGACTTCTCATTCTCGAAACGTGGGCCTTGATCGGTCATTATCATTCTCGGGACACCGTGGTTGGCCACGATTCGCCGCATCACTGCTTCAATCACCGTCTTTCCACGCTGATCAGAATTCGCTACGGCCTCTACCCAACGCGTAGCATGTTCAGTCATCACCAGAACGTATTGGTTACCACTCGACGTCTGAGGGAACGAGTTTATTACATCCAGTGACCACAGATCGCCTACTGTTGTTACGGGGATGGGCTGTAACGGAGTGCGCATGCACTTAGCGCCTTTCATTAACTAGCATTGTGAGCTGGCGATAACATATCTCATTACGCCTTATTGTATTCCCGGCCAGTAGGCACTCTGTCTCAGGAGGTCAGTGGTTCTCGCGACGATTGTGTGAGCTAGTTGATGGCATCCCATGATTTATTCGCGCTGTAATGGCTTTGGAATTACAGCTATCCAGCTCCCATCATTGTCCTTCCATGTTAAAACTCCGGCTGCATTCAATCTTAATCAGGTATTTGGTTTAGAAACGTCTTTACCGTTCTGTTAAATTGTGCTTATTGATCTTCCACTGTTTCAGTTAGTGCTCGTCTCACTGTTTTAAGCGCTGGATCGGACTTCTGGCAACGGATCAGTTTTTCAAGGTCTGCTTCCACTTAGCTGACTCCGAAAGCAACCTCCGGTAAGCCAGCGTCTTCGCATGGTCGTGAAAGGTAGACAGCTATTACATTTCGACTTCCTGGTATGTGGCAAATCGGGAAATCGTATTCTTGCAGGCGTAATGTCCATTGTGACAATTTCCCTCGAGGGTTTCTTGCCGTCTTCAACCATTGTAGTGGCTTGTGGTCGGTCTCAATGTGAAATGGCTAGCCAAGCAGATATGGTCTCCACTTATCTACCACCCAAACGATTGCTAGGCACTCTTTTTCAATAGTCAAGTACTTCTGTTCTGCCGGCGTTAAAACCCGGCCAGCATATTCCACACCACATCGTCTTCTGCCGAAGTACCGCTTCAATGCCGAAATCGCTGGCGTCTGTGTCCACTGTGAACTGTTTTCCAAGAACAGGTAGTTTTATTGTCATCTGTTTTGCGTCTAATAGCCGCTTGATCTGATCAAATGTTTTCTGCGCTACCTATGACAATATCAATTTTTCATTACCTAATAGTTTGTACAGTGGTGTGGCGATCTCGTTAAAGTTTCTTATAAACCGGCTGAAGAATGCTGCTCTTTCCATAAACTGCCTGAGCTTACATTTCAAAGTCGGTGCCATTAGGTTTTTGATAGTCAAAATTTTCTCAGGTAGCGGTTTCATTTAACCTTCTCCTACTTTATACCCCAGCAATATGACGTTACCTTTGGCTATCTGTAATTTCTTCCTGTCAATACGCAACCCAAACTCCTTGACTCGTTTGAGAAATGCTTCTAGATGCTTTATGTGGTCTGTCTTTGTTTTACTATAAACCATCAAATCGTCTCCGTAAACCACCGCGTTCTCAAGATTTTGTAGCAATAACTTCATTAGTCTTCTAAATGTGAACGGCGCCCCTGCCGATCTAAATGGCATTCTCCTAAACTGGTACCGCTTTTGACCCACAGTGAAGGCTGTCTTGTACTTGTCATAGGCATAGATTTGCCGAGGCACCACAACATACTTGTGGAATTTGGTAGAAGGGAGCTAGGTCTCGGCAACACAAAGCAATACGTTCGTCAAACCACTGCTATGGGTTTTAGCTTATGTCCTCTTTATTTGAAACATTTAATTTACTCCAATTTTCAGCCAATACATGACAAATATTCGGACCTGAATGAGGTGACGTCGTAGTTATCATGTGTAACCAGTCATGCTACATATCACATCACGACTACAGGTCAACCTATATTTTCCAAAGCACTCCAAATAGCACCCGAAAAATTAAGGATTGCGAAAAGCGAATTCAATCACATCATTGATCTGGGAATAATCCGCTTATCAAGTAGCCTAATGTCATTACTACATATGGTCCCGAAGAAAGGTAGCAATGATTGGCGTCCCACCGGTGATTACCAACATCTGAGCGCACGAACTACGTCTGATAGTTACCCTTTACCACGCATCCACGACCTTACAGCCACGTTGAAGGGAACGACAGTATTTTTGAAAATTGACCTAGTAAAGGCGTACAATCGAATACCGATGGCTGAAAATGACATACCCAAAACGGCTATTGTAACCCCATTCGGCATTTACGAATTCCTCCAAATGTCCATCGGTTTGTGAAACGCATCACAAACATTTCAGTATTTCAAAGATGACGTGTATCACGTGCTTCACTATGTCATTGCATATGTCGACGACTGCTCTATAGCAAGCCCTGTTAAGGAAACACATATGAAACATCTAGACACAGCTTTTTGAAGACTGCAACAATACGGAGTTACCATAAATATACAGAAATGAGGAAACGGAACGAACTTGTTGAACTTTCTGGGGCATACTACTGATGCTGATGGTATACAAAAACTCAAAAACACAAGGTGGCGGCTATCCTGGAATATTCTGAATCAACCACCATTAGGTAGTTGCGAGCTCTCAACGAAATGGTGAGTGTGTACAGATGAATTATCCCCAACTGTGCATCTATTGTAAAACCACTGACGGATCAGCTTCGTTGCCATAAAGAAGTGTTCACATTGGATGCAGAATCAAAGAAGGCCTTGATTCCAACTAAAGAGGCAATAACCAATATGACTATGCTGGCACATCATAATACTGAGGCTCCCGTTAGTATTGCGGTCGACACTTCTGACTCACCTATCGGCACAGTTCTGCAACAATGGATTGGCCAAGATTGGCAACCGTTATCATTCTTCTCAAGACAATTAAGCTACACTGAATTGAAATACAGCACCTTTGGAAGTAAACTGCTAGTCATGTACTGTGCTGTACAACATTTTCAGCGTTCCATCGAAGGCCAGCTGTAGTGGTAAATAATCCCCGAAATAAATGGTTGCATAGGCTCCCGACATTGGTGCTGACCATGTCTATTTTAGCGGAGACGACTAGTTGAAGGACCGAGTTAGCGCATCCCCCCCATATCACGACACGACGGACTGTGGGAAACATATTTCTCTAGCCAGACTAAACGTTTTTGTCCCGTTAACGAACTATTAACAATAAAATATAACTTCTCTTCCATCCTTCATTGCCTTCTGTTTTTTCTCATGCATAATCGCTAAAAGTTGACCTGGTTGTACAATATACGTAACTTGGTCATATACTGGGGTGCACTTCAAGGCTGATTCTATATATGCACCCCGGTGACTGTTGAAAGCTATTAAATAATTTCTAAAGTTATCTCTCTAAAATTTTCAATACTTAAAGGTTTAGTTATGTAATGGTCTTAGGTGTTCGTGTAAAATTTAGTAAAAAACAGTAGCTAATCTTGTAGTTCATCAGCAATTTTTTAATTTACCTATTATTTTTGAGTTGGAATAGGGGATGAAAGCACTTCGTCTACGTACAATAATCAGCTACATACAAAACTTCTAAAAATCTGGCAGGGTTCAATTATTAAGCCGGTCAAAAATTGCATGTCATGCTTACTAATGCAACTCTCACAGTAACAACACTTTACCTAATGGCATTCGAAGTTATAAGGTTTATATAGGTTCTTTACACTAACTACTAATTCAAGCAGCAATTCAGTCGACTTGGGTTATCCGCAATCAACAACAACGAATTTTTTGACTTATTTTATTAATATGAAGTAATTCAATCAAAAACGATAACCATATAAATTTGCTCTACTTTATCAAGAAGACGAAAATAGTTAACTATACCAAGCAAATTATGATGCGATAGGTTAATGCTTTTGTTATAATAATAAAACAGTCCAAATGAGAGTGCTATGAGTAAGCACCAAAAAAGAGTCAAAATTAGTGCCTCACTTCAATAAGTGGAATGGATAGTACTTGCATCAGTTCTACTAACATGTCGTTGCCTAGGAAACCATTTACTTTACAAAATGACGACCTCTGTACCACTTGACGAAGATGTGACCTTTATATATTTGTTTATATACATATTTTTGTTATGGTGCGCAAAATTTGGCGGTGGGTGACCGAATGTTAAATGAGGTGTGCCTAGTCGAGAAATGCGCGTCTGCCCTATGCCCACCTAGTCCCAAGCCGAAATAAGGAAGAACACAAACCAACCAGACAAGACTAGCGAACTGCGAATTCTATTTACATAAATACGTCAATTTTTATATCAGTTAATTTACAGTGATTATTCATCAAGTGAAATCATCAACATTTAATTGAACATTGAAATACTGTCATACTGTACATAAGAGTAAGACTCACATTAAAATCAAATTAATGTGATGAAAGTTTACAAATAAAGCTTACAAAAAATTAATACATATTCTTTTGTTCAATTAAATCAATCATTGTTTCTCTGGGGATTAGAAATCCACAACATTTTGTAGTAGTGTATTACCCAGATCGCCACAGTTGTAGTTAACGTGAAGCAAATCTAGATGTATAGACTTAGTTCCTTTTGTTAGAGGTCTATATTTGATCGTTGTATTGTTTAGAAACTTGAATTAAAGTTGCCTAACTTGGCGTTGCTTAACTATTTTTTCATTCAGATAGTTTGTGTTGGTAAATGTTGTAGTTTTGCTTCTTGCAAAGTTAGCTAACAGTGAGCATAGTTTCAGAAAGTCCATCATATTGTGCCATTTATACTATTAAAGTACTTTTAGTTATTCCCCAAACGAGATTGACTAGAAATCATTTTGTTGTTTCAAGGTTGTTATCAAATGTCCCACTCGTTGAAATCTAATATTTTCTCGAATCCGCTTCATCATCCAGTCTGCCATGAAGTAGTCACCTAGTGGCTAGAGCATTTGGCGTTTTACTGCCAGGTCACGTATTTAAACCCTGATAAAGAGTAGTAGTAGTGGTATATTGGTAAATGAAAACCGACAATTAGGATATAATAAATGATGAATATTAATACAAGATATTGGAACATAAATAAGTTGGTGTATTGTGGTGCAATATTTTGAACTGAGTAAACCATGGAATTTATGCATTTTAAGGCATCATTTAGCGAATTTCCAGACACTGGTGTTATACTATCCCGTAGATATCCTATTCCATGTTCTTATCAATAAGTCAACAGTTCTTTAGCTTAGTAGTGTCTCTGATGATTAAACTGATCTTATTTCAATATCATAGATTTTTCATGATACTTAAATTACGTTACACTCTTAAAGCCACCTTTTGTTAGTCGGTGTAAAATCTGAAACTGGTCAATAACCCTTAAAGTATGTTATGTATCAAGTAGTCAGCACTGATTGGTATAGCATACTGTTTAAAGCAGAGCGGAGAGAGTGTACATCTTCATGCCATCCATCATCTCTGAATACCAATCGCCGTTATCATGTGGACTCTAACCAGAAAGCTTGTACTTACCAACAGTTAATGGCTCAATAAATCGACGCCATGTTTTGATTTGGGCACGTTCCTCATTTACAAAATGAGGCTAATACAAGCTTAATGCCCTATAAAAAGGATATACCTTTTATACGTCGACGGAATTATGGAGTTGAAATATTGAACTCTTATCAATGAATTATACTCTTTCCTAAGTTAATATAGTTTAGAAATATTTTGTTGCATTTTCGTATACTTGTGTAGTCTTAGAGAATTTGGTCTACTTGGTGATTTTTCATCGAATTTACTTTGTTTGCATTTGATTTTTACTACTTTGTCTTGGTTTCAGTTTTTTTTATGCTCTGTGTATATTCCTGAATGCGTCATTATTCCAACTTCTAAAACAACTGAGAGTAATCAATCTTATTCAAATAATTATTCAGTCAGTGTCACTAATTATCAAGAATCCAATAGAGACTACTTGCCGGTCAATAACTCTCCATCATCGTCGTCACCATCATTTATTAATGTTTATCGAGTTGTTTTGCCAGAAGCTGAAATGTGTGAAGCTGTGCATAAAGCCTGTCCACTCCTCTTTTCGCTTGTTTACTCTTTGAATGGTATTAATAATATCAATAACGCTGGTACTAGTCATATTAATAGTAGTAACAACAATAATCGCGATGATATTACTACCAGTAAACATAGCTATCCAAAATTCTTAGATTGTTCATTGTATACACCAGGATGTCGACAGGTATGCACTACTTTGTGAATAATTTTGGTTACTTTTTTGCATTGAACTGATGGTGATGATTATAGTTGGAAATTCTGTGAACTTATTTATACTCAGATTAACTGTCTCTGCTATAGAGTAGTGTCCTGTTGGTTAATGAACTTGGCTTTTTACTGATACATAGAACACTCTTTCATCTACTTCGGCTTGGACAACTGGGTAGTTGTATCATTAGCTTTCACACGGCCAAACTATGGCTCAAAGCTGAGTGCATACGTTTACGTATTCGATACATGAGTAAACCAATTATAAATGATTGAGCAGTTCCGCTACTAATAGTGTGCACATATTAAACCTTGAAATATGATTGATATACGAATTATTCCTTGATCTCAGTCTTCGTTTATAGCATAATGAGAGACACACAGAAAGATAACGTTAAAAAATCAACTCAACCTTTAAATACAATATTTTTATGATGACTATTGAGTTAAATATTGCAAAATAGTAATTTTTATCAGCGTTCTATCAATGCTTTTAATTTCATGGGTAAAATTTTCAACGTATAGTAGTGGAAAAGGTGAATATTAAACTTGGTTATGTCATAACGTGTCTCTAGCAGTGGCCTAGATAATACCACATACCATAACCTTATTCATTTGATACCACTTCAGTGATCTGAAGATCCTGGGTTCGATCTTTTATTATGTCGTGGAGTCATACTTTAGAATTTTCCTACTAAGAGGAAACAACTGTTCAGTCCCTCTTGGATTTTATTGGTTCTCGAATCAAAATCAGCTCGTTATGTAAATATTGCAAAATAACTGTTTTCTATATTTGGCTTAGATCAATATGGTTTTAAACGAGTGTCTGGTCGAGAATTTCTGACCTTTCAGAACATCGACTTAATTGGAATGGTTCTGTAGTTCTTATGTCAGATGTTGGACAATAAAAGATAAACTCCAACACTATATATTACGCTGTATTTTAATTAGTGCCTTTGTTTATCGAAAATCCAATAAAATTTGTAAGGAAGTACGTACAATCCACGCGTACCTCAGTAGTCACGCCATTTAAAACTATAGTAATAAATAACTACAGGTTATCTAGAGATTTAGTCTCTAACCTCATTAGAATTGCAAATAAATGTTATTGTTAAGTACCAAGTAAATTAGCACCCCTTATTAAGTGGATGTTATTCAGTCATAAGCGATGTAGAACCTGATATGTATGTACATACATATGTTTTGAAAAGAGACTAAAGATGAAAAATAGGGTTAGAAAAGAAGAAACCTAAACCACGGAATAAAAGCGCAAAATAGTTTTTAAACTAAGAATCTGCAAGTCGACAAAGAGAGGATATGCCTACCTTAGTGCAACTAATTCTGAGCTATTTCATTCAGTATCTTCAACTACATTCATGCTACTACATTCATACGGGCACCAACTAGTTAGTCTACACCTACTGTAGTGCCTTAGACTGGCATTTCGCAGCTTCGTAGATTGGTTCCACTTTCTGTTTGATTGTCTGTGGATTCTGTCCAATTTAGTCCCTCACCAGCTGACATTATACATCAATGTTGATCGTTGTATATATGTCGTGCGTATGCAGTACATATCCCAACGACCTAAACTAGAGTCATAGTCTTATTCACTGGTCTGTCGTACTTGCCTAGTTTACTGCTTCTAAACTAAGCATTGCACAATCAATGATTCCACCATACATAATTAATGCTTGCAAAATACTTCAGATCAAATATTAATAACTTACAATTGTCCTATTTCGACAGCCATGTTTCATAGTTATTAAGTCAAGTGACAAAATGCCGCCCAGTATAGCCGCAGTTCAATTGGTAGTTGAACATCTCGCTTACACTACAGGGGGTATAAGTTGACACAAATCAAGTAGCACTACTTAATTTATGCTGAGATTTTGTTGAATACAGATTTGTTACTTTTTTCGTTAACGCTAAGGAATTAATGTTGTTATTTCTTTGCAGCAAGTAATTCAAGCTTTATCTACATAGTCATGATTATAAACCCACTTCACCTTTCACTGTTTTCAGAATAAAATGATTTGTACCAATTGTGCACTAGTCTGAAGTGAAGCAAAGTGTCCAAGATTTTTGGTTCGGTTTAACTTATGATCATTATTCATTTTTCACGCACATATTAGTATCATATTTTTATTTTTGTGGCGAGTACAGACATTGTGTTTGATCAGTTAATAATCCCTGTTTGTCTAGACTGGAGATAAAATGAACTTCATTTCATTTTGGTTGTTTATTGTCTGTTTGTTATGCCGTATTAAATATTTCAGTCATTCTCCATGTCCAACTTAAAAACCATTGTTTATTGAAGTGAGTAATGGATCTAAAATTCAGTTGTCTGTTGACAAACAGGCTTTCCGTTTAGACATAGAACTTTGTCTTATCGTGATGGATTAACTCTGTGTATGTTGGGAGTGAGGTGGAGCGATTTGTGTTGATTACGACCAGTAACTCACTTTTATTTTGTAGTGGTACTAATGGTTACGGGATTTTTGACTGTAGAAGTAATGGCTTCGTATAGACTAAGTAATAGACTTGAATAATCAGCTCCTATACTTGAAGTTTTGGATTATTTTTTGTAGCGACACTGGTCTATTTCGCAACATATAGCAATTTTAAGGTAATCATAATTTTGTGCTTGATTAAATATCGAATCATTTAAAAAAATAGTAAATAGTGGTCAGATTTATTTGGTGATTGCAAATACTATGTACGCATAGCCTCAGGGAAGTTAAAACCTTCAAGATCCGAATTAAATAAAACTTGAATATTGTTACTGCGGGGCATTTCGCCTTTGTTAACTCTGTTACAACCAGCCTCACATTTTTCTATTTAGACAGTTAAGTTGTACCGCAATTAGCGTGTGAGTCAAAATCGAGTGTATACGACTGTACTTTATAAATGAGTTACGTCATATGTCTGTGTAACTAACCTATGAAATTGTCTAAATCGGTTCTCAGAAAGTAATCTAACTGCTTTATTGTTAATTACAATGATGTCCCACATGTATTGCGTGTTTATATGTCTTCGGTTTTTATATTATATTTTTTAAACCAAAGAATAAATTAACCGCTCGTTTGTTTCAAAGTAATGGAGGCGGTTGTCAATCTCCTCTTGTTACAACATCGTTAAGACGAAATTGGTAAGTCTTGATTGTTGTTATTCAGAAATATGTATATATTATATGGAAACATTTGGTATGTGATAGATATTTCTATCATATGAAGGGTTTTTAATCGTTTTCCTTTAGTTATACTCTCATTTTGCTGTTGCACTATCAGTAATTGATAGATCGATGGTAGTGCTTACCCAACCAGTTGGGATTATTCGGTCGTTTTTATTTAGCTACTACACCATATCAACAGAGCAAGATAAACGTCAAAGTAGTGAAAGTAATAAAATATTTTCAGGGGATAGTAAAGAAAATTTGACATAGACAATATGATTTCGAAAAGGGTATTTATCCGTGGAAAGAATGACATTGAAAGAATTTCAAGCTCGTAAGATAGGTTCTGAGTCTTCAGTTTCTGCTTCAACTGGTCGTTCTTTGGTTATTGAGATTGTACCTGTTTGACATTCACCGTTATTATTGATCCGACTTGTTGTTGAACCTAGTTTAGTACCTTGATTGAATAGGACATTAGGACATTTTGCAGATGACACATCTGATTTATCCATTGTACAGGAAGGAATAATATCACTTTCCAATGACGAATCAAAGTTTTTCATTTTGAAATAATAAGGATTCGTAAGACGATGGAAGAATGATAAGCTAGACACATTCACTCACATTCAACGAAGGAAAAGTACCTAAAAAGTAAGAAGAAAAATCGTTTCATTCAGTAATTACTTGTAACGTAATGGTATATATACTGTGGCGATAAAGAAAAAAACTAGTCAATTCAGCAACTATGTCCAAAATTCGGTGCTATATTGTAAGTGGCAACTAGTTTATAAGAATTAGTGATATTAACTAGCTAAAATAATCCATGTTGAATAAAATGTCTAAATCTGTATGATCTGCTTTTATCAACGGATATTTAAATCACAGTAAGTTGCAAGACATATTTCTTTTTATTGGAACAATAATCCAAAAGACTTAAGTTAATAACAGTAGCTTAGTAGTTAGGATATTCGACTTAAAATCATTGATTCATAAGTTTGAATTGCGCTCTGGATAAGCGAAATGAGACTCTAAGACAAAATTACTAATCCTTACCATGTAAATAAGAGTGTTAGCACCCAAATACGATTTGGAGGTAGCTTAATAAGAGGGATGATTAAGTTTGAGCAGTAAAAGTTAAGTTATAAGGTCAATTACATGCAGTGTTATCACTTTACTTTTACGGTAATGAATTGACGCTCTAGGTAACATTTTAAAATAAAATAGGAACGATAATTGATAGCTTGGGTTGGCTCTCAACAGGGCTGTATTCACAATCAAGCACGTATTCCTCACTGGTTACTTTAACAATGTTATTTTTTGTTTCTTGTCTGACTTGTTGAATAAATTGCAATGTATTGGTCATAGTTCCTTATCCTCTGTATTATGGATAGTCTGGATGTAGCTTTACGTGGAGTTTCGTAGTTTGTCATTAAGAGTAAAATGAAAGATGTAGAGGGTAAAGAGATGTAAGGAAACATTCACTAGAGTGATAGCCTAATGATTAAGACATTCTTTCTACTTTCAGCCACCAGGTCACAGGTTTGAGTTTTATTCCATGTACTTTGGTTTCAGAGACCAGGTAATATTACTAGCTCTTACACACAAAGTGTGATTTAAAGCTAAGTCTGCGAATCTGTCCTTGTCTAGGGATATTTTAGGTTAAATCTAACTGCGGGAACTTTTAGATCTCACTGAGATATTTTATTTCTCTGACTTATAACACTTTCCAGCTGTTGTCTTTTAGTCACCATTCGTACACTGTACAGTTTTTATTTTCTCTTTTCTCTTACTTATTTATATAGGATTCCTGGTATTGAACGATGTAGTTTTCCATGCCGGCGTCCTCATTTCGATTCAGAACATTATAAATTAGCTAGATGGATTACAGGTTGTTCTGCTATCGTCTGTTTATGCACTAATATTCTGTCATTGGTAAGAGTTGTAGTTTTCTCTGAATCACTTTTTCAGAAATTTCCTACATCATTAGTTGTTTTCAAAGTTTACCTTGTCCGTAATGATGATGAAGACAAGAACATATTGTTTTATACTTCACCTATACTTCTTTATAGTCGTTATCGTATATATGTATAGGCTGGGATGATACTTAGATGTAAAGTCCGATAGAGGTTGTTTTCTTAGGGAATCATTTATCTAATGACTAATCCATAATTCACGGATGGTATCAAGTGATGCAATCTTTTGGTAGCTGATGATCAAAATGAGTTTGTACGTTATTTATTCCTTCGGAATCCTGGAGCCTATGTATACTATTAGTTGGAAATCGGGTATTTAAAACTCCACCAGATAAATTTCCATACCCACCATCCCAATTTGAGCTCGCTTTTCATCCTCTCTCTGTCGTAAAATACACTCTCATCACATTTAGAAAGTAAAGTTTTATCAATAAAAAATTAATTCTTTGTTAAATCTTTAAAAGAAATGAGAACAAGGAATTCTGGATTGAAAAGTCGAACAAAACTAAGGTTTGTACAACAACAGGAGATTTTTAATTGTAACATGAGATCGCAACAAAGTAATCTAGTTGTCTAGAGACCAGGCCATTTCAGCACATCTCAGTAGATAGATATTATTCCAATCTAATTCACGTTTATGGTTGCCTACATGTATTGATATGAGGGGATATCATGACTTTTAGTAAGCCATGCGATTTCTATTTTAATTTCATTCGAGCGTGTTAAAGATAAGAACACATAAAACCATCAATCAGAATAAACAGACCGGTTTTGTTTCATAAATTGACTCTTTGAAAGACCATACGTTTGAGACCCACCTGACTTGATTTTCTTTGAGTTACCTCGTATTAGTATTACTGCTACTAAAGTGTAACTGGCAGCCAAGTACACTAATTCGTGCCTTATAAATGAGTGTCACGTAAGTATTATTTATTACTATCTAAGAGTAGTAAGCCTGTCGGATGCTTTGATGTTTTCGTAACTTTCAGGTTCCTTGACGTGTGACTGATGATAAGTACATGACATTATTGTTGCATGCTACGTTCAAAGAGGGTTGTGGGCTAATTGTCTGCACTCCGCTGCGTTATTGTTCTCATTTGCAACATTTTATGCTACCGAGTCGATCCAGTTCAGCTTGCCATTCACGAGTTTGCTTCCTGGTCTACACACAGCTTCGTACTTTAATGCATGTACACTGGCTTGTCTGTAAACACCCCCATTAGCTCTATGTATTCAGGAAGCCAGTGTGTAAGGTTCTCGATCTCCGCTACTACTTTAATTTAGTGATCAGGCTCTCCTATTGCTATGACCCAATCACGTTATTTCGGTTAAAACACTCATTCCTTTGAATCCTGCCAAGCCTCGCTTGTTAGTTTGAGATGAAAAACAGCAAGCTCATGGTCGGTGGGCGAAATTGCACTACCGGCTATACAGAAGTGTGACGGTAGTAAGATGTTACCCACAGACAACTAGCATTTGCAGTGATGCTGTTTTCTCAAAACGAAGGACGGGGCTTGTTGGTATGCCACTACTAACTTGATAAAATCACGTTTTAATCCCGTATAGTATTCTACGATTGGAGAATGACACTGACTTTGTCCCGAATCAGAACAAGACTAGAACGGGTAGTAATATATATTCAAAAATGAAACATCAGATAAACCAAGTAAAGAATTGCACCAGAGTTTATATAAAATAGATATGTAGATGTTCTAGAATCTTCTCAATTGTTCGTTGGTGCTTAACAGCTAAAAGTGGACCAATGATTGTACAACTTTGTAAGCAAGTTTTGAGCATTCTTTAGTCCGAACTGTTTTGTACTAGCAAGGTTAGAAATGATTAACCCTAGATATGCTCACCTCACGTTACTTCAGTGGTGAGGCCTTTCCAAATACAGAGCCAAGACATCGAAAGCCACTTATATAAAGGTCGTGTTTTGTAAGTCTCAAGCAGTTGTCCTCATGGGTATTGTGGTTATACTCGTAAGTCGTCAAGGCCGCCTTTAATCCTTCTTTGGGTACTCCAAAAAGAAGGAAAACTCTTTCACAGCGTGAGCATCTGGGAAGTGATCACCGCCTTTACACCTCTAACAACACTAAAAGTCCTGTTCACTATTCTAGGATTCCTTCAACTGAACTCTAAACTTCTAATAGGCTTTTAGTTTACGTACTTTATATCATATCGGTCAACAGGCCCTTTTATTTAAAACTCTTAAGGCCTGTTGTAGAAAATCCAGTTATTTTTTATTTCCAAGTTATGCGCAAAATTTATGCTAACGACATGGATGTGATGAATGACACCTAATAAATAGCGAAGTATATATTTTTTTTACAGCGTTGTTATTGTAAGAAATGAGGCACAATAATATAGTTGGAGAATTCGTCACTCCATCCGTTGAAATACATGGTAGGTTGTTTTAGGGTGTATTGTTGTATATGTCCTAAAAATTTATCTGTCTACATAACACCATACTTAGTATAAGCAAGCTGTAAATAGTCGTTACCGTATATCAGTTATTTTTAAGTTCTTTGTATACCATAGATTGGCCTGGATTTGCATTTTATGCTCTTGTTTATGTATATCGATTGGTTTAATGTTTAATATACCGTACATGTTTACTTGTTGTCTTACTCCTTTTATTCTACTTTTGTTATTTTATTGTTATTATATTATAAAATTTCATGCAGAATTCATGCCGATTCGCAAATGTGATCACGTGGATAATGAAGGGTTGACCCTTATATAAAACAACATATATCTCTCAGAAATAAGTGTATGAATAATAATAACCTTTATAATGTACAAGATGCAGATGCAAGTAGACCACACGTGAGTATGCAATGATCCACTGCCAACCAAAAGGCAGTTTGTAATCCTGGGGGTTCGGAGATGCATGTCACATATGACCGTTTTCAAACAACTACTGTTATTACCATCTGAACTCTAGGTACACGAAAGTTGTACATCATAAATTCTCTTCTACTTCTTCACATTATATGTCCGTATTGTATGTTTGATCCTCTAAGTACTTCCCCGTATATATCATTACGACCATGCTTGTAAGCTCGCATAAAATCTGTACAGTTTCATAATTTATTTATTATTTATTTAGAAAACATTTACTAGTGAAAGTAATATATTAGGTTAATGAATATCATAAGTGTAAAACTAGAAGAATCATACAATCAAGAATTGTTGTAAATAGTTATTTGTGGTGTTTGGTTCGAACCTAAACATTTCAAGCTATAGTAAATGACCTCTAGCGCACTAAAAAGTTTCTTCCTTCAGATTGCGAGCCACTGGCGTTGAACGGTTGGATCGGCAGATAACGTCTCAGTAACCACTGACCAATCACAAGACAAGACATAGAGCCTTCTGCAATATGATTAGTGAAAATGTAATCCTTGTCCTCGTATCGCGCTTTAAACTAGTAAGACATACTCTGAGGGCTGTTTCGCAAGCCTGCGGTTCGCTCTTTCATTTCAGCTTTAGTGATTTCTAAAAACAGCTTGCACCTTATTGAGCGTTACGTAAAATAAAAACAGAGACCGGAAATAAAAATATTGTCTAATAACTTGCTGCTAAACTTTCTTTACTTTCTGTCGACCTACTAAACGCATGCAACTTTATATAATGGGGTAGTAGTCAAGAGGAAGTCACTTTATATTCGTTAAGGTAAATAAAAACAATGGATCTGGGGGCTTTAAACACTTGTAATAAGGGTTTCTCTGTAAAGAGTAAATTTTTTGACAGTGTCCTGATTGTAATAGATTCGCCATTCTAAATTTCGACTCTTCGTGCTCATACCAGCGGGGTACAATGTTCCGGGAAGATAGAATGAATAGTCATAAGTTCGTTTGTGGTAACGGATACTACGAATACAGCCTAGACATTTGCAATGCTTAGTGTTCATGAAATGTCACGTGATATGATTCGAAAATGCCTGCGTATAACTGTTACAGCATGTTCCGGTGTTTCTACGTTCGCTCGTTTTCTTTCTGTTGTAGGTTTTGCCCCAAACAACCAAGGCTTAGCCTGGAGAAAAACGGAAGTTACCTCCTCTTTTTAGTAAAATGGAAACGTTAAGGAAGATGGATTTCGGTATTGTTGTAATTTGTTTAGTCAGACTGAATTCCACTTTTGACTGATGTTAGTTCTGGAATCAACTAGGCTAAAAGTTTACGTTGCTGCTGTGAATCATTATCGTCTGGGAGTATAACTGTACCTTACATGGTATTTACAGGTTATATTACTTGCCCAGTCATAACAAATTAGTTTAGATAATCTGAGAACAGATATTTTCAAGAGTAGTCAAAAGTATTAATTTGCATCTTAGAGGTTCTCATTTGAAGTGGCAGGCAGCATATGACATTCTCCCTTTACGCTTTAGGTTTCATAGGACTTTAGTTCTTATTTAAGCTAAAAATCATTTTTTTACTATTTTCAGTAAATTTTTTCAAGAGGATTATAATCTTTAAAAATTAAAATATGACCATATAAATCCTAACACCCTTGGCTTTTAAACTTCACATCGTTAGTCACATGCAAACGACAACTTACAAATTGAGCATTGACGCATTATTTTACACGTTTTCTCTGTTGGTGAGCGGATTGTCGTTTTAGCTCTTAATCAAACAGGACCTTTGTTTATTTAATAAGGTTAAACAAAAATATATTGTCCAAAGATGTGAAGCACACAACTCTAGTTTCATTTCTTGATATTTTTCCTAACGTTAGGTTATATTAATTTATTGATTCTACTGGTGACACTTTTATTAAATGCTATGCATATTTATTTCAAGTTGGACAAGCTTGTTTATCAATCAAAGACTTTAAGCACACGTATGTCCTCAATAGTTGAAAACGTGAGCCGAATCAAGAGATTATAGTGCTGCGAGGCCATATACGGTCCAGTTTCCTAATTGCTTTAATGCCTGCCATCTTAAACGTAGCTTAGTAACTGGTAAAAACTTGTTTTAATCAAGGGACCTGACTGCTGTAGTTGAGGTAGACTAGGTTACAGGAGCCGTCAATGAGCGTAGATTAAACTCAGGACCACAGAAGTCAGAAAGATGGATCAGCTTGCTTAACATGCGATAGTCACTGTGCTATTGAGTAATAAATTCAAGTGACCTAAGCCCGTGGTCTAAATGATTAATTCTCATCCTGCAGTACAACTACTTGAGCGGGTAACGATCCTCTGAGACAGAAACAGAGCACATCCTACGAATCACCCCAATCAAAGCTGTTTATAATATCAATAAAAGACAAATTGTCTTGTTAACCCGTGAAATGTGTCTTACCATCTATGACACTAGTGTCTCCTCACCAGCCGTGATGATCGCAGTATTGTAGTACTTAATTAATTGCTAAAAAAGCAAGCTTTCTGGGAAATAAGAAAATGTTTCATAAGTAAAAAAACTTTTCAAAGGTCGACTACGCCACTCGGATTTGTTCACGAGAGTAAACAGAGACCTGATATCTTTAAAATTTCCATTAGACCAGAACGGAGAGAAGACACATATATACATATTAATTTCTATCATTCTCCCGGAGTATCAATTTACTAAACTCCTTGGTAAGATAATACTTGATTAAATGGTGCTATCCACATAATTCCCCTTGATTGACCTGATAAAGTCACTGAATTTAGAAATAATATGCAATTATGCCATCCTTTTTTCATGATGTCTGTTTATAGCAAATGTTTCTTTTTGTAACTGTCACACTTCAGCGCTCCAGTTTTTGTTTATTAATATACTTATTTGTCTGGTTACCTAGTTATGCATTTCATTGATTAGATACCTTTGCCTCGTTGACTTTAAGGTTCTTTGTCTGTGACCATATGATTGCCTCCCCGGCAGCGTGATAGTCTTTGGCCTTCCGGCATTCACTGACCTAAAACCGTTTACTTACTCCAAAGTTTTGTTGATTCTTAGAACCAACATAATTTTCATGTAGCTATTCATAAAGTCGATTTCTGGACTGAATATATTAGATGTCACTAAAACATAAACTATGCTTCCGTATCAAGACGTAAGATCGAAAAATGCACTGGAACTTCTAAAAAATATCAGATGGTAGGGTTTTTTCAATGTATCTAGGTCACGCTGTTAATATAGTGATATACTACTTCATAATCCAACACCTTTAGTGAACAATCCCTAGTTCTCTTTTGAGTTACTTCGTAATAACCAAAAATATCTGGATTGTGACACAGAAATGACTAATGTTGGCATATGGTTGCAGTTGTTAGGATTGTAAAACACCATTATATCTCGCAACTCTAATAATTATATACAAGTAGAATTACATTGCATTGAGTAAAGTAGTATCGAGCATCCGATTATTTTTATTTAGTGGCCGTCACACCACTATCACTTCCAAAACCAAAAAGTGGTTGATTGCTAGGACGCACAAGGTTACTACTCAGGGTAGCTGACACAAACAATGATATGGTGATAGATTGTGTCCAAGGTTCTAATATGGTTTTTCTTTCCGAGGTCGCACGCTGTCATTAACATTTCTCATTTCGGTCTCGTAGACTAATTAGGCTTTGATTGTCCTCATTATTGGCAATAATTTGCACGTTTGTAAGCTTTTATAAACAATTAAATTTTTATGAATTTCTGCTGTTCTTGTCAACCAAGACGTTGTCAAAATTATAAACCCACGAAGTTATTCTTCCATTCTCATTACAAATCAACATTCGAGTCCCTATCCCAAATATGTGCAAAGGATTTAATACGTTAGCAATTATATTATTATCCGAAACGACATAACTGAAGATGGCGCTACAAAGTTTCTACACGGACGGCTTTTCGTAATATTGCTGCCCATGATTCAATCCAATGCTCAGAACCTAGGTCCAATAACGGAATCCAAGGGATCAAAACAGCTACAGATACTTGCTTAAGTCTATTAGCGATAAAAAGCTGCATAACATGTGATTTAACGAATAGTCTAGGGAGCTCGAAGAGCGCATGCAGTAAACTACTAGGGTAGGAAACGAAAAGAAAGGTAGTGAAAAGCTAACATTAAGAAAAAACGACTCAGTGATAACAATAGTGCATTATACGTATTACTATTAAAATGATGTGCTCATATTTTTAAATGACTCACCAGAGACCTGACCGAATAGTGATGTGATATCATTGCCTTTTTCCCAAAAATCGGAAATCCGCAATATCCAAAGGCCATATATAAGTTACAGAGTACATTATTTATCACAGTTACAATTAAGTGTGTAGCAAACATAATCAAATGAATCAACTAATATATTCCAGACTGTTGTGTTGGAAGAATTCATTCATACCCCCAATCACAAACACAGAAAGCGTAAAAGGTTGCTTGAATTAAGAGAAGCCATCTGCCTGGGTAGTTTAAGGTAGGATTACTGGTCATTTTTTCTTTCTACACCCGTACTACTTAACAAAGCATTTCTCCTAAATCATCCAGGCAATCGCATTCAAAATACGTTACAGTCTGCACCATTAGCATCACTTTATTATGATCATGAATGATAATCGTGGTTTAATGATCGACAACTTTAGGAATAATGTCTCAACCAGCTCACGTAGGGTAAGATGGGCAATCCATTGTAAGTGAACTATTCCAAAATCGATCATCACAACCAGACTGACTAACAGTGTTTTAAGACTTGGTGCTAACTGTGATTTTAGAATTCCGATACTCATCCAATGACAGCGAACAAAGAAGTTCCGTACCTCAGCTACACGATCAGTACCAGCTCACAAGGTCTGCTAAAACGCACGAGGTGAACCCACCTTCATTAGTCTAGAGCTCTAGCTAAACTCACCCATCAAAGGGAAACCTAGACAGCCACAAAGCGACCACGAAGACTCACCGTTACAAGTAAAACAAATATTGCAATTAGTGATTCGTATGATTGTTGTCTTTGTTACTCAGCAGTAATGAAGACCGGTTCCGCATCAGATTACAACTTCTTCTACAGACAAGTTCACTGTGTCCATAATGTTGAAGTACCGAAGCATTACTATTTTATGTTGAAATACTCATGGTTGTGGCTTTGGTACATGTGCCCGGAATGTAGAGTTAAGATTTCTGTAGGATTGGGCGTGCCGAAAGCCATAACAGCTGGTGCACTGGAGAAACAGGACTTGAAATTTATTACAAAGTCTAATTTCGTATAAGTTGGGACAATGTAGCGACTTTTCTGGCAAACTCAGTAGTTGGTTCCACAATCTCGTCAATATTCACTAAGCTGGTTGCACAGATACATCCGGTGCCATGCAAGTAGACCAAAACAACTGGACCAGAAGTAGGGAGGTCGGGTGGTTTTGATGTCTGTATCCGTCGTTCATATTCAACAGCTCCTGGAAAACTCGGATTATGAGTAACCAGCGACTGTCACACTCGGAGAAAGGGCTACAACACAACCACTTTAGTAGAAAAGAAGAGTCTTGTACAAATGAAGGATCTTATTGAAGAAATTAAAACGAGTCACCAACTGGGCATTGAGCAAGAGATGTAATATCCAAATTTATAGACCACAAGTAAACCTAGCCAATTAGACAGAAAAATCGAAAGTACTTGTAGCGACTTATGGTACAACGTATTTGATGAATCGGAGAGCTTTCTCCATCAAAATTTTGGAGAAGGGTCCAACTGAGGGAGGGATAACAGGGATTCTTATGATATACTTGAGGAAGCTACTAAACCGAGGTCATCTTAACTCAGCTTACTGCATCTTCCACGCTGCAGACACGACCCTAGGACATATTTACCCTATACCAGGGTTATCCTGCAAAAACTGAAAACAGAGCATGTCTACAGGTTGTAACGAAATTTACCCTGCTGTGATAAAATAATGTATAGAGACAATACGCAGGCCTGTATTCAACCTGCTTCAACACTCCCTAAAGAGTAAATGAAGTGTGATAGTGAAAAAAGCAATTACCCCCCCCCCCAATATTCAAAAGTGAAGGCAGCGACAGCCAACATATATGGACAGGTTTCTTTGCTCCTATTTTTGTCAAAAGTATTAGAAAACGTGTTAAACAATTAGATTAGAAAGTTCGCCGACGAATAATGAATGTTTCATAAAGCGCAGTATAGCTTCAGAGAAGGTAGATCCTGTACCACCAATACTTTTCTAGTATTAAATAGCTCGACAAACTACTGGAACCAAAGATTCTCCGTCCACGCAGTTTTTTCGAGTCTCCTGAGGAATTCGACATGGCACCTCACAAAGTCATGCTGCGGAAAATTTAAAGTACAGGCTTTTCAGGCTCACTACTCACATGGTTGCAGGACTGTATACACGACTGAGAATTCTGCATCAAACTAAACAGGGTACGGTCAGCCTGAAGACAAGTATTGTAATGAGTCTCTCAGAGAGCCACTCTAAGAATCTTATTCTTCATCCCATTCGTCAGAGATGTCTACAACGGACTAACTTTGTTAGTACTGATCTATGAGGATGGCGTGAAGAAATGCAGAGCCATACACTGCAACAGCGATGTGTCTGAACTACAGTAAGACTTGTTGCCACTCGGGCACAAAATCCTTCTGGAATGCTGCACTCCAATATAACCTGAAAAATCTTGCTTAAACACTGCACACCGAAAAAATGTAAACACCAGTCATGACATAAATTTCTATAACACTGTACGGCCTACTATAGATTGGGTTACCATATTCGATTCGCTTCTTTGATAATTTATTGAAGTTAAAACTTATAATCGGCTAATTCCTTGATACGGACGGGACATAATAATGTTATCTTGAGCTACCTGGGAATCACTGCACAATAAACCTTGCACGTAGCAAATGTGACCACAGCTCACGTCACACGCCTGCATATTATTGACAATTTGGCCTGCTTTCCTTTCCTCACTTATCCGGACAACCCAAAAAATATTCTCCTGAAGTCTGAAACACTACCTCTGAACATATTTTTATCCAACTACTACAATTTCCTTCAGTTACCCCATGTCATCTTGCCTTTTATGGAGACAGATTTTCTACTATCTTTACCATTGCCAAAAACGATACATCACCCAAAGATTCATAAAAAGTCTATAATATGAAACACAATTGCTGACTGCAACAAGCATCCCTCACTGGATGTTACTGTGAGCTTACCTTTGCTTTCACTATATGTAATTACCGAATTTCCCTCACTGTAAACGTGATAGCTTACAATCACTTTATATGACATTATCAATGATATGTATAGTAATACGCAATCCACTAATTTTCCTCTTTACCTGTATTAACTTTTATATATCGTGGCCTCTACTCTATTAGTTCACCTAATGAGGTTTTATGTATCACATAGCTGTCGAGCACTTATTCACGAAGTTTACCCGTCTGACCTGTATATACTATGGTACTTTAAAAAAGTAAACTAAAAGAGCTATTGACAGGGTTAAGAGTTGAACTAACTATTTAATAATACCACCAGTCAGTCAACGGTCTGTAATACAAATGGAGGGAGGGCGACATTACTGACAAACCTACATGATGGTGAGGGTAATGGCTTCAATTCATGCATGTTTGTGGAGCATGAGATTTATGTGGATCCGTAGTTTAGCTGTAAGAAAAACATCTAGTAAAAGATGAATTACTATGTTCGCTTCTATTAGTTGTTCTATGACTTTTCCATACACCCAAATGTAATGGTTCTTTTCTGAACAAAATACCTAAGACATAGACACATAGACTCCTACATTCTTGACAAATGCGCTGACAATCAACATCTAAAACATAAAAAAGCAACCAGGACATTAAATCAACTCCATTTTTCAACATTAACTAGTGCTAGTATTTACCGACCTGATATATGCGCTTATTTATTTTTAAGTGACATCAACCCACAAACCAAATGTTACAACCTGGGAATACTGCTCAATCCTGTAGCCATAACTTTCATACAAAATAATACCAAAGACCCGGAAGCCTCCACTCTATATAAAGACAATAGTACAGAGGGATCAGATGATTTAGACCAGCCCTTCAAAAAGATATTACATATTGAAAACCAAAGAATTCCATGCATATAATTGTTTCCGAGCAGAAAAAAATAAAGAAACTTGCAGAGCCGCAGTAGCTAGATTGTAATATAAGGTTATTATTAGCGTGTTCAAACAACGTTGACTTTATAACATATGTAGAGAAATAACTAGTCTGCGCATATTAGTAGTTTGCTGTATAAAATTTACACTTCTAGGCTAAATTAGACACTTTTCGATATACATTAACTATCAAAAATACTGAAAGTCATAGAAAATGGACATGGGGTGAAGATAAAAACAAAATAAATGGATCTAGTAATGAAATGGAGGCAACAACCCTCCCCCTACTAGAGGTCGGCAAAATTTCCGATGAAAGTTAATGCTATAGTGTAAACTCCCGTGGGTTAGACACCAGATCAGCTAAAGTGAACTTACTATTCCGAATGCAGTGTAAACCTCCTTCGTTGAACCTCCTTCTGTCCCGGTGTAAGGTTACGGAATATTCTAATTTACAAAAAACTAACAGCCAAATATTTACTACACATTAGACATAAGCCCTGAAAGAAGTTGGTCTATACGTAAGGCAGAGAGAAAACATTATGAAAGGCGATTGACATTGCAAGTACGATTGTTCATGAAATCCCAGAACTAATATGTTGGGATCTGGACAAACATTACATGCGTAACATAATCTAGTAAGTATGTTTGCCAACTCCTCTAATCATGTCAGATGTTGTGTCAACCACCTGAAAATGGAAAAAGTAAAATTAACGCGCACTACTTGCTCCCCAATCGTGGTTTTAAATAAAATATTGATAGACAAGTCGTCATACTGCACTTCCTTGTCGCGAAAGTAGCG
This sequence comes from Schistosoma japonicum, assembly GCA_025215515.1. Lineage (NCBI taxonomy): Eukaryota > Metazoa > Platyhelminthes > Trematoda > Strigeidida > Schistosomatidae > Schistosoma > Schistosoma japonicum. Next base: position 5,964,913 of record CM046067.1, on the reverse strand, counting down.
GCAAATAGCAAGCAAGTAGACTAGGTCATATAATGCCACGATATTCAAGGTACATATACCAAGCTGTCAGGCGTATATTTGGTGACAATTCCACATTACCCAGCTACTTTAAGTTTCTTTTTTATTCTAATCATGTACAACTCATTTAGGGTAAGTGAAGCCGAGAAACCGCTTTGGGTTTTGAGTATAGGTATTCAATGTAAAAAAGTAGATTTACACAGGAAAAAAATTCTGAGAAAAACGGAAATATGAATTATCACATAAGTATTATAGCAATGAGAATAGGATGACGCTGGATGATTAAATATTCTAGGTAAAAATATGTGTACAAAGATAAATATGAGGCCATGAGAACTTAAAAAAAGTCCGTTGAAAGTGAATTAATAAGAGGAATGGTTTGAAAGCAACATATGATGTTTCAAAAGTAGACCTAGGTAATTATCACGTCGGTAGGATGAAACAGCACTTAACACTTGGTAGTGCCTAATAACAAACACACATCAATGTTAGACATCAAATGATATGTACATCTTTTAAAAAGACACAGCATTGGGACTTATTTCAGATGACGAGGAAATTATAAGTGCAAAGTACCTTAGAAATAGAGTCATCGATGCTCTCGTTTGGTGTAACATTAGGGACAAAGACTGGAGGTAATTCAAAACACAATTAGCAGATTAGATTAAATACAACTCTGAATATCTGCACTAGTCCAAAGATAATCCATCGCCATGAGAAGAAGCGGGGGGGGGGAATGAACAGTCGCTAACAACAAAAATAATCAACTAAGTTAAATGCAACCTTTTTCTCTTCGAAACAAAAGAGTAAGCACAGACCACAATTAAATGCATAAGGTATTTCGTGATCCAGATAATGGGGATAAAAATTTGTCATTGAGTCGAATTGTAGTGAACATGCCAATTACATACTGCAAAGACAACTCTTCTTTGCCTGACACATTAGTAGAATCTACCAACTCACACTTCTACACCCATACCGCACTTCTCGGCCTAGAGTGCATACCTAGTGATTGTATCCCAAGCTTTAATTACTGAGTACTTTAAAACAATTTTGCAATTTTAGTGCTTGTTATTACCTCATTGGAACGGCGACTAACCTAGAAAACACTAGACTCTGTTATTGAAATTTTTCAGTTCTTTCTGCATGTTCTTACTGATAATTTCTATTATTCCTATACTTTTCACCTATAACTGTTTACCTACACAGATTGCTCATCACAGTCGACCGTATTTTCCTTAAACGCTATCACCTTTCTCACTAGCCGCTATTACTTGCACTTCAGACTATATTCTAGCTAACCTCCCTCACCTCTTACCATGTCACAACTTGCTATAATTGTCCTGTATTTTAAATACCCACTATTTGCACCACCTCTCAGATCGCTGCTTCTTTTTCGCTCAACAACCCTTGAATCTTTGATGCATTTTTTCTTCTTTTTATCTTATTTAGTTCTATTTTGTCGTCACTCCAGCCTCTTAAACATTTGAAATTAACAGATTACGTCGAGAAATATGCTTATCTACTCACAGATTAAAGGAACAAATGGCAACATTGCAATGAAAGTAAACTAGCATCCATATTACCTTTATCAAAAGATACCTAAAGCCTGGAAATGAATCAGAAACAAAAAAATACTTGGTTGATAACAATAGGAATATGTTGAATATTGAATTGGTTAAGTAACCTTAAAACAGGTGCTGTTTAAGTTCTGCTACCTATTACCGTGGTAAGTCAGTAAAACGATATGAGATCTTGTTGACATTTAACGTGTCCCATATAAACAATTATTAAATTCTTAGGAGAACGAAATTTCAGTGAAAGATTTTAGATTAAAGTTATTAACGGTGAGCCTTGTGCACAAATCTACTAAAATAGTTGACAGATTTTCTATGCATAAACAAGTGTATTTGATATTTTTCATGTTTAATGAGTGTCGAAATGCTACCAAGTATTTTGATATACAAATAAATGTGTATCAAGTTGCATCGAATAAATCATTTTTAAACGTGACCATTTCAGATTTGACATCTAAGCATATCATATTTAATATAAAATATTCTCAGCAATTTTTAAGTTACAGGTAACAGCATCTGCTATGTCTGCAAAAACATACTCATACAGCAGCATTTTATTATGCATATGAGTATAATCTAGGACTATCAGTAGACTTTTGGCGACCTAATACAGTCATAATTATTGATAGACCAAACAAATGCTTATTATTAGCCTCTAATTACCAGTTATATTTGCGTATTTCACTTGTGTATGGTACTGGGAAGGACATTTTTTGTGAGGGCGTTAAATGTATAAGAGAGCATGATGATGGATGAAATTAAATGTAGAGTATGTTGTGAGACTATTATACTCCGTCTTTATCTAAAAGTATATTAAATTTATCAACCTAGACCTATTAAATATTGAAATTTAATTTGAGCGTTATTTTTTAGATAATTAAATGATATCGGAGTTACTTCGAGTTGGTCAAAAAGTCTTTTTTTAAATGGAGCGGCGATTTAGTGTACTTTAAATTCTAGTAAACTCATTTAGAACAGGTCCACTGTCAATTACCGAATTAAAATACAGAGTAAATTTTTGAACCGAAAGCATGCAAAGAATATATAACTTTATCACTTTGACTAGTTGTGTTAGAGGAAAGTAGAAAGAGAGGCAGTTGATTAGCCATCTTTTCCCTGAACCTTATTGTTTTTTCTAAATATCATGATTTCACAGAATAAACCATCAGTAAGAATTTTATATCCATTAACTCCGATTGATCGCACTACTGAACATTTATATGCTCCGTAACTTTTGCATCCCCAGGGTTTTTTAATTTTAAAAATGCTCAAATAACTTCATGTTTACAATACAACGGTGACTAATTGGTGTGTGTTTCATCTTATGAACATTGAACTTTAATACACACTCAATACATAGTCCATAAGTTGGGGTTTTAAGTGTTATCTAAAAGCAGCAATACATTTCATTCTTTTCTAATTTACAGCTCAACTGATTCTATATAATTAAATTAGGGTAAATTCGACAAATGTATTTGCGAAGACGATTCTTCATACATTCAATCTTCAGAATTAACTTTAAATGCATCTGTATTTTGGTGCTTACTTCTTTAATGATAATTGCCATCTATATCACAACTCAAAGTAAACTTCATTACAATGAACTGTATACAGATGGGGCAATCAATGGACTTTATACTCTTGGTGTCAACATCATCGTGCTAAGTAACATTTCAATTGATCCATCTAAAGTTATTGGAGCGGTTGGAGGAGAAAATCTTATGGAAGTTGCTAATCAACCTGAATCCAATGAATTATTACATTTCCAACACGGATTCATAAGAACATATGTCGAAACAAATATAACAGAGTAGGTTGCAACATGAGTTTGACATTTTTTATTGTCCACTAATTTTATGTGTTTGCAGTTTATCTATAAGTCTAATTTTTTACATCAGCTGTTTACGGTGGTGACTAGATAGATAGTACGAGCTTCTGATTAACTATATCAAAACCAATACACGTTATGTTACGTAAACAGTTTTAAAGTACTACAATTTATTTCGTTTTATCAAAATGATAATCTAACCCAATTGTTTTATAGAAATGACTTCGCATTTGACCTGGAGCGTAGTGCTGGTGTGTGTGGAAATAGACAATAAGAAAGTCTGGTTTAGCCAATTTAATAAAAATTGTCAGTTTATGAATTCGTTAACTGTTGATTAATGCCACACCGTCAGATGCTGGTTGCATAGTTAATGTTCAGCCAATTACCGTAACTATTAACAAAAGCGCTTTGTAACACTGTTCAAATTGGTCGGATTAGAGCAGATGCACACACATTCTGTCTTATGTTTTAAGATTATTTTGTGCTACTAGTTCAGTAAATTAATTATAATTTTTTGAATCATACTCTATAAGACTAATTTAATTTTACCCGAACCAGAATTACAAATGCTTCTGCATCTGTATTATTCATCATGATCACTTCACCTCTCTATGCGAATGCGTTGTAGCAACTCGAGTCAGTGAACGTGTGCTTACTAGGTTCTATGCTTAGTGTATAAAGATGGTGAGTCAAATTAGACGGAAGTACAAATGTGCTAGGTTTTATTCTGTCCGTGATTCATTAGCGACTCTATCACCATGTTTAACTAAAAAATAAAATTATTTCTGGATTCATTCATATAGTTGTATTTGAATTTTGTAGTGACAGAATATTTAAGATGTTTAAAATAAATCTTAGATGGTCTTCATAGCCTTTGTTAAAGGTATATAGTTGGTACAAAATCTCAAGAGTCAGAGTCTTTTTTGTTGATTTATAATACATTTTAGACCTGTAATACGATTGTACACTATTATACATGTATCTCCAAGCAAGTATGCTACACTTACGGAGATTTTCTGAAAATTATTTGTCATTATTATTTATCCTTGTCTTACATTCATGTATATTCCCACTGGTGGTAATATTTAATCAACTTACACTGTTATTCTGAGTAAAGTGTATATCACTGTTGTTCTTGTTATAATAAATAAGAACTTTTATTACTGCTGACAAAGTCAAAATGACAACTGTCTAAGGTTAATCACATGGCTTATACCAATATATAACAACTATATTTGCCGCACTAAAAAGACAATGCTATATAAATGGATAGTGGTACAATTGACAGGTTACTAAACTTCATGCCCAGCTTGTTAAATGTAGGACGGGTTATTCGTATCCACTGTGGTTAAGTGTTAACATCTACAGCAGTAACAATTAATGATAAAAGTCGGAACAGCATGGGCAACGTCAATTTCTACTGGTAAAAATATGCTCTTTTCTGGAGAGTGTCCCCTAGCACAAAATATGCGTCTTGGACTTCATGCCCATTTCTTATCATTCTATAACATCAAAGTGAAACTAGTGTGTGTGTCAGGGGAGGATGCTGACTTAATGGTAGAAGCTCTCGACTCTCAATCAACATGTTGCAGCACCACTTACTTCAACTTTGAAGCCAAATAATAATAGTAACTTACACACCTAGTATAGCCTAAAGATAATTACACAAATCTGCACTTGTTAAGCGAATTACCTCTATATATATATGATCTTGAAGTAAACATACAAGTCAGATATATTATACCGCCATTTGTAATAGTGGAGGCCTACTCTGTTTTGAGTTATTTGTAAAAGCACTCTACCCATCAAGATCCATTGTCAATCTACGGGTTTACTTTTGACTGACTTTAAGACCGTTTGATGCCATGATCACTACTGCTAATACACTAATTCAACTTTTATGCTTTCTTTAAAGGTAATAATGAAGAAAATTTATCATATTGTAAAGGCCCTGTATGAGTTAAAGCTGATTATCCCAGTTAAATTCATTCTATCTCAAATGCCAACTGACTCACCCTTAATATTATCAATACTCAGAACCCATATAACAATACCCAATAATTGCGAGACCATAGTGCACCGTCAGTATGTGCCAATGGTCTGTGCTAAACTAGAGTGACAAGTGACATATTTTTGGATTGCACGTATATGAGAAATTAGCTGTAATTTATGAATGATAGAAAATTAGATGCTTTTAAGTTTAATGGCTTTAATAAGACCTTCACAATTAAGAAAAATAAAAATGAAATTAAATGACTGTCCAGTGCATCACGGTTTTTAGTGGTTGTCTAGAAGGTGTGGAATTTATGATATGGAATTCTAATCTATCAATTTTTGCAACATCCAGTCATGATCAACACTAACTAACTGGTAACTAGTTTTAGGCAGGTAATTCTGTGAGTATGGCGAGAAGACGTAGTAAGAATAGTTAAACCGTATTTGTATATTAAGCAGTTACCCACCAAAAACAAAGAATAATACCAGGCAGTATGTGGTGAAGTGATTTAAGGTAGTAATGTATGCTGCTATAAGTCGGTTTAATACTCTAGGGTAGTACTAAGTTAGAAACCTGGTAGAAATGTTGGTGAGTAATGCTAAAGAATCCATTATCATAACAAAATAATTGTCTACTGCTTTCTGTTTTTCTGTGATTGTTTAACAAAAGTTGTTCACATTGTAAAAGATAACGTTCAGTCATTTGAAATCGTACACAGTCCTTATAAGCCACATCACATCAGCAGTATGAGATAAAATTACCAAACAGAATTAAAAGTAAGTCGTTAAAATCTAATGTCAGTATTAACAAGAATAATTAAATTCAAAGAATACAGTTTGATGAGATGACGTAAAGAGTTTAATGTATGAATCAATACTAGGGCTGAAGATATAGAGAAAAGAATGAAGTTGATTCAAGTGCTCTGATAAGCCAATTCTGAGTTATACAATTCAACGTTTCTAACTACTGCACGAGATTTTCACTAAAGTTCAAACCACATAATTTCTATCTATCTACTCGACCTAGATCAACAGTAAAAGACTTCATGAACTAACATCACGTTGTAATTTTAGTACATCTCGGTTTCTTTTGACATACTCCGACACCAATCAACACTGAACGTCTGGGTGGTCAACAGTTAGTCGTACATAATATATTTCCCCAAATCACTATAGTCAGAAAAAAGAAAGATAAAAAATAATCAAGTTCATTTGTTGAAGAAAATTTAGAATAAATAAGGCGTAATGTATTCTTTGGTCATCCTCTTATCGTTTGGCCTTAAGGATTTCAAGTAGGTGCTTGTCATGCAACGCTGTTTGGTAATTTCCCTAATGTGGATGCCCCTTTACTTGCAACTTTAAGAACTGAGGTTACTTGCCGACTAGTGAATTTATCACCACAAAGTTAATTTTACTCTTCTCTTGTTATGACTACTTTCATATAATCCATTTTGCCGTTATCACTGACTTATAAATTGCTTTGAATGGTTTGATTGTTTTATTGACTATTTATTAGATTAGAGCCTGATGCAGATCGGGCTGACTAAACAATATTGTTCGCTTGTATGTTTTGAATTAATTTTCGAAATGAGATTTTTTGTATTAAAAATAACATAAGTCAATATATTCTCACTTGTGTCTGATTCAAAGAAGTAATTTCGCCGAATGAGTAAGGAGATATGACTTGTAAAGTTCACCATTTAAGTAATAATCCTAGTAATAAAGTAAATTGCCTAAAGTTAGAAATTTAAACTGAAAGTGATCGGTTCAGTGAAGTAGGGCTTGTATTTCCTGGTTTCGAGCATGATGTGGTTGTGAAAATTCTTTGTCACAAAGGAACCCATTAATAGAACGAAACTGCTGCTCAGTTCTTTCTGACTTTAAATGAATGTGAACATCTAATCTTATAAATTTTCTTCTAGCTATATAATCATAGTCTATTCTGATGGCTATGTTTGTCATCTGCTGTCTTTATGGGGGTTTGTTGTTATTATATATTCCAACATTCCTGTTGGTTGCTATTATCGTTTAACTGCTGATTATGCTGTAGGTCCGGTCTACATAATGTGCCTTTTGAGTATTAGATGACCTGAGGGACAGAGTTTCGTCATTTTCTTTTGATCGAATTCATGCCTGTGGATGTCCAGATGGATTGATATAGTTATGCGTTTCTATCGTCATAGAATAAAATGAATAGATGTGCTAACTTGTGAGCAGGATTAACTCTCAAAATTTTCGAAGTTTCCATGAAACCGCATTTAGTAGGATTTTTCATCCTCTGATTTATGAAGTGGTTTTTTGATCTCTGACTGGTACGTTCGGTTCACTTTAGTGAAGTTCTTGGAGTAACCAGTATTAAATTATTATTATTATTATTATCACTATTATTATTATTATTATTATTATTATTATTATTATTATTATTATTATTATTATTGAACTGAGTTGATTCAGGCTACTGGTTACTAATTTTTATGTGGTTTTAATTATACCAGTTATGTTTATTGTTAGGGCGTTATCGCCTGTTTTATCAACTTCACTGCTTACATATACATTTATGTTATTTCAATAAACAAATATCTCGTTTGACGATGAGTCATAAGAACATTCTATGTGAATAAACAAATGTATTCTGATTACTAATGGAAACTGCGATGCATGTTTTGTCCTTTCTCAGATCCATCACCTGACGATGTACCTACTTATTGAATTGTCAATATTTCATACTAAAAATCAAACAGATTACCTTCTAAATCAAACGTTTAATGCTTTATCTACTTAGCCACATAGTTAAGATAGTTAACAATATTTTCAAAGAGTATTACGTCATTCATCTGTATGAGATGAAAATTGTTCCTTCATGACTCTTGACTATTGAATATAAATTAAATAAAGCAAACAATTCACCCAACAATCTAGTTCTACCTTCTTTAAGTACGTAATCAAAATCTAAATTACAAAGAAGATTAAGTCATTTCTTTACTAAACATTATATTGATCCATTGTACGTTAAGTGTGTGGAACATGATGTAACCTACTGAAAACTGTGGTTGTGTATTATTAATGATATCGGTAATAATGATTTCAAAAATACATAGCACTATGAATAGCGGTTTCTTATATACACTAGAATGAAAAAGCTGTCCAGTGCTCCCTCGTTTCCAATGGTACCTTACCAACATCAATCTGTGACATAATAATATAGAATTATTTTATTAAAAACTACAGGTGAGTTTAAGTAAAATAAGGCCATTGTCAAAACAGTAAACAGCTGAGTACTCAGCATATAAATGAAGAATGTTTAGTTTTTTCTTGCAATACGACCAGCATTAGGTCAACAGGCATCTTAATTATAAGTTGACCTTTTTAATTTAGTTAACATAGTTTATCTTATTGATGTATTATCTTTATAATCACTAGTCGTTAAGTAAATATATGAAGACGCGTACTCCATTTTACCACTTTAAATCATTTTATATATTATGTATTCTTAGGACACTCAAATTAAAAATGCATTATTCATGTATAGATTCTTAACTGTATTTCACATGTGCTTATTCCAAGGACTCTGCAGTATGAGTGACCAGTTTCATGAAATTTGGTTTCACACTGAATGCTAGTATAGAGACAGTATCGATCAGTTGGATTTCGATGAATAGTAACGACGTGCTAATAGATTAGAAGTTCTCATCAAAGTAGAAATCAACTGGTGTGTAAAGCGAAATATTATGATATGATATTTGTCATGATATTTGTCACTACTCAATGATCAGTTATTTGTGTATATTTACATTTACCCGCTATGATCGTCTAAAAGTGAATATAAAATGATTAATAACTATATTGTATAACACGTAGTCAAATCCTATCATTAGCCTCTTTTAGAAGTAGCCTTTAGAGTAAAATGTTTCAACTCAAAACAAATACAAACCAGAAATCTATGCATAACAGAAGGATTAACGATTCAACATTTCAAATTTATTCAGCATACACGATTAAAAATGATAAATTCAGGCTCTTATCATACTTTTGTTTCAAATGCACTTCTCTGTAATTTGTAAATTATTACTCCTTATTCTTTGATCCTTCACATATTTTAATATTCATAATATGACATAAGCAAAAACTCTATGGTTGATATATAAGACCAATTAATCAATATGGCTTTGTGCTCACGAAGTTGCGATCGCAAACTCTAGTGAGTCCCTATCTAGTCACTGTGTGTCTGCCGATTGCCTACTCGATCCCAGGCCAGAATAAGAAGACACAAGCTAATGAATTGGCTAAACACAATCGAATTATATTTCAAACATTCCTTTATATATACGTGATACCTGACCATTGAGTCAACAGATTAAAAAACTAATATTAATACAAAATAAGGGTAACAGTGATTGTGTACTGAACCAACGTATACACAATCATTTAACCGTATTTCATAAATGATAAATGATTTACTAACAATTAATATGTTGCACATGTATGGTCTATTGGACTCAGCAGCCAAGCGGTGAACGCGGTGGCGTTTAGTACGAAATGGATTGAGTTGGAATCCTGGTGTGAACATCAACACCTGGATGCTGGTACATTCTGCAGGCGAGTTCCGGATAGGACGAAAAGCGCACTCTGAATTCCTCTTGCTAGTCAGAATCCAACCTAAACAATCCTCTGAAACTGCTTAAAGTTATTAATGGATATTGTCCAGAAGCGTAATACGAAGAGCGAAACCACTGTTTAGCTTTGTCTGGCTTACATAAAGTTTTTTTTAGTATAATATTAACTTTCATCAACAATATTCATTGTTATTAGTAAGGATTTGAATTATTTGATTGTTAACACTCATGACAGATTTTTGGTTAGTGTCTTTGAGGATCTATGCCTACTAAATCAACATATAATTACTGTCAATAAACAAGCTATTGGCTGTTTAAACTTAGAGGTTTGGTGAATAATGTGTCGAGTGTTTGAGGCTAAAGTTGCAACAATCAAGTTTCACAACGAACATTAGCACTATTTGTAAGGCAACTCATCAGACGACGAGTTTGAAATAGATTCTAGTTACAGACATCATCCAAATCAATTAACTACAGCTTATACTTCTTGAAGTATATTAATTATATTTGTTCTAAGTAAATAAATGTTAATTTTGCTGTACTATCTTTATAGAAAACTATTACACTCGTATGAAACAAACTTGATAGATTTTATCAAATCAATGAAATTATTTCAATCTGTGGATTCAGAACGTACAAACTACTACAAGGTAATTATCGTTATAAGCTGATGAATAAAACTTGAATGTTTTTATATCGTAGATTATAGATTATAGTAGATTATCGTAGATTATAGTTAGGCAGCCATTGTAAACCAGAAAACATTGGACAGCCTTTTCTTCTGAATGGACTAATTAATGGCTGATTGAATAACGACAACGATATCGTGTAGCTCAAGGTAGATCGGAACCTAATCTCTAGTGCAGATCTCGACACTTGAAATAAATTACGATTCAGTTAGTTATTTGTGATAAATATCTATGTAGCTATACTACACGACACATGATGAGTGAATCTGTTTAGTGGTTTAGTGGAAACGCTTAATCTGCTCCATCGATCTGAAGATAACATAAAACCTTGAGTATATGTAATTAATTCATCAAATATTTTAGTTAAAATAAGAGTGAGAAGGCGATTTAGCGGTTGAGGATCTCGATTTTCAGTCAGTAGGTTATTCTCTTGGGTTCCTCTTCGTCTACTTCTACAATCATAACATTTGAGTAGAAATGTACTAGATGCAAGTCTAATTAAGAGAATCAACATTCGGATGTGGTAGACAAATTTGACTCATAAATTACAAATGGGACCAGTGTCGCATTCTAGATTACGTTGTCAAATCTAATCCAACTTCATATGCAAAACTTAACTATATAAAAATAACAAGGTTACCTTCTCACTTTTATTAATAACCTTAAATAGAAATAGCCCATAATATAAAAGTCGAATCAAGAAATCATTCTAATGCATTATACTCAGATGATGTTATCTGCAACGTTTTTAATTAATATGAAGTATAATGGATGCAATACTTTCTATTGTCACTTTTTTTTAGTTCATTTAGAAGGGTGAATGCTCCCTTCAAGAAAATGTTATTTTGTTGAAAAATTTTATTTGAAGTTTAAACTGTTACTACTTTTGTGTTTTTCGTCTAAAACACACTGAACTAAGTTATTGTGAAGTGTTAAATAGAAAAAAAATTACAGTTTTTTGATAATCTCAGTGGACAGAAATGAAGATTTCATCTCAAAAAATACAATGTAATTTACATCAATCCTTAAATAATTGAAAGCAAGAAAAATTTGAAAGTGATGTCGGGGTTGGGGAGGGGCCGGACACCATATCTATGTAACATGAAAGGAATTAGGAAAAAAAACTTTGATTATTTAATGGCAAATTAATATCAGTAGTTTTCAGTAGTATTTATTGACAAACATAAATTGTTTTTCTTTTATTTATAGGAGAAAGTTGTATTTATAGTTACACGTGTAGAATACGCTAATTTATATCATACAATGACCGACTGGTATAATACATTTTTAACAATGAAATTACTTAGTTTAAAACCAACCAACATACATATCTTGATAGCTGATGGTCATCCAATCGGTAATTTGGATGAAGTTTGGAGTAAACTATTTCATAATTCTTTATCAAGAATTGGAGCATATCGATTACCTTACAGAACAAATTTACATCGTGCACTTCCTATAGACAATAAAGATGGTTTATTACATATCGCTAAACTTGTTCTAGTTCCATATGGTTATGCAAGTCCTTTATATGTTGATAGACCACTTATCAAGAATATGTTCATTGAAGAATTTCGACAATTCATTTTTCAATCTTATAATATAAATAATGATGAAGATACATGTCAAAAGAGAACATCAATAAGATTCTTACCAAAAATTGTTATAGTTAGCCGACGTGATTATATAGCACATCCACGTAATATAAATGGAACTATTCATCGAAAAATTACTAATGAATTAGAATTATTAAATGAATTAAACCAATTGGGCTTTCAAAATTCAAAGGTTGTTTGTTTCACTGACTTAACCATGCAGGAACAATTGAAATTAATCATGTCTACAGATATATTAATTGGAATGCATGGAGCAGCATTAACCTACAGTCTGTTATTATCGAATACATCATGTGTTATTGAATTATTTCCTAATTACTGTTGTCAAACAAGTCAACACTTTTTAAAATTAACAAAACTGCGTCATATTCATTATACTACTTATTATGGCTTAGCTGAAAATGACATGAATGGAGATACTTCATATATTCCAGTCGATATATTTAAATCACTTGTATTTCAAACTTACAGAAAATGGAAAAAACAAATTCAAAAGAAACATATGGATTGTTTGTAAATTATAAAATTATTTTTTTTAATAAAATAAATTATAATTCACGAATACTTTTGATGATATCGGTTATTCGTAGCTAGTTTGTTTGATTGTAACATCACATTGTTGTAATGAGCGACACTTTCAATGACCACTTTAAATGATGATGATGATGATGATGACAATTCTGTTTTTGTTTCACAAATATCAATCAAGGTATATCGTGAATTAACTGAGTTGAAGATCTATTTTTATTGAATATCGACTCAGTGGTACTAATGGTTAAGCATTCATCGCTACATTTGAACGTTCTTAGTTGTTGGCTGGTACTAATACTGAGAAGTCTTATTCCTGTATGAATTTCAGTAGCACCTAACTGTGGCGACAGTTACACAATAAATTAATCCAATCTGTGGGGAAATCACCAACCTAATAGAGAATATTTCTGATTCAATACAAAATATAAACCATTCTATGTTCATTTGATCAGTGAAGAAAACAATCCAGGTAAAGATATTATGTATATATTGTACTGTTCCATTGTTTATATTTAACAGTCGGTGGTAAAAATTAACGTAACAATACTCTGGAATGCTAAATTTAACACACTTAACGTAATTATCTCAATATAATAGTTGATAAATGTCACATAAACCAGTAGAACACAATAAGCTTTTGTGACATTATAACAGAAAAAGTCTATCAATATTACCGTTTTGAAGATGTAAATCTAATCAACTTAAAATACTTTTATGTTCATTTTTGTCAGTGAGTACTGCAGTCATAATTATATATATGACAATGGAATAATACAATGTCCTGAAATGGCTTGTTTTCACTGACTGAAAGAACATATAATAATGTAATTCACGTCAGTTCAAGAAAATTCTCTTCGATTCGTCTTATATCGCTGATTTTGGTTAACAGTCCCACTATATGATATAACCGGTATTATTTAGTAAGCGTTTAACATGACAAATTCAGGAAAGAATATTTGTCTTTTTCGACTTATCACTGGTTTATGTGTGACTGGATATCAGGGTTGATTCAAACAGATTATGTGATCATGATAAAGTATGCTCATATGCATTTGTATGTTATCATTCGAGTAAGTTGTACAGCGAAATTAATTATGCATTTTGGTCTTAGTCATTCAGTCAGTTGTAAAGTAATTGAAATATAACGAGAATATATATGAACAATTATTTATATGTGGATAAACACACTGACAACTTTTATAATTAGAGAATATTTAAGTTTAATTCACTCATCAACATGCCATAAAACGAAAACCTGCATTTCTTTAAGATATCATCTTTAAATGTTTGATTTATTTAACTGATTAATTGACTTAGATGCAGGTAACCGAAGTAATTAGGAAGTGGCCTCATCTCTGATGGCTGTTATGTTTTATACACTTACATCGTATAACTTATTTTCTATGAATTCAAGTTACAAATTCTTCTTTACGTCATTGATGATGAGTGAGATACTTAATTAACTACTACAAGATCTTGTGGTAGCATTGATTAACTGTTTACTGGTGAGGGTTTTCGGTCATAACTCTGGAGCAGCGACGAAATAGGTACGATCAATGAAGTTCAAACATGAGGTCGATTAATGCAGTGTTAATTAACTGTAGTTAGACATGTAAACTAATACAGTGTTCTAAAGATTAAGCATTCGCCAGTGAAGCCGGAAATCATTAAATTTTATCCCTCGATGGGCTATGAATGCACACTACTATGGAGTACCACATAAACACAGAACAGCTATTTCGTTCTTCTTGAATTTCAGTAATTGTCTAAGTCCAATCCAGCTTGTGTAGTATTCAAGCGTGATCTGTGTGTTGTGTAAATACACTGTATAATAAACTTACTACTGTTTAGCTCAATCATTATATCATATCAGTGATAATTAGGGTTCAGTCTCTGTAAACTGCGAAGAATTCATTAAGTTAAATTATGTGTGTAAGTTCCATGTAAAGAGTGGTTAACTGATTTAATATATACATAGAAAAGAACCGAGTTGTTGTAGTTTGGCATTATCTTACTTTCGTTCAACTTAATCTTGTAGAAGCCAGTGATGTGGACCCAAGTGGATGTTAGTTGAATATAGAAAATAAAATTTCTCAACCGTTCCTATAGATGATGATTACCAATCTTATTTGATTTATCATCCTAGATTTACACTGTAACATGTGGACTGCTTTCTCAGTTGTCCGAAGAATGTTCAAAAAAGTATATGATTAAGCAACAGTAGTAAGTTAAGGATGCCCTCCACTTTTGAAAACAATGTATCAAAGATTTATCTTCTAACGACGACCAATCAATCGGAACATGTAGGGCAAGTAAAATTAAAAATGCAAACCACTAAGTGTCGGCCTAGAAGAACAAAGTTTGAACGCTGTTTTCGACGTCCAGATTTTGGTGTGGACATAAGTATACACTGTTTGGGAGGAGGTATTTGACAGAAAACCCTGGATCACGTTTTCGTGCTAGATGGCATTTGTCAGCATAGCGTGAAGAATCATTCACTAAGGTAATATTGGTCAATGAATTAGTGCAGTCCTGTTGTTATAGAGTGAAGCATTGAAGTTGTCATTTAATAGGAAGATGTACTTGCAGAATATATGTAATTATTGAACTGTGGGCTTATGTATTAAGTTTATTTGTTTGTAATCATCACAGACTGATGTTACTTGGACACCAATGGAAATCAGGGTAACCTGGGCAACTCATTCATTCTTTTAATGAAAACAATTAAACTAAACATGAGTTGGTTAATAATGCTGGGGATGTTAGATCCCCGGAATTCTCTCGGTAAATCTAAGTATTTTCGTAATTAATTTGTAAAAATTCAAATTTCTTGTTTTCGTGCCAAAGTGCGCTCTTCCAACCTTCAATCTGTGTTTTCCAGTTAGTAAGAAGCTAAATCTTATTGGTTTGTTATTTATTGTAGTATGCTATTTGCGACACTTCTAAGGACGCTCTCTCATTTGTATATATACGTATGAGTTGAGTGATTGTTATCTGTCTGACAGGCTACCTGTAGAAATCAAAGCTTCTTGTTGACTTTTGAATTCTTTCTTTAGTTAGCTCGGCTGGAGCGTAGAGGAAATAGCATAGTTCACCTGTTACTGTGTCGGTAGTCATACGACCGTTAGCAAGTATACAGATGAAGTTATAATTTGCAAACCATAACAAAAAATCAGTTAGCTTTTCCTTTGGATAATATTACTATACAAATTAAGCTATAAAATAAACAAATTTAGTGAAATAATTTCAATTCAACAAGTAGTCAAATAGTTAAATTAAAAAAGTAGGCCATCCGTGAAAAGGAGAAAACGTATGTGAGTATCTGAAGATAAGGGAAATTAAGGGGTGCGTAAATGTATAAATATAACTGAAATACTGTACAAAGACGGTTATCGCAATATTACTAATAATGAATACTACTATAAATAAGTGAATGGTAAAATCTGAAGTAGCAGTGAGATACGAAGAAAACAGCGAAATGGGAATATGTCAGATAGACTAAAGTCTTGGTAAAAAATGAGATCTAATAAGTTATTTTAACATGCACAACCCAGTCATCAGGTTGTGAATATACAATGTATATTAGAATCAGACGTACACCTGTCCATATATTTGACTGGATTTTATAAATTCTGTTTAACAATGAATATGATACTGAATGCATCAAATATGCTGCGTGTTGCAGAATACAAGGCACTGTAGATCATCAAGATTCTATGCTCGACCATACTGGAAGACTCTATCGGATACGGTAAACAACTGAGTAAACGAACGACCAATGTACTTATCTATTCAACTGGTAAATGCACACAGAACCAGTCTGTCTCGGTAGCCTGCCTTGTCGTTGAGGTCATACAAGCTGACAGCTCCTAAAGGTTATTTGAAAATTTACCGAAAGCAACGTTTACTTCATCATCCTCTTCAGACAATCTTTAACTATGCCTCTCGTAATTTCTCCTTTGAATGCATGGTTTACCTATTAAGCTTCCTTAGCAATCAGTATATTCATATTCCTTCCGATTAAGTGTGTACGGCATCCATTCTATAAAAAAACATAGTTATCATAAAGATCAGTTCTTCATCTATTAAACATGTTAAACAGATTGCACAGCATCATGAAAACAGGGAGTTGACTAAGTCGCATTTTCTAATTATTGGAACCAAACAGAAGTAGTTGGTCAGATGTCCTTTCCACACAAGTATCCAATAAATTGATCTGTATAGAGGCGCAGCAATTTTTCGAATAAGTAACACGTCGAAGAAACTTTGTTTTATCGAATTCTTGCAATTCATTATTCATTTATAATTTATCGTGTGAAAGTATTCGATTGTACAGTTGGATAACTATTACTAAGTGTTGTGGAGATTGTTAAATGTTGATTTGATATCATGAACTGGCCTGAATTAGACATCCATAGATCATCAGGGAGCACTTGACACCTGTTTCGTTCCAGAACGCTACTCTAGCATTGTCCACCCATGAGTACACCCACGATCGAATGCAGGACTCACAAACTGCACCGTGAACACTTTACCATTAGACCACTAAGTCGGTTTCTATTAGTTGACATTTTGTAGCTTTGTCAAATCGCAATACGTTTGAGCAGTTTCATTTATTGACATTCGTAGATAACTGCCTCACATTCGATATCGTTGATTTCTATTGGCTTCTACTAAATCTGCATAAAATCAACGACTGCGTTGAATGTACACTAATCAGTGATGTTTAATGTCAATTTCATTACTACTGAACAATAAGTTGAATGGAAATAGAAATGAATTTTTCGTTTATAATCACGTATATTACTCTTAATTTGTTAACAACGAGGAAGATTGAAATGCTCACGTGATCTCAACGACACAACGTGTTTGCCTAATTTACTTATGTGATATGCAAATGGGTAAGCATAAGAAATATGATGAATGCAACTAGATGTGATATGATGATTGAATGTGTGGTTACTGTCACTAGTCATAATCTTGTGAAATAGTAGACCTTCCAAACTTCATGTGTCATGCGCACCAATATTTCTTCGATTCAGCAGTCGAAAAATAGTCTTTTGTAGTCTACTCACACTACATTATGCCTTGCTATAAAAGTTTCACTTTCACTTCATCGTATTGTTAACTACGCATAATCTTACTTCCTGTGTTATGTAGAGAGACGAACCCTAACAATGTTGTCCACTAAAATTTGTAATCACATGAAAAACTGAACACTGACCATGCTTAATCGAGTGTCCCTGGTTACAGTATATTTCAATTTACCGACTGCTCAGTTGTAGTTTAGTTAATTTCAAATACACAACTAAATGCACTACAACTAAGTGATGAACTAAATGTACGAATGCATCATTGACTCTCTGTAACTTGCAGTTAAACACCAAGATAACATAAGTTATCAACAGTAATTCAGCTGTGTGATATAAAATTATCATTCGATCAAGTTTCAACGATGAATTGACGATATGTGGTGTGAATATTGTGTGTTGTCAGATTCACTCATCATGTCTAACAACTTTAAAACGTGTATGCAATAGTGAATACTTCAAGATTCCTCACAGTAATTTATCAGTCTCAACGTGATCATTGAAGTTATCAGTTAGAATATTTGTAGATTGGAGAAAGTAAAAGTAATTATTTGTATACTTCAGTATTCACTCTGAAAGTAGTTTATTTGATTTGCAATATTGTCATTCAGCATACTGTAAATAGGAGGGAGAATCAACTGTCTTTCTTGCAAACTCTTCTACTTTTGTTATTCTTCATTAATTGTAAAATTGGAGATAACCGGTGTACTTGTTCATGTTTACCCAATTCACTTTCCTGTTTCTAAATATTTACTAGCACTTTTAGACTAATAAATGTTCTAATCTCATTGACATCGTTTACCTTCGAGTTATCATTTTTGTGAATTACCTTAGTAACAAAACTGTTTCCTTCTTGACAATGAAGATAGTGAAAGGTGGTTGATCAAGATGTAATACTATCCGACACTTCTTCGAAACAGCGTCCCACAAACTCTTCAGATGACTTATCTTCTCTGTTGGTTTACTATATACAGGCTGAGTAAAGGCATTCGATGAAAACTGAATGCAACAAAATTCAATTTTAACAATCTGCTGGATTGTCCACTTTCTCAACATTCCTAAATTTGATTAGGAAGAGCCATTTAGATATGATACTCTCTAACACAGAAATATCTTCTCTACTATTCAATGAGATAATTCAATCTAGAAACTTCTTCTTCACGTAAATTAGTTTAATTAACTTAATAAGAACAGTGATATTTGCCAAAAACGTTTTAATTAAAAGGAATCTCTTTTCTGTAGATCACAATGTTCCATCGTGGAAACTAACTGACCTACAAATGTCACTCATCTAAATAAAACTGATAAATGTTACTTATCTAATTTTGTTATTGATTAGTTTACAGAAATTATGATAAAGTAGAATGGTATCAATTTTAACCTCTAATTAGTTGTCTACAGTTATCTACTTTATGATTGTTATAGTGACTGGTAAAAGAAACACTAACCATGAATGAAGATGGTTCAATTGTAAATCATACGGAATGAGAATAGTTACTGATAGTGTTGGGACCAATTATAGTTTGCGTAAATATCAATATAATTGAGTGTGAACAGTGTTTGAGAGTGGATTAGCACTTTCAGTAAATAAATCGTTGCAATCTTCAGCATTCTATTGTACTCACATTGGAAACCATACTCACGACTAAAGAAGAAATTATTATGTTGTCTGATGAGACAGGAAGTCTCATGGTATACAAGACTGATGTAGTAAAAGTAGTTAACTGTCAGTCATTTGTTGGCTGTCTAAAGGATGACAGAATAAACGGTTCTTCACTTTCAAAATTTACCACTGTAATAAATGTTATATCATGTAACAAAACGAAATCTTTTGTGAGGGAAGAGAATATCCCTGCAACCAACCAAGAGGATATTACAATACATGCAAACCTGCTGCATCATTACAGCTACACTGATCATGACAGTTGATGAAAATATGTTGTCGTTGTAGTCAACGGCCATCGTATTCATTTGCAACTCGATATAATCGAGTCACTTGGAACATTAGTGGAAAACTTTAATTCGTACTAAACATTACCTAGCTACTTACTAATGTTCTAATCGAAAGTTAGATGTACTCAGAGTAATGTGTTGTGCAGTGTCTATTTAGAATGTGTAAATCAATGAAGTTTAATGTGGTTGCATCAAGTGTTTGAATCTACGAAATAAGAGCTACTATTTTTCATTCAGCTGAGAAAGCTATTACTCATGCCTCAGTGAAGCTGTAGATAATAACTACAGCCAAATCGAGGAAACAATCCATGATAAACCTTTACAGAAACTGATTACATCCAAGAAAGGCATCGAAGTATACATAGCAAACCTTCTAAAGTGATGCACAATTAAACTATTGGTTTACAGTTTGACGATTAAATGCCAACCAACAAATGAATTTATACGAGACAACACCTTTGAGATGATTAGCTAGCTTCTACAGGAGACAAGAAGATACCGTGATGAAAGTTGCAGAAATCGGATAACAAGTTTATTGAGTATCGAATATCTAGTATTCGGGCTACTAGTCGAAATTGAATTCATTTAAGTGATCATTAAAATGAGAGGAACTTTTAAACACGTTCTTCATTATCTTCTCGTCAAAAAACAGCCAACCTGTGGATTTTTAAAACTTCCGGAGTAATTCGGTCTTTTTTGACATTCTTTGACGATCTTCGATTCAGGCAGTATTTTTGATTAACTCACTGTATTTCCATTAATTTTTAGATAACAAATGTTCAGTCGATCTAACAGTGGACAGCTTCAAATAGATAAAGTGAAGTCACTAGCAAACTGGCGTTTAATGGACTGTAACATTCAATAAAATATCCTAATTCCTTTTCATATCTACAATTTACTATGAATTCTGCGAAGACTGAGCTCTAGCTATGAAAAATACCAGGAAACAAGTGATAAGGAGTCCATCATGCTGATTTTATTAGTCAAATACAAGCAAAAATCTACTTGGCTGTAGAAAATGCACATACAAAATGGTAAGATGTATATACAATCAAAAGGTTGACATCAAGAAGTTGTCAGATCTATTCGCCTGATTCGAGATTCTGAATACCTTGGAAACTGATACAGGTATCTAGTTTATATCTTCGAGATCTTAACAATTTTACAAAAAGAATATGATTGCCTTTATTTCAACTCAACAGTCCAATGAGAAGGCTGAGAGAATTGTTAAGATATTCAACAGCGGCGCTAAAAGCATGTGGTGTATACTGCACAATCAATCAATCAATAAGTGCCGGCTTCCCCTAGTGAAGCCTCAATTTCTGACTAGTATTCTTCAACAGACTCCATTCTGGTCCTTCCTTACTAGATCTTTCCAAGTGTTACTCACTTTATTATATCAGATTCTGATTGCTGGAACGATATGTTATTTGATCTTCTTCTGTTTCTTTGGATTTCAGGATTCCAAGTTAGTGCTTATCTTGTGACGCAGTTTGATGGTTTCTTCAATGTGTGTTGTATCAACCTCAAACAGCTTTTCCTAATTTCTTACTCAGGTGGAAGTTGTTTGGTTTGTTTTCTGCCATGGTAGGTTGTCGTTAATGCTAATTGATCAACGGATCAGAAGTATCGTGCGCAGATGGCTGTTTATAAATACTCGTAATTTTGAAGGATGCTTTTCGTAGATTTCCAAAATTCAACTCCATACAATAGAACACTTTCTCAATTTGTATTGAAAATCTCGACATTAATGTTAGTTTGAGTTGCAGAGATTTTCAGTAGTAGAAATGACGCACTTGCTTTGCCAATCTGCGTCTTCAGATCTGCATCAGATCCTCCTTCGTCATGGATGATTCTGCTAAAGTATGTAGAGGTTTCAAATCATCCAAAGCTTCTCCATCAAAAGTAATTGGGTCAGCACTGATTATTATGTGCCTGAGAATCTTGCTTTTTCATTTGTGTATGTTTAGGCCGACTACTGTAGAAGCTGCTGCTACACTGTCTGTTTTCGTCTGCAGTTGTTGTTGAGTGTGGGATAGGTGAGTTAGGTCTTCTTCAAAGTCCAATTCGTCTATTTGCATCCAGGTTGTCTACTATATTCCGAGACTGCCTTCAAATATTACAGTTTTCACAATCCAGTCAACCACGAGTAGAACGAGGAAGGATGAGAGTGAGTAACCCTCTCTGACACTGGTCTTCGCTTCGAATGGATCTGTGAGATGCCTGATGTACTACACGGTATCATGTAGAAACATTCTTAACACGTCCAGTTACCCCTGACCTCATCGTCACTTTGAGGAAGTTTACCACTTTGATATGTTACTTAACACCATACTATCACTAAGAAAATCTAAATGTCCACTGTTATATTTGAGCAGTTATTCATCAGGATCTATAGTGTTTATTATATAGAAATCCTAAGGTTTGTACAATTAAGCCCACTAATTACTTCATGCTGACAATTCTCTACTAGTAGTTTTCAGTTAACAGGCTTCAAAATTGCCACCTTATTATTCTATCACTGGTAACCATTCTGATTCATTTCATACAGAAATCAACAGTTACCCATGGTGTGTGTGTGTGTGTATATAACAACCATATCAAAATGACTTATTGATTTATCTAAAGAAATCATATGAGGTTGATAATGTGAGTACAGATGCATGTACTTTAAAAGTACTAAACACTGTTTACATTCAAGAACTAATTAAGTGTAGTCAACCTGAAGTTACTACACTGATATCATTGTATTAAAACAACAATTATCTAATTATTTGTCGGCTATTTCTGTTGTCATGCCATTCACATCTGCACCACAGATTCACAATGCAGGTCAACTAGGTTGTCTGTATCACATTCTAATCTACAAAAATAATGTTCTTTTAATAACACCATTTAAGTAGAAAATTTACTAAATGTAACTCTATTCTCTTAAGTATTTCAATAAAACTGATAGAGATAAAGAGGAATGTTTTAAAGTGAATTAGTTTTACTGATGAAAATGAAAGTGATGCACTACTCAATCTGGCAATCGCAATCACAATCACGTCCACACACACACACACACGTCAATTCATATTCATTCACTGATATTTGACTTGACAATGCCCTTTACTTAACTAGCTCATTCCATTGCAACTACTACACCAATATCACCATTTCTTATTAATGTCTAATTAGTTATATACAATCAAACTAGCTAATCATTTTGAGTAGTAAGTTGTCAATGAATATCACAGTTAGCATTTACTTGTTGAAGTTGAAGCATTTCAGTAGTTCCTAGTGTAGATATGATACGCTGGGCACCTAAAAAAAAATTGATTATCTTCGCGGATTTTCTTTCTGTAGACTATTTCAATTATTTTCATGGTATATAAAGTGAACATTTTATTCCTTCTATTATTATTCAGTTCCCCTCGCTCTAACCTCCCATTCAACGTGCGCCTTCCTTCCTATTTGACACTCATTGAATCAATGTATCTGCATCACAATGTTGATGTTCACACCGAGATTCAAACTCACTTCGTTTCATGACAAACACCACTGAGTTCACCACCAGTTTCAGTCCATAACACATCAACAACACAATCCAAACACATTCGAATTTAATGTAAACAGTTACTGTTAAGATGAATTGAAGAGTTCATATATTCAAATGATTTATTCTACTATTAACAAAACACTTTTATTCATATTAACTGCATACAAATGCACTAAACTTAAAGTAACTGACGTTAATTTCACTGTAAGAAGACAGCTCAATTGCATGATTATGATGTTTCTCACTTGTTATATGACTGGATTTTGATTCAGGTAAGCAACTAAACTGATAAATGATTCACAATATAGTAACATGAAAATTCAGTGAATATATACATCAAAAAACTACTCAATACATTGTATTTATTGATTCGTCTATCTAACTCAAATGTATCAACATGGACGTCTTCATGTCTCTATTAATACATAATTCACGGTGAATAATCCAAATAATTGAAGACAAATTGTCGAATGTTTCATCGCTGGCGTTATGGTATAATGTAATATCAAATGAACAAATATGACAGTTAGGCAATGAAATGGATTGTAACTGGCAAGTAGAAACCAGTGAAGTGCGTTTTATCTTATTTGGGATATACCTGCATTCGAGTGTTGATATTCATACAGGCAGGATGTCGACCTCAGTACATTTCATGTTGAACTCTACTGCATTCACAACTAGGCTCATGAGTCTTCACGTCTGCACTTGTACAACAGGTACAAAATATAAACTCTGAAGGCATTTACATGTTCCCGCTACAGATTGATCAACATCAGTCCATTACAAAGTTAACAGAAAGAGGCAGATAGCATCAATCAAATGTGATAAGTTTTCTTCTCTCTTCATTCAAAAATGTACACAAAATGCATGAAAACTTCTCTGGATGTCAACATAGAAATGTCTTCTTAACTCTAACAAGTTTCTCTGTGTAAATTGTATGAAATTAGTATTGTGGTAATGAAAGCTTAACTGATTACTCATTAATAAACAAATTATATTGATGGAGTTTTCTAACTCAGTCAACTGACGTAACCGAAATGAAATATTCTCTTGAGCACGAGAATGATTAACATTAAACTGAAACAAGTCCAGCTGGGAGGCAGATGAGACCGAAGTGAGTATATATGTGTATATGAATGTACAAACTAACATGAAATAAAATGTTGACATAATTTGAAATGTATCAGATTATTGAATGTTTTCTGCAGTATAATTACTCGAGTAGTCTAATACCATAATAGAATAGAAGAACGCCGATCATTAAGACACTGTTCCCAGACGGTTAACATCCATTAATACAGAAATGGTTAAAATAACTAAGATGCATAACTGATATCGTGGTAGGCGAACGTGTAACCAGTTGGTTGATTAACTGGAAAAAATAAGAGTTTCATGTAAGCTGTGATGTCATCTAGATTGGATACTTGAGAAGATAATATACGTGATTATCTAAAGGTTCGAGATATTGGATGTGTGGAGGGGTGCTAAAATCAATAAATAAAATAAGAATCCGTACAGAGACGGTATCCGCAATATTTCTATAATTAAGTGAGTGGAATAACCTGAAATAGGAGTGAGATCTGAAGAAAACAGCGAAATGGGAATATGTCAGATAGACTAAAGTCTTGGTAAAAAATGAGATCTAATAAGTTATTTTAACATGCACAACCCAGTCATCAGGTTGTGAATATACAATGTATATTACAATCAGACGTACACCTGTCCATATATTTGACTGAATTTTATAAATTCTGTTTAACAATGAATATGATACTGAATGCATCAAATATGCTGCGTGTTGCAGAATACAAGGCACTGTAGATCATCAAGATTCTATGCTCGACCATACTGGAAGACTCTATCGGATACGGTAAACAACTGAGTAAACGAACGACCAATGTACTTATCTATTCAACTGGTAAATGCATACAGAAATAGTCTGTCTCGGTAGCCTGCCTTGTCGTTGAGGTCATACAAGCTGACAGCTCCTAAAGGTTATTTGAAAATTTACTGAAAACAACGTTTACTTCATCATCCTCTTCAGACAATCTTTAACTATGCCTCTCGTAATTTCTCCTTTGAATGCATGATTACCTATTAAGCTTCCTTTGAAGACAGTATATTCTGTCTGTGCGAACTACTTTACCTTCATATTCCTTCCGATTAAGTGTGTACGGCATTCATTCTATAAAAAAGCATGGATTGCATAAAGATCAGTTCTTCATCTATTAAACATGTTAAACAGATTGCACAGCATCATGAAAACAGGGAGTTGACTAAGTCGCATTTTCTAATTATTGGAACCAAACAGAAGTAGTTGGTCAGATGTCCTTTCCACACAAGTATCCAATAAATTGATCTGTATAGAGGCGCAGCAATTTTTCGAATAAGTAACACGTCGAAGAAACTTTGTTTTATCGAATTCTTGCAATTCATTATTCATTTATAATTTATCGTGTGAAAGTATTCGATTGTACAGTTGGATAACTATTACTAAGTGTTGTGGAGATTGTTAAATGTTGATTTGATATCATGAACTGGCCTGAATTAGACATCCATAGATCATCAGGGAGCACTTGACACCTGTTTCGTTCCAGAACGCTACTCTAGCATTGTCCACCCATGAGTACACCCACGATCGAATGCAGGACTCACAAACTGCACCGTGAACACTTTACCATTAGACCACTAAGTCGGTTTCTATTAGTTGACATTTTGTAGCTTTGTCAAATCGCAATACGTTTGAGCAGTTTCATTTATTGACATTCGTAGATAACTGCCTCACATTCGATATCGTTGATTTCTATTGGCTTCTACTAAATCTGCATAAAATCAACGACTGCGTTGAATGTACACTAATCAGTGATGTTTAATGTCAATTTCATTACTACTGAACAATAAGTTGAATGGAAATAGAAATGAATTTTTCGTTTATAATCACGTATATTACTCTTAATTTGTTAACAACGAGGAAGATTGAAATGCTCACGTGATCTCAACGACACAACGTGTTTGCCTAATTTACTTATGTGATATGCAAATGGGTAAGCATAAGAAATATGATGAATGCAACTAGATGTGATATGATGATTGAATGTGTGGTTACTGTCACTAGTCATAATCTTGTGAAATAGTAGACCTTCCAAACTTCATGTGTCATGCGCACCAATATTTCTTCGATTCAGCAGTCGAAAAATAGTCTTTTGTAGTCTACTCACACTACATTATGCCTTGCTATAAAAGTTTCACTTTCACTTCATCGTATTGTTAACTACGCATAATCTTACTTCCTGTGTTATGTAGAGAGACGAACCCTAACAATGTTGTCCACTAAAATTTGTAATCACATGAAAAACTGAACACTGACCATGCTTAATCGAGTGTCCCTGGTTACAGTATATTTCAATTTACCGACTGCTCAGTTGTAGTTTAGTTAATTTCAAATACACAACTAAATGCACTACAACTAAGTGATGAACTAAATGTACGAATGCATCATTGACTCTCTGTAACTTGCAGTTAAACACCAAGATAACATAAGTTATCAACAGTAATTCAGCTGTGTGATATAAAATTATCATTCGATCAAGTTTCAACGATGAATTGACGATATGTGGTGTGAATATTGTGTGTTGTCAGATTCACTCATCATGTCTAACAACTTTAAAACGTGTATGCAATAGTGAATACTTCAAGATTCCTCACAGTAATTTATCAGTCTCAACGTGATCATTGAAGTTATCAGTTAGAATATTTGTAGATTGGAGAAAGTAAAAGTAATTATTTGTATACTTCAGTATTCACTCTGAAAGTAGTTTATTTGATTTGCAATATTGTCATTCAGCATACTGTAAATAGGAGGGAGAATCAACTGTCTTTCTTGCAAACTCTTCTACTTTTGTTATTCTTCATTAATTGTAAAATTGGAGATAACCGGTGTACTTGTTCATGTTTACCCAATTCACTTTCCTGTTTCTAAATATTTACTAGCACTTTTAGACTAATAATGTTCTAATCTCATTGACATCGTTTACCTTCGAGTTATCATTTTTGTGAATTACCTTAGTAACAAAACTGTTTCCTTCTTGACAATGAAGATAGTGAAAGGTGGTTGATCAAGATGTAATACTATCCGACACTTCTTCGAAACAGCATCCCACAAACTCTTCAGATGACTTATCTTCTCTGTTGGTTTACTATATACAGGCTGAGTAAAGGCATTCGATGAAAACTGAATGCAACAAAATTCAATTTTAACAATCTGCTGGATTGTCCACTTTCTCAACATTCCTAAATTTGATTAGGAAGAGCCATTTAGATATGATACTCTCTAACACAGAAATATCTTCTCTACTATTCAATGAGATAATTCAATCTAGAAACTTCTTCTTCACGTAAATTAGTTTAATTAACTTAATAAGAACAGTGATATTTGCCAAAAACGTTTTAATTAAAAGGAATCTCTTTTCTGTAGATCACAATGTTCCATCGTGGAAACTAACTGACCTACAAATGTCACTCATCTAAATAAAACTGATAAATGTTACTTATCTAATTTTGTTATTGATTAGTTTACAGAAATTATGATAAAGTAGAATGGTATCAATTTTAACCTCTAATTAGTTGTCTACAGTTATCTACTTTATGATTGTTATAGTGACTGGTAAAAGAAACACTAACCATGAATGAAGATGGTTCAATTGTAAATCATACGGAATGAGAATAGTTACTGATAGTGTTGGGACCAATTATAGTTTGCGTAAATATCAATATAATTGAGTGTGAACAGTGTTTGAGAGTGGATTAGCACTTTCAGTAAATAAATCGTTGCAATCTTCAGCATTCTATTGTACTCACATTGGAAACCATACTCACGACTAAAGAAGAAATTATTATGTTGTCTGATGAGACAGGAAGTCTCATGGTATACAAGACTGATGTAGTAAAAGTAGTTAACTGTCAGTCATTTGTTGGCTGTCTAAAGGATGACAGAATAAACGGTTCTTCACTTTCAAAATTTACCACTGTAATAAATGTTATATCATGTAACAAAACGAAATCTTTTGTGAGGGAAGAGAATATCCCTGCAACCAACCAAGAGGATATTACAATACATGCAAACCTGCTGCATCATTACAGCTACACTGATCATGACAGTTGATGAAAATATGTTGTCGTTGTAGTCAACGGCCATCGTATTCATTTGCAACTCGATATAATCCGAGTCACTTGGAACATAGTGGACAACTTTAATTCGTACTAAACATTACCTAGCTACTTACTAATGTTCTAATCTAAAGTTAGATGTACTCAGAGTAATGTGTTGTGCTGTCTATTTAGGGTAATCAATGAAGTTAATGGGTTGATCAGGTTGATCTACGAAAGGCTACTATTTTCATTCATGAGAAGCATTACTCAGCCCAGGAGCGTAGATAATAACTACAGCCAAATGAGGAAACTCTGATAAACCTTTACAGAATTCATCAAGAAAGGCATCGAAGTATACATAGCAACTTCTAAGTGATGCACATTAAACTATTGTTACTTGACGATAAATGCACCAACAATGAATTATACGAGAAACACCTTGTGATAAGTCACAGAGACAAGAAGATACCGTGATGAAAGTGCAGAATCGGATACAAGTTATTGAGTATCGAATATCTAGTATTCGGGCTACTAGTCGAAATTGAATTCATTTAAGTGATCATTAAAATGAGAGGAACTTTTAAACACGTTCTTCATTATCTTCTCGTCAAAAAACAGCCAACCTGTGGATTTTTAAAACTTCCGGAGTAATTCGGTCTTTTTTGACATTCTTTGACGATCTTCGATTCAGGCAGTATTTTTGATTAACTCACTGTATTTCCATTAATTTTTAGATAACAAATGTTCAGTCGATCTAACAGTGGACAGCTTCAAATAGATAAAGTGAAGTCACTAGCAAACTGGCGTTTAATGGACTGTAACATTCAATAAAATATCCTAATTCCTTTTCATATCTACAATTTACTATGAATTCTGCGAAGACTGAGCTCTAGCTATGAAAAATACCAGGAAACAAGTGATAAGGAGTCCATCATGCTGATTTTATTAGTCAAATACAAGCAAAAATCTACTTGGCTGTAGAAAATGCACATACAAAATGGTAGATATTCAACAGCGGCGCTAAAAGTATGTGGTGTATACTGCATAATCAATCAATGAATAAGTGCCGGCTACCCGTAGTGGAGCCTATATTTCCCACTAGTATTCTTCAACAGACTCTATTCTGGTCTTTCCTTACTAGCTCTTCCAAAGTGTTACTAACTTTCTCATACCAGATTCTGATTGCTGGAACGATATGTTATTTGATCTTCCAAAATTACTCTGGCTTTCAGAATTCCAAGTTAGTGCTTATCTTGTGACGCAGTTTGATGATTTCTTCAATGTGTGTCGTATCAACCTCAAACAGCTTTTCCTAATTTCTTACTCAGACAGAAGTTGTTTGATTTGTTTTCTGTCATGGTAGGTTGTCGTTAATGCTATGTGATCAACGGATCAGAAGTATCGTGCGCAGATGGCTGTTTATAAATACTCGTAATTTTGAAGGATGCTTTTCGTAGATTTCCAAAATTCAACTCCATACAATAGAACACTTTCTCAATTTGTGTTGAAAATCTCGACATTAATGTTGGCTTACATGTGGTTTGAGTTGCAGAGATTTTCAGTAGTAGAAATGACGCACTTGCTTTGCCAATCTGAGCCTTCAGATCTGCATCAGATTCTCCTTCGTCATGGATGATTCTGCCGAAGTATGTTAAGGTTTCCAAATCATCCAGAGTTTCTCCATCAAATGTAATTGGGTCAGTACTGATTATAATGTATCTGAGAATCTTGCTTTTTCATTTGTGTATGTTTAGGCCGACTAATGTAGAGTCTGCTGCTACACTGTCTGTTTTCGTCTGCAGTTGTTGTTGAGTGTGGGATAGGTGAGTTAGGTCTTCTTCAATGTCCAATTCGTCTATTTGCATCCAGGTTGTCTACTATATTCCGAGACTGCCTTCAAATATTACAGTTTTCACAATCCAGTCAACCACGAGTAGAAAGAGGAAGGATGAGAGTGAGTAACCCTCTCTGACACTGGTCTTCGCTTCGAGTGAATCTGTGAGGTGCCTGATGTACTACACGGTATCATGTAGAAACATTCTTAACACGTCGAGTTACCCCTGACCTCATCGTCACTTTGAGGAAGTTTACCACTTTGATATGTTACTTAACACCATACTATCACTAAGAAAATCTAAATGTCCACTGTTATCTTTGAGCAGTTGGTCATCAGGATCTATGGTGTTTATTATATAGAAATCCTAAGGTTTGTACAATTAAGCCCACTAACTACTTCATGCTGACAATTCTCTACTATTAGTTTTCAGTTAACAGGCTTCAAAATTGCCACCTTATTATTCTATCACTGGTAACCATTCTCATTCATTTCATACAGAAATCAACAGTTACCCATGGTGTGTGTGTGTGTATATATATAACAACCATATCAAAATGACTTATTGATTTATCTAAAGAAATCATATCAGGTTGATAATGTGAGTACAGATGCATGTACTTTAAAAGTACTAAACACTGTTTACATTCAAGAACTAATTAAGTGTAGTCATACTGAAGTTACTACACTGATATCATTGTATTAAAACAGCAATTATCTAATTATTTGTCGGCTATTTCTGTTGCCATGCCATTCACATCTGCACCACAGATTCACAATGCAGGTCAACTAGGTTATCTGTATCACATTCTAATCTACAAAAATAATGTTCTTTTAATAACACCATTTAAGTAGAAAATTTACTAAATGTAACTCTATTCTCTTTAGTATTTCAATAAAACTGATAGAGATAAAGAGGAATGCTTTGAATTCAATTATTTATACTGATGAAAATGAAAGTGATGCACTACTCAATCTGGCAATCACAATCACGCCCACATAGACACACATATCAATTCATATTCATTCACTGATATTTGACTTGACAATGCACTTTACTTAACTACCTCATTCCATTGCAACTACAACACCAATATCACCATTTCTTATTAATGTCTAGTTAGTTATATACAATCAAACTAGCTAATCATTATGAGTAGTAAGTTGTCAATGAATATCACAGTGAGCATTTACTTGTTGAAGTTGAAGCATTTCAGTAGTTCCTAGTGTAGATATAATACGCTGGGCACCTAAGAAAAGATTGATTATCTTCGCGGATTTTCTTTCTGTAGACTATTTCAATTATTTTCATGGTACATAAAGTGAACATTTTATTCCTTCTATTATTATTCAGTTCCCCTCGCTCTGACCTCCCATTCAACATGCGCCTTCCTTCCTATTTGACACTCATCGAATCAATGTATCTGCATCACAATGTTGATGTTCACACCGAGATTCAAACTCACTTCGTTTCATGACAAACACCACTGAGTTCACCACCAGTTTCAGTCCATAACACATCAACAACACAATGCAACCACATTCGAATTTAATGTAAACAGTTACTGTTAAGATGAATTGAAGAGTTCACATATTCAAATGATTTATTCTACTATTAACAAAATAGTTTCATTCATATCAACTACATACAAATGCACTAAACTTAAAGTAACTGACGTTAATTTTACTGTAACGAGACAGCTCAATTGCATGATTATGATGTTTCTCACTTGTTATATGACTGGATTTTGATTCAGGTAAGCAACTAAACTGATAAATGATTCACAATATAGTAACATGAAAATTCAGTGAATATGTACATCAAAAAACTACTCAATACATTGTATTTATTGATTCGTCTATCTAACTCAAATGTATCAACATGGACGTTTTCATGTCACTATTGATACACAATTCACGGTGAATAATCCAAATAATTGAAGACAAATTGTCGAATGTTTCATCGCTGGCGTTATGGTATAATGTAATATCAAATGAACAAATATGACAGTTAGGCAATGAAATGGATTGTGACTGGCAAGTAGAATCCAGTGAAGTGCGTTTTATCTTATTTGGGATATACCTGCATCCGAGTGTTGATATTCATACAGGCAGGAGCTCGACCTCAGTACATTTCATGTTGAACTCTACTGCATTCACAACTAGGCTCATGAGTCTTCACGTCTGCACTTGTACAACAGGTACAAAATATAGACTCTGAAGGCATTTACATGTTCCCGTTACACATTGATCAACATCAGTCCATAACAATAGTTAACAGAAAGAGGCAGATAGCATCAATCAAATGTGATAAGTTTTCTTCTCTCTTCATTCAAAAATGTACACAAAATGCATGAAAACTTCTCTGGATGTCAACATAGAAATGTCTTCTTAACTCTAACAAGTTTCTCTGTGTAAATTGTATGAAATTAGTATTGTGGTAGTGAGTGCCTAACTGATTACTCATTAATAAACAAATCACATTGATGGAGTTTACTAACTCAGTCAACTGACGTAACCGAAATGAAATATTCTCTTGAGCACGAGAATGATTAACATTAAACTGAAACAAGTCCAGCTGGGAGGCAGATGAGACGGAAGTGAGTATATATGTGTATATGAATGTACAAACTAACATGAAATAAAATGTTGACATAATTTGAAATGCATCAGATTATTGAATGTTTTTTGCAGTATAATTACTCGAGTAGTCTAATAGCATAATAGAATAGAAGAACGCCGATCATTAAGACACTGTTCCCAGAAGGTTAACATTCATTAATACAGAAATGGTTAAAATAACTAAGATGCATAACTGATACCGTGGTAGGCGAACGTGTAACCAGTTGGTTGATTAATTGGAAAAGAAAAGATTTTCATGCAAGCTGTGATGTCATCTAGATTGGATACTTGAGAAGATAATATACGTGATTATCTAAAGGTTCGAGATATTGGATGTGTGGAGGGGTGCTAAAATCAATAAATAAAATAAGAATCCGTACAGAGACGGTTTCCGCAATATTTCTATAATTAAGTGAATGGAATAACCTGAAATAGGAGTGAGATCTGAAGAAAACAGCGAAATGGGAATATGTCAGATAGACTAAAGTCTTGGTAAAAAATGAGATCTAATAAGTTATTTTAACATGCACAACCCAGTCATCAGGTTGTGAATGTACAATGTATGTTACAATCAGACGTAAACCTGTCCATATATTTGACTGGATGTTATAAATTCTGTTTAACAATGAATATGATGCTGAATGCCCTAAATATGCTGCGTGTTGCAGAATACAAGGCACTGTAGATCATCAAGATTCTATGCTCGACCATACTGGAAGACTCTATCGGATACGGTAAACAACTGAGTAAACGAACGACCAATGTACTCATCTATTCAACTGGTAAATGCATACAGAACCAGTCAGTTTCGGTAGCCTGCCTTGTCGTTGAGGTCATACAAGCTGACAGCTCCTAAGGGTTATTTGAAAATTTACTGAAAGCAACGTTTACTTCATGATCCTCTTCAGACAATCTTTAACTATGCCTCTCGTATTTCTCCTTTGAATGCATGGTTTACCTATAAAGCTTCCTTTGAAGACAGTATATTCTGTCTGTGCGAACTACTTTACCTTCATATTCCTTTTTCGATTAAGTGTGTACGGCATTCATTCTATAAGAAAGCATGGATTGCATAAAGATCAGTTCTTCATCTATTTAACATGTTAAACAGATTGCACAGCATCATGAAAACAGGAAGTTGACTAAGTCGCATTTTCTAATTATTCGAACCAAACAGAAGTAGTTGGTCAGATGTCCTTTCCACACAAGTATCCAATAAATTGATTTGTATAGAGGCGCATCAATTTTTCGAATAAGTAACACGTCGAAGAAACTTTGTTTTTTTATGAAATTCTTGCAATTCATTATTCATTTATAATTTATCGTGTGTAAGTTTTTGATTGTACAGTTGGATAACTGTTACTTAGTGTTGTGGAGATTGTTAAATGTTGATTTGATATCATGAACTGGCCTGAATTAGACATCCATTGATCATCAGGGAGCACTTGACACCTGTTTCGTTCCAGAACGCTTACTCTAGCATTGTCCATCCATGACTACACCCGCGATCGAATCCAGGACTCACAAACTGCACCGTGAACACTTTACCATTAGACCACTAAGTCGGTTTCTATTAGTTGACATTTTGTAGCTTAGTCAAATCGCAATACGTTTGAGCAGTTTCATTCATTGACATTCGCAGATAACTGCCTCACATTCGACATCGTTGATTTCTATTGGCTTCTACTAAATCTGCATAAAATCAACGACTGCATTGAATGTACACTAATCAGTGATGTTTAATGTCAATTTCGATACTACTGAACAATAAGTTGAATGGAAACAGAAATGAATTTTTCATTTATAAATACGTATATTACTCTTAATTTGTTAACAACGAGGAAGATTGAAATGCTCACGTGAACTCAACGACACAACGTGTTTGCGTAACTTACTTATGTGATATGCAAATTGGTAAGCATAAGAAATATGATGAATGCAACTAGATGTGATATGATGATTGAATGTGTGGTTACTGTTAGTAGTCATTATCTTGTGAAATAGTAGACCTTTCAAACTTCATTTGTCATGCGCACCAATATTTCTTCGATTCAGCAGTCGAAAAATAGTCTTTTGTAGTCTACTCACACTACATTATGCCTTGCTATAAAAGTTTCACTTTCACTTCATCGTATTGTTAACTACGTATAATCTTACTTCCTGTGTTATGTAGAGAGACTAACCCTAACAATGTTGTCCACTAAAATTTCCAATGACATGATAAATTGAACACTGACTATGCTTAATCGAGTGTCCCTGGTTACAGTATATTTCAATTTACCGACTGCTCAGTTGTAGTTTAGTTAATTTCAAATACTCAACTAAATGCACTACAACTAAGTGATGAACTAAATGTACGAATGCATCATTGACTCTCTGTAACTTGCAGTTAAACACTAAGATAACGTAAGTTATCAACAGTAATTCAGCTGTGTGATGTAAAATTATCATTCGATCAAGTTCCAACGATCAATTGACGATATGTGATGTGAATATTCTGTGTTGTCAGATTCACTCATCATGTCTAACAACTTCAAAACGTGTATGCAATAGTGAACACTCCAAGATTCCTTACAGGAATTTATCAGTGCCAACGTGATCATTGAAGTTATCAGTTAGAATATTTGTAGATTGGATAAAGTAGAAGTAATTATTTGTATACTTCAGTATTCACTCTGAAAGCAGTTTATTCGATTTGCAATATTGTCATTCAGCATACTGTGAATAGGAGGGAGAATCAACTGTCTTTCTTGTAAACCCTCCTACTCTTGTTATTCTTCATTAATTGTAAAATTGGAGGTAACCGGTGTTCTTGTTCATGTTTACCCAATTCACTTTTCTGTTTCTCAATATTTACTATCACTTTTAGACTAATAATTGTTCTAATCTCATTGACATCGTTTACCTTCGAGTTACCATTTTTGTGAATTAGCTTAGTAACAAAACTGTTTCCTTCTTGACAATGAAGATGGTGAAAGGTGGTTGATCAAGATCTAGTACTATCCGGCACTTCTTCAAAAACACCATCCCACAAACTCTTCAGACGACTTATCTTCTCTGTTGGTTTACTATATACAGGTTGAGTAAAGGCATTCGATGAAAACTGAATGAAACAAAATTCAATTTTAACATTCTGCTGAATTCTCCACTTTCTCAACATTCTCACATTTGATTAGGAAGAGCCATTTAGATATGATACTCTCTAACACAGAAATGTCTTCTCTACTACTCAATGAGATAATTCAATCTAGAAACTTCCTCCCACGTAAATTAGTTTAATTAACTTAGTAAGAACAGTGATATTTGCCAAAAACGTTTTCATTAAAAGGAATCTCTTTTCTGTACATCACAATGTTCCATCGTGGAAACTAACTGACCTACAAATGTCACTCATCTAAATGGAACTGATAAATGTTACTTATCTAATTTTGTTATTGATTAGTTTACAGAAATTATGATAAAGTAGAATGGTATCAATTTTAACCTCTAATTAGTTGTCTACAGTTATCTACTTTATGATTGTTATAGTGACTGGTAAAAGAAACACTAACCATGAATGAAGATGGTTCAATTGTAAATCATACGGAATGAGAATAGTTACTGATAGTGTTGGGATCAATTATAGTTTGCGTAAATATCAATATAATTGAGTGTGAACAGTGTTTGAGAGTGGATTAGCACTTTCAGTAAATAAATCGTTCAAATCTTCAGCATTCTATTGTACTCACATTGGAAACCATACTCACGACTAAAGAAGAAATTATTATGTTGTCTGATGAGACAGGAAGTCTCATGGTATACAAGACTGATGTAGTAAAAGTAGTTAACTGTCAGTCATTTGTTGGCTGTCTAAAGGATGACAGAATAAACGGTTCTTCACTTTCAAAATTTACCACTGTAATAAATGTTATCTCATGTAACAAAACGAAATCTATTGTGAGGGAAGAGAATATCCCTGCAACCAACCAAGAGGATATTACAATACATTCAAACCTGCTGCATCATTACAGCTACACTGATCATGACAGTTGATGAAAATATGTTGTCGTTGTAGTCAACGGCCATCGTATTCATTTGCAACTCGATATAACCGAGTCACTTGGAACATTAGTGGAAAACTTTAATTCGTACTAAACATTACCTAGCTACTCACTAATGTTCTAATCGAAAGTTAGATGTACTCAGAGTAATGAGTTGTGCAGTGTCTATTTAGAATGTGTAAATCAATGAAGTTTAATGTGGTTGCATCAGTGTTTGAATCTACGAAATAAGAGCTACTATTTTTCATTCAGCTGAGAAAGCTATTACTCATGCCTCAGTGAAGCAGTAGATAATAACTACAGCCAAATCGAGGAAACAATTCATGATAAACCTTTACAGGAACTGCTTACATCCAAGAAAGGCATCGAAGTATACATAGCAAACCTTCTAAAGTGATGCACAATTAAACTATTGGTTTACAGTTTGACGATTAAATGCCAACCAACAAATGAATTTATACGAGACAACACCTTTGAGATGATTAGCTAGCTTCTACAGGAGACAAGAAGATACCGTAATGAAAGTTGCAGAAATCGGATAACAAGTTTATTGAGTATCGAATAATCTAGTATTCGGGCTACTAGTCGAAATTGAATTCATTTAAGTGATCATTAAAATGAGAGGAACTTTTAAACACGTTCTTCATTATCTTCTCGTCAAAAAACAGCCAACCTGTGGATTTTTAAAACTTCCGGAGTAATTCGGTCTTTTTTGACATTCTTTGACGATCTTCGATTCAGGCAGTATTTTTGATTAACTCACTGTATTTCCATTAATTTTTAGATAACAAATGTTCAGTCGATCTAACAGTGGACAGCTTCAAATAGATAAAGTGAAGTCACTAGCAAACTGGCGTTTAATGGACTGTAACATTCAATAAAATATCCTAATTCCTTTTCATATCTACAATTTACTATGAATTCTGCGAAGAC
Source organism: Schistosoma japonicum (assembly GCA_025215515.1). Classification (NCBI taxonomy): domain Eukaryota; kingdom Metazoa; phylum Platyhelminthes; class Trematoda; order Strigeidida; family Schistosomatidae; genus Schistosoma; species Schistosoma japonicum. Next base: position 5,926,885 of record CM046067.1, on the reverse strand, counting down.
TGAGCTCTAGCTATGAAAAATACCAGGAAACAAGTGATAAGGAGTCCATCATGCTGATTTTATTAGTCAAATACAAGCAAAAATCTACTTGGCTGTAGAAAATGCACATACAAAATGGTAAGATGTATATACAATCAAAAGGTTGACATCAAGAAGTTGTCAGATCTATTCGCCTGATTCGAGATTCTGAATACCTTGGAAACTGATACAGGTATCTAGTTTATATCTTCGAGATCTTAACAATTTTACAAAAAGAATATGATTGCCTTTATTTCAACTCAACAGTCCAATGAGAAGGCTGAGAGAATTGTTAAGATATTCAACAGCGGCGCTAAAAGCATGTGGTGTATACTGCACAATCAATCAATCAATAAGTGCCGGCTTCCCCTAGTGAAGCCTCAATTTCTGACTAGTATTCTTCAACAGACTCCATTCTGGTCCTTCCTTACTAGATCTTTCCAAGTGTTACTCACTTTATTATATCAGATTCTGATTGCTGGAACGATATGTTATTTGATCTTCTTCTGTTTCTTTGGATTTCAGGATTCCAAGTTAGTGCTTATCTTGTGACGCAGTTTGATGGTTTCTTCAATGTGTGTTGTATCAACCTCAAACAGCTTTTCCTAATTTCTTACTCAGGTGGAAGTTGTTTGGTTTGTTTTCTGCCATGGTAGGTTGTCGTTAATGCTAATTGATCAACGGATCAGAAGTATCGTGCGCAGATGGCTGTTTATAAATACTCGTAATTTTGAAGGATGCTTTTCGTAGATTTCCAAAATTCAACTCCATACAATAGAACACTTTCTCAATTTGTATTGAAAATCTCGACATTAATGTTAGTTTGAGTTGCAGAGATTTTCAGTAGTAGAAATGACGCACTTGCTTTGCCAATCTGCGTCTTCAGATCTGCATCAGATCCTCCTTCGTCATGGATGATTCTGCTAAAGTATGTAGAGGTTTCAAATCATCCAAAGCTTCTCCATCAAAAGTAATTGGGTCAGCACTGATTATTATGTGCCTGAGAATCTTGCTTTTTCATTTGTGTATGTTTAGGCCGACTACTGTAGAAGCTGCTGCTACACTGTCTGTTTTCGTCTGCAGTTGTTGTTGAGTGTGGGATAGGTGAGTTAGGTCTTCTTCAAAGTCCAATTCGTCTATTTGCATCCAGGTTGTCTACTATATTCCGAGACTGCCTTCAAATATTACAGTTTTCACAATCCAGTCAACCACGAGTAGAACGAGGAAGGATGAGAGTGAGTAACCCTCTCTGACACTGGTCTTCGCTTCGAATGGATCTGTGAGATGCCTGATGTACTACACGGTATCATGTAGAAACATTCTTAACACGTCCAGTTACCCCTGACCTCATCGTCACTTTGAGGAAGTTTACCACTTTGATATGTTACTTAACACCATACTATCACTAAGAAAATCTAAATGTCCACTGTTATATTTGAGCAGTTATTCATCAGGATCTATAGTGTTTATTATATAGAAATCCTAAGGTTTGTACAATTAAGCCCACTAATTACTTCATGCTGACAATTCTCTACTAGTAGTTTTCAGTTAACAGGCTTCAAAATTGCCACCTTATTATTCTATCACTGGTAACCATTCTGATTCATTTCATACAGAAATCAACAGTTACCCATGGTGTGTGTGTGTGTGTATATAACAACCATATCAAAATGACTTATTGATTTATCTAAAGAAATCATATGAGGTTGATAATGTGAGTACAGATGCATGTACTTTAAAAGTACTAAACACTGTTTACATTCAAGAACTAATTAAGTGTAGTCAACCTGAAGTTACTACACTGATATCATTGTATTAAAACAACAATTATCTAATTATTTGTCGGCTATTTCTGTTGTCATGCCATTCACATCTGCACCACAGATTCACAATGCAGGTCAACTAGGTTGTCTGTATCACATTCTAATCTACAAAAATAATGTTCTTTTAATAACACCATTTAAGTAGAAAATTTACTAAATGTAACTCTATTCTCTTAAGTATTTCAATAAAACTGATAGAGATAAAGAGGAATGTTTTAAAGTGAATTAGTTTTACTGATGAAAATGAAAGTGATGCACTACTCAATCTGGCAATCGCAATCACAATCACGTCCACACACACACACACACGTCAATTCATATTCATTCACTGATATTTGACTTGACAATGCCCTTTACTTAACTAGCTCATTCCATTGCAACTACTACACCAATATCACCATTTCTTATTAATGTCTAGTTAGTTATATACAATCAAACTAGCTAATCATTTGAGTAGTAAGTTGTCAATGAATATCACAGTTAGCATTTACTTGTTGAAGTTGAAGCATTTCAGTAGTTCCTAGTGTAGATATGATACGCTGGGCACCTAAAAAAAATTGATTATCTTCGCGGATTTTCTTTCTGTAGACTATTTCAATTATTTTCATGGTATATAAAATGAACATTTTATTCCTTCTATTATTATTCAGTTCCCCTCGCTCTAACCTCCCATTCAACGTGCGCCTTCCTTCCTATTTGACACTCATTGAATCAATGTATCTGCATCACAATGTTGATGTTCACACCGAGATTCAAACTCACTTCGTTTCATGACAAACACCACTGAGTTCACCACCAGTTTCAGTCCATAACACATCAACAACACAATCCAAACACATTCGAATTTAATGTAAACAGTTACTGTTAAGATGAATTGAAGAGTTCATATATTCAAATGATTTATTCTACTATTAACAAAACACTTTTATTCATATTAACTGCATACAAATGCACTAAACTTAAAGTAACTGACGTTAATTTCACTGTAAGAAGACAGCTCAATTGCATGATTATGATGTTTCTCACTTGTTATATGACTGGATTTTGATTCAGGTAAGCAACTAAACTGATAAATGATTCACAATATAGTAACATGAAAATTCAGTGAATATATACATCAAAAAACTACTCAATACATTGTATTTATTGATTCGTCTATCTAACTCAAATGTATCAACATGGACGTCTTCATGTCTCTATTAATACATAATTCACGGTGAATAATCCAAATAATTGAAGACAAATTGTCGAATGTTTCATCGCTGGCGTTATGGTATAATGTAATATCAAATGAACAAATATGACAGTTAGGCAATGAAATGGATTGTAACTGGCAAGTAGAAACCAGTGAAGTGCGTTTTATCTTATTTGGGATATACCTGCATTCGAGTGTTGATATTCATACAGGCAGGATGTCGACCTCAGTACATTTCATGTTGAACTCTACTGCATTCACAACTAGGCTCATGAGTCTTCACGTCTGCACTTGTACAACAGGTACAAAATATAAACTCTGAAGGCATTTACATGTTCCCGCTACAGATTGATCAACATCAGTCCATTACAAAGTTAACAGAAAGAGGCAGATAGCATCAATCAAATGTGATAAGTTTTCTTCTCTCTTCATTCAAAAATGTACACAAAATGCATGAAAACTTCTCTGGATGTCAACATAGAAATGTCTTCTTAACTCTAACAAGTTTCTCTGTGTAAATTGTATGAAATTAGTATTGTGGTAATGAAAGCTTAACTGATTACTCATTAATAAACAAATTATATTGATGGAGTTTTCTAACTCAGTCAACTGACGTAACCGAAATGAAATATTCTCTTGAGCACGAGAATGATTAACATTAAACTGAAACAAGTCCAGCTGGGAGGCAGATGAGACCGAAGTGAGTATATATGTGTATATGAATGTACAAACTAACATGAAATAAAATGTTGACATAATTTGAAATGTATCAGATTATTGAATGTTTTCTGCAGTATAATTACTCGAGTAGTCTAATACCATAATAGAATAGAAGAACGCCGATCATTAAGACACTGTTCCCAGACGGTTAACATCCATTAATACAGAAATGGTTAAAATAACTAAGATGCATAACTGATATCGTGGTAGGCGAACGTGTAACCAGTTGGTTGATTAACTGGAAAAAATAAGAGTTTCATGTAAGCTGTGATGTCATCTAGATTGGATACTTGAGAAGATAATATACGTGATTATCTAAAGGTTCGAGATATTGGATGTGTGGAGGGGTGCTAAAATCAATAAATAAAATAAGAATCCGTACAGAGACGGTATCCGCAATATTTCTATAATTAAGTGAGTGGAATAACCTGAAATAGGAGTGAGATCTGAAGAAAACAGCGAAATGGGAATATGTCAGATAGACTAAAGTCTTGGTAAAAAATGAGATCTAATAAGTTATTTTAACATGCACAACCCAGTCATCAGGTTGTGAATATACAATGTATATTACAATCAGACGTACACCTGTCCATATATTTGACTGAATTTTATAAATTCTGTTTAACAATGAATATGATACTGAATGCATCAAATATGCTGCGTGTTGCAGAATACAAGGCACTGTAGATCATCAAGATTCTATGCTCGACCATACTGGAAGACTCTATCGGATACGGTAAACAACTGAGTAAACGAACGACCAATGTACTTATCTATTCAACTGGTAAATGCATACAGAAATAGTCTGTCTCGGTAGCCTGCCTTGTCGTTGAGGTCATACAAGCTGACAGCTCCTAAAGGTTATTTGAAAATTTACTGAAAACAACGTTTACTTCATCATCCTCTTCAGACAATCTTTAACTATGCCTCTCGTAATTTCTCCTTTGAATGCATGATTACCTATTAAGCTTCCTTTGAAGACAGTATATTCTGTCTGTGCGAACTACTTTACCTTCATATTCCTTCCGATTAAGTGTGTACGGCATTCATTCTATAAAAAGCATGGATTGCATAAAGATCAGTTCTTCATCTATTAACATGTTAAACAGATTGCACAGCATCATGAAAACAGGGAGTTGACTAAGTCGCATTTTCTAATTATTGGAACCAAACAGAAGTAGTTGGTCAGATGTCCTTTCCACACAAGTATCCAATAAATTGATCTGTATAGAGGCGCAGCAATTTTTCGAATAAGTAACACGTCGAAGAAACTTTGTTTTATCGAATTCTTGCAATTCATTATTCATTTATAATTTATCGTGTGAAAGTATTCGATTGTACAGTTGGATAACTATTACTAAGTGTTGTGGAGATTGTTAAATGTTGATTTGATATCATGAACTGGCCTGAATTAGACATCCATAGATCATCAGGGAGCACTTGACACCTGTTTCGTTCCAGAACGCTACTCTAGCATTGTCCACCCATGAGTACACCCACGATCGAATGCAGGACTCACAAACTGCACCGTGAACACTTTACCATTAGACCACTAAGTCGGTTTCTATTAGTTGACATTTTGTAGCTTTGTCAAATCGCAATACGTTTGAGCAGTTTCATTTATTGACATTCGTAGATAACTGCCTCACATTCGATATCGTTGATTTCTATTGGCTTCTACTAAATCTGCATAAAATCAACGACTGCGTTGAATGTACACTAATCAGTGATGTTTAATGTCAATTTCATTACTACTGAACAATAAGTTGAATGGAAATAGAAATGAATTTTTCGTTTATAATCACGTATATTACTCTTAATTTGTTAACAACGAGGAAGATTGAAATGCTCACGTGATCTCAACGACACAACGTGTTTGCCTAATTTACTTATGTGATATGCAAATGGGTAAGCATAAGAAATATGATGAATGCAACTAGATGTGATATGATGATTGAATGTGTGGTTACTGTCACTAGTCATAATCTTGTGAAATAGTAGACCTTCCAAACTTCATGTGTCATGCGCACCAATATTTCTTCGATTCAGCAGTCGAAAAATAGTCTTTTGTAGTCTACTCACACTACATTATGCCTTGCTATAAAAGTTTCACTTTCACTTCATCGTATTGTTAACTACGCATAATCTTACTTCCTGTGTTATGTAGAGAGACGAACCCTAACAATGTTGTCCACTAAAATTTGTAATCACATGAAAAACTGAACACTGACCATGCTTAATCGAGTGTCCCTGGTTACAGTATATTTCAATTTACCGACTGCTCAGTTGTAGTTTAGTTAATTTCAAATACACAACTAAATGCACTACAACTAAGTGATGAACTAAATGTACGAATGCATCATTGACTCTCTGTAACTTGCAGTTAAACACCAAGATAACATAAGTTATCAACAGTAATTCAGCTGTGTGATATAAAATTATCATTCGATCAAGTTTCAACAATCAATTGACGATATGTGATGAGAATATTCTGTGTTGTCAGATTCACTCATCATGTCTAACAACTTCAATATGTGTATGCAATAGTGAACACTTCAAAATTCCTTACAGGAATTTATCAGTCTCAACGTGATCATTGAAGTTATCAGTTCGAATATTTGTAGATTGGATAAAGTAGAAGTAATTATTTGTATACTTCAGTATTCACTCTGAAAGTAGTTTATTTGATTTGCAATATTGTCATTCAGCATACTGTAAATAGGAGGGAGAATCAACTGTCTTTCTTGTAAACCCTCCTACTTTTGTTATTCTTCATTAATTGTAAAATTGGAGGTAACCGGTGTTCTTGTTCATGTTTACCCAATTCACTTTTCTGTTTCTAAATATTGACTATCACTTTTAGACTAATAATTTTTCTGTCTTTTGCAAGATCTATGCAGATCTATGCCGTAGCCAAATGTACAAATTTGAAATATAATGAAATAGATTCATGTCTTTTGATCCGATTATTCTCTAACTTGTACACAAATCCCTTAATTCGACGTTTATAATATTTTGTATTTTCTTTATCTAGTTGATCTTATGTATTGTGAAATGTAGAATTGTGAAAGCAATATTTTTTTGGCGTAAACAGAGCAGTTCATAAAATATTACATACATTACTTCCATGCATCAATTTGCACATCCTTCGCGTTGTCTGGACTTTTTCGTTTGTCAGCCTGCTTCTCTTGGTTGCTCTCGATTCTCCTCTGTATTGAATCATGCTTCACTACTTGCCCTCTCGCAACTCGTCTTGTCTGCTGTTTACTGATTCTTCCCGATTTCTTTTGACGCTCTACTTCCTTCTATTTATTGATGACTAATAATTTGTATCCACCACACTAGCCCCTCCATTAACTGCTGTGCTCGTATGCGCGCCGACCTTCTTGCCTCTGTGGTCACTGGTTGTTTCTGCGTATTTGCCCTATTATTACAACACATCCATCTTTGCAATTGGCTTATGTTTACACGCTTCTCTTTGTTGTCCTTCTTGATGGTGTATATCGGTCCACGCCTAGCGATGACTGTATACGGGCCCTCCCATTTGGGGAGCACTTTCTTTGAGCCTAGTCCACTACCCGTTATGCTCCTCCGTTCTCTACACTTCACCAGATCTTCCACTAAAAGTGTCTCAGCTGATTTCCCCGATGCTGTTCTGATCGTTTAACGTCCATTTCCTCTTTCCGTTTGTATGTTTTCCACCGCTTGTTTCCGCTCTTCCTTCTATTTCCTATCATTCCACTTTCGTGGCTGAGGCCATGTGATGTTGTTGCCTGGCAGTCGTGGTTTCCTTCCGTACATCAACTGAAATGACGAGTTTTTTGTTGTTCCTTGATTTGAGGCTCGATGTGCTAATAATATCATTGGTTATTCCGTCTCCCAGTTACCCCTTTTTGCTGCCAACCACTCTTTTAGAGTGTGACTTTTTCGTTCCGTTAGTCCGATGGTCTGCGGATGACACGGTGTTGTTCTGACTCTTTTGATACTTAACTGCCCCAGGCGAGATGTGAACTCCTCGCTCTCGAAACATGGACCCTAGTCGGTCAATATCACACTTGAGACGCTGTGGTCGGCCACGATGTGCCGCATCACTGCTACGGTTACCGTCTTTCCTCATAGATCAGGAATCGCCACAGCCTCTACTCAACGCGTAGCATGCTCGGTCATCATCAACACGTACTGGTTACCGCTCGATGCCTGGGGAAATGGACCCATTACGTTCACTGACCACAGACCGCCTACTGTCGTTACGGGGATGGGCTGTAACGAAGTGCGTATGCATTTATCCCCTTTCATTAACTGACGTTGGGGGCAGGCGAGGACGTATCTCATCACGTCTTCTTGCATTCCTGGCCAGTAGGCACTCTGTCTCAGGAGGTCAGTGGTTCTTGCGATGCCTGTGTGTGCTAGTTGGTGGCATTCGCTGATTAGTTCATGTCGTAATGGCTTTGGAATTACAGCTATCCAGCTTCCATCGTTGTCTTTCCATGTTAACACTCCAGCTACATTTAATCTTAATCTGTCTTTTTGGCTTAACAACGTCTTTACCTCTCTGCTAAAGTGCATTGACTCGTCATCCACTGCTTCAGTTAACGCTCGTCTCACCGTCCTAAGCGTTGGATCTGCTTTCTGGCGACGAAGTAGCTTTTCTAGGTCTGTTTGCACTCTGTTGACTCCACAGGCTACTTCCGGTAAGCCAGCGTCCTCACACGGTCTTGACAGGTAGTCAGCTATTACGTTTCAACTTCCTGGTATGTGACCAATCGTGAAATCATATTCTTGCAGGCGTAGTGTCCATCGTGACAATTTTCCTCAGGGGTCTCTTGCCGTCTTCAACCACTGTAGTGACTTGTGGTCGGCCTCGATGTGAAATGGCTGGCCTAGCAGATACGGTCTCCACTTATCTACTGCCCAAACGATCGCTAGACACTCTTTCTCGATGGTCGAGTACTACTGTTCCGTTGGCGTTAAAACGCGGCTGGCATATTCCACTAAGCCGTCATCTTGCCGAAGTACTGCATCAATACCAAAATCACTGGCATCTGTGGCCACTGTGAACTGTTTTTCATGGACCGGTAGTTTCAATGTTATCTGCTTCGCGTTTAATAGCTGCTTGATCTGAACAAAGGTTTTCTGAGCCTCCTCTGTCCATATAAATTTTCCTCTGCTTAGTAGTTTATTCAGTGGTGCAGCGATCTCATTGAAGTTCTTTATAAAACGGGTGTAGAATGCTGCTCTTCCTATAAACTGCCTGAGTTTCCTTTACGAAGTGGGTGCCGTTATGTTCTGGATCGTTAAAATTTTCTCGGGTAACGGCTTCATTTCACCATCTCCTACTTTATACCTCAGCAGTGTGACATTACATTTGGCTATCTGTGACTTCTTATTGATGCGCAACCCAAATTCCTCGATTCGTTTGAGTACTGCTTCTAGATGTCTTGCGTGGTCTCTCTCTATTTTACTGTAAACCACCAAATCGTCCCCGTACACCTCCACATTCTCAAGATTTCGTAACAATAAGTTCATTAATCTTCTAAATGTGAACGGCGCTCCCGCCAGCCCAAATGGCATTCTTCTAAACTGATACTGTTTGTGACCCACAGTGAAGGCTGTCTTATACGTGTCATCCGCTTTTATCGGTAGCTGCCAATACCTCGACCTGAGGTCTAGTGCAGTAAACAACTTTGCTTGTTGAAAGCGATCCAGGGTTTTGGCTACAGTTGACATTGGGCATGGCTTCAACTCAGTTATGCTGTTTAGCTCTCTGAAATCGACGCAGAATCTATATTTTCCATTGGATTTCTTTACTAGCAGCACAGGTGAGTTGTAACGGCTATCAGCCTCTTCAATTATTCCGTCCCGCAACATCTCTTCCACTTGACGATTTACTTTCGTCTCTAGATGAAGTGGTATTCGGCGTGTATGAAACGTTGTCTTCTTACGACTGTTTACAGGGATTTCATGCGTCACCTTATCACAATAACCATAGGCCTCTCCGTCGTCGGTGAACAGGCTTCCGTACTTTGCTACTACCTTATTGATATTTTCTATGTTCTCTTGCGGTAGGATCGTGGCTTGTGTCTTAGCTATCTCGCTGTTCTCACGTACGCAAATATGCCCATACTTAGTGTTTACTGTCTTGTTCTTTGTGTCGATGACCGCCTCCACCTCTCTAAAGAAGTCCCTCCAGCATTGTTTGTTGTATGCCTTTAGTTATTACAAATGGATATCGTACAACGCAATCTCCGACTTGGACACAACAGTCCGAGACTCCTAAAATTTTCAGTGCATGCCCGATCACTGTTTGTACTGCTATAAACACGCCATGATCTGCCGACACAATCCTACATCTATTAAGGATATAGCAGCGCCCGTATCAACTAAACAAACCAGTACTCTTCCGTTTATACGCACTCTTAAATACGATGCACCCTTATTAACCAACCCTAGAACCCGAAAAGACGTTTCAAAGAAAGAAGGCTGTGTGTAATGTCTTAATCGTCGTTTGATCGGGCAGTGTCTTCTGTAATGTCCGAGCTCTCCACACTGATAGCACCTATTCCCCTTCTCCGCAAGGATTCGGACCACCGCGACTTTTCCTCCAGCTCGGCGATCCGTTTCTCCATAGGCGCCGTCCTGATGTCTTCGGCTATCGAAGAGACCAAAGTGCTAGCCAACTGTCTGCATAATCTCGCCATCTCCATAACATCCAAAGGCTGCACCGCATGCGGCATTCGAAGTAGTCTGGCTACGTCACCCGGAACACATTCCAAGAACTAGGGACGTCAGCAGCTGTTCTCTCGAGTTGTCATCCACCGACGGTAAAGCACAATGCAGCAGACTCGTTAAAGTGGTGTGGGACACCGATGGATCACCGTTTGGGGCCAGACGCACGGCCAAAAACTGATGTAACGCCGACTCTCAACCGCCCAACTAACAAATACAGAAACACAGAACTCTGCGTAAACAGAGAAGCTCGAAAAAATTACATACATTACTTCCATGCATCAATTTGCACATCCTTCGCGTTGTCTGGACTTTTTCGTTTGTCAGCCTGCTTCTCTTGGTTGCTCTCGATTCTCCTCTGTATTGAATCATGCTTCACTTCTTGCCCTCTCGCAACTCGTCTTGTCTGCTGTTTACTGATTCTTCCCGATTTCTTTTGACGCACTGCGACCTTCTATTTATTGAGGACTTATAAGTAGACTCTACAACAATATATTATAAAATAGTCATTTAAGTTGTATTGTGACTAACAAGTTCATCCTAATAATAGCCATTGTTTCTATTCATTAAATGACTTGGTCTTAATACTCATTGATCGTCGTTTGTTCTTTATATCCATACGTGTGGGGAAGGCTTTGGTCACTCAAGTGTCGTGCCAACATATCATCATTTTCAAGTATCTATAGCTTGTTTCCTCTTCCCAACCGCAACTACAAAATAATCTCACGCATTGGTGTGGATTCACATCAAATCCAGACGTTATGATCTCTTCTTGTTCAAGCATCAAATTTAATTTTACATATTTCAGTGAGAATCTAAAAAAACTGCTTCCAATTTACAGGCTATTTACAGAAGCGTCTTCATTCTTTCCAATCTTCCACAACACATTAACGCACACAATTTGTATCTTTGACAAATTATTTCGACCGTCACATGCGATGTATTTAAATAGTTCATATGAGATAGCCACTATCAAACATACTGGATCCTTAACTTCTAGTTGTATTTATCGATGTACTGTTCACTACATTCAGAATGGCAACAGTTACATCCATTTCAGCACTTTGACGTGGATATTTCGATGCCATTAGGTTTCCATTGGTTTTATTAGCTGTAAGTGCATTTCGGATGAAAACATTATGTAGTCAGTACACAGTATACAATCAGACACACATTTCATTTGTCCGCTACTCAACCTATCGAAACCACTCTCACCCTCCCCACATGACGTGATTGAATATTTTGTTACTTTCGATAACTAATCTCATTGTCATCGTTTACCTTTGAGTTACCATTTTTGTGAATTACCTTAGTAACAAAACTGTTTCCTTCTTGACAATGAAGATGGTGAAAGGTGGTTGATCAAGATCTAGTACTATCCGACACTTCTTCAAAAACACCATCCCATAAACTCTTCAGACGACTTATCTTCTCTGTTGGTTTACTATATACAGGCTGAGTAAAGGCATTCGATGAAAACTGAATGCAACAAAATTCAATTTTTACAATCTGCCGAATTCTCCACTTTCTCAACATTCTCACATTTGATTAGGAAGAGCCATTTAGATATGATACTCTCTAACACAGAAATGTCTTCTCTACTATTCAATGAGATAATTCAATCTAGAGACTTCTTCTTCACGTAAATTAGTTTAATTAACTTAATAAGAACAGTGATATTTGCCAAAAACGCTTTCATTAAAAGGAATCTCTTTTCTGTAGATCACAATGTTCCATCGTGGAAACTAACTGACCTACAAATGTCACTCATCTAAATGGAACTGATAAATGTTACTTATCTAATTTTGTTATTGATTAGTTTACAGAAATTATGATAAAGTAGAATGGTATCAATTTTAACCTCTAATTAGTTGTCTACAGTTATCTACTTTATGATTGTTATAGTGACTGGTAAAAGAAACACTAACCATGAATGAAGATGGTTCAATTGTAAATCATACGGAAATGATGATAATCAATTATAGTTGGCGTAATATCAAATAAGAGTGGAACATTTTGGATTGCATTCAAATCGTTCAATTCAGCTTCTTTGTCTCACTTGGAAACCATAACGACTAAGAATTTATTAGTGGTCGATGAGACAGAATCCTGGTAACAAGACTGATGTAGGTATACTGCTCATTGTTGGCTTCTAAAGATACAAAAAACGGTTCTCACTTTCAACTTTACCCGTATAAATGTAATGTACAAACGAACTATTGTGAGGAAGACATCCCTTCCGAGGATTTACAATACATTCAAACTGCTATCATTACGCTATTCATGAAGTGATATCTGTTGTCGTTGTTCACGCCATCGATTATTTCAACCGATATACCTAGTCACTTGACATGATATTCACACGCGCTTATAAGTGCATATTCATCATGATAGTCCGGCTACCCGTGTGAGCCTATTTCCACTATATTCTCACAACTCTATCTGGTCTTTCCTACTAGCTTCCAAAGTGTTACTAACTTTCTCATACCAATCTTATTCTGTGTTATTTGATCTCCAGGCTTTCAGAATTCAAGTTAGTTTCTGTACAGTTGATGTTGTTGTCGTATTCAACCTCCACAGCTTTCCTAATTTCTTACTCAACAGAAGTTGTTTGATTTGTTTTCTGTCATGGTAGGTTGTCGTTAATGCTATTGTGATCAACGGATCAGAAGTATCGTGCGCAGATGGCTGTTTATAAATACTCGTAATTTTGAAGGATGCTTTTCGTAGATTTCCAAAATTCAACTCCATACAATAGAACACTTTCTCAATTTGTATTGAAAATCTTGGCATTAATTCTGGCTTACATGTGGTTTGAGTTGCAGAGATTTTCAGTAGTAGAAATGACGCACTTGCTTTGCCAATCAGGTTGATACTTCCGAAATATGGGAAGGTTTCGAAATCATCCAGAGTTTCTCCATCAAATGTAATTGGGTCAGTACTGATTATTTTGTATCTGAGAATCTTGCTTTTTCATTTGTGTATGTTCAGGCCAACTACTGTAGAAGCTGCTGCTACACTGTCTGTTTACGTCTGCAGTTGTTGTTGAGAATGTGGAATAGGTGAGTTAGGTCTTCTGCATAGTCCAATTCGTCTATTTGCATCCAGGTTGTCTACTATATTCCGAGACTGCCTTCAAATATTACAGTTTTCACAATCCAGTTAACCACGAGTAGAAAGAGGAAGGATGAGAGTGAGTAACCCTCTCTGACACTGGTCTTCGCTTCGAATGGATCTGTGAGATGCCTGATGTACTACACGGTATCATGTAGAAACATTCTTAACACGTCCAGTTACCCCTGACCTCATCGTCACTTTGAGGAAGTTTACCACTTTGGTATGTTACTTAACACCATACTATCACTAAGAAAATCTAAATGTCCACTGTTATATTTGAGCAGTTATTCATCAGGATCTATAGTGTTTATTATATAGAAATCCTAAGGTTTGTACAATTAAGCCCACTAATTACTTCATGCTGACAATTCTCTACTAGTAGTTTTCAGTTAACAGGCTTCAAAATTGCCACCTTATTATTCTATCACTGGTAACCATTCTGATTCATTTCATACAGAAATCAACAGTTACCCATGGTGTGTGTGTGTGTGTATATAACAACCATATCAAAATGACTTATTGATTTATCTAAAGAAATCATATCAGGTTGATAATGTGAGTACAGATGCATGTACTTTAAAAGTACTAAACACTGTTTACATTCAAGAACTAATTAAGTGTAGTCATACCTGAAGTTACTACACTGATATCATTGTATTAAAACAACAATTATCTAATTATTTGTCGGCTATTTCTGTTGTCATGCCATTCACATCTGCACCACAGATTCACAATGCAGGTCAACTAGGTTGTCTGTATCACATTCTAATCTACAAAAATAATGTTCTTTTAATAACACCATTTAAGTAGAAAATTTACTAAATGTAACTCTATTCTCTTAAGTATTTCAATAAAACTGATAGAGATAAAGAGGAATGCTTTTAAAGTGAATTAGTTTATACTGATGAAAATGAAAGTGATGCACTACTCAATCTGGCAATCGCAATCACAATCACGTCCACACACACACACACACTATCAATTCATATTCATTCACTGATATTTGACTTGACAATGCCCTTTACTTAACTAGCTCATTCCATTGCAACTACTACACCAATATCACCATTTCTTATTAATGTCTAATTAGTTATATACAATCAAACTAGCTAATCATTATGAGTAGTAAGTTGTCAATGAATATCACAGTGAGCATTTACTTGTTGAAGTTGAAGCATTTCAGTAGTTCCTAGTGTAGATATGATACGCTGGGCACCTAGAAAAAGATTGATTATCTTCGCGGATTTTCTTTCTGTAGACTATTTCAATTATTTTCATGGTATATAAAGTGAACATTTTATTCCTTCTATTATTATTCAGTTCCCCTCGCTCTGAACCTCCCATTCAACAGTGCGCCTTCCTTCCTATTTGACACTCATCGAATCAATGTATCTGCATCACAATGTTGATGTTCACACCGAGATTCAAACTCACTTCGTTTCATGACAAACACCACTGAGTTCACCACCAGTTTCAGTCCATAACACATCAACAACACAATGCAACCACATTCGAATTTAATGTAAACAGTTACTGTTAAGATGAATTGAAGAGTTCACATATTCAAATGATTTATTCTACTATTAACAAAATAGTTTCATTCATATCAACTACATACAAATGCACTAAACTTAAAGTAACTGACGTTAATTTTACTGTAACGAGACAGCTCAATTGCATGATTATGATGTTTCTCACTTGTTATATGACTGGATTTTGATTCAGGTAAGCAACTAAACTGATAAATGATTCACAATATAGTAACATGAAAATTCAGTGAATATGTACATCAAAAAACTACTCAATACATTGTATTTATTGATTCGTCTATCTAACTCAAATGTATCAACATGGACGTCTTCATGTCACTATTGATACACAATTCACGGTGAATAATCCAAATAATTGAAGACAAATTGTCGAATGTTTCATCGCTGGCGTTATGGTATAATGTAATATCAAATGAACAAATATGACAGTTAGGCAATGAAATGGATTGTGACTGGCAAGTAGAATCCAGTGAAGTGCGTTTTATCTTATTTGGGATATACCTGCATCCGAGTGTTGATATTCATACAGGCAGGAGCTCGACCTCAGTACATTTCATGTTGAACTCTACTGCATTCACAACTAGGCTCATGAGTCTTCACGTCTGCACTTGTACAACAGGTACAAAATATAGACTCTGAAGGCATTTACATGTTCCCGTTACACATTGATCAACATCAGTCCATAACATAGTTAACAGAAAGAGGCAGATAGCATCAATCAAATGTGATAAGTTTTCTTCTCTCTTCATTCAAAAATGTACACAAAATGCATGAAAACTTCTCTGGATGTCAACATAGAAATGTCTTCTTAACTCTAACAAGTTTCTCTGTGTAAATTGTATGAAATTAGTATTGTGGTAGTGAGTGCCTAACTGATTACTCATTAATAAACAAATCACATTGATGGAGTATACTATCTCAGTCAACTGACGTAACCGAAATGAAATATTCTCTTGAGCACGAGAATGATTAACATTAAACTGAAACAAGTCCAGCTGGGAGGCAGATGAGACCGAAGTGAGTATATATGTGTATATGAATGTACAAACTAACATGAAATAAAATGTTGACGTAACTCGAGATGCATGACAAAATGCGGTCTACCAATAGACTATTTAGTTATTTCACGTTAATTCATTACAACTTACGATAACTGTAAGTAAGTTGAGTCGGATTGGTTCACATGGAGTTCAATATATTTTTATTAACTAATCATATCAACTTTGTTTATCTCATACCTCACTAAGACCAATCACCAGTGTTTCTGATGTTATAAAAACAGATGTGCAGAGATAAAGTCAGTGTGGTTATCAATGAAGATGATGTTGTTGTTATTGTTTTACATCAATGTGTTTTCAAAGCTGATCTATGCATCTGAGCAGAATGGTAAGTTTTAAAATTGCACTTTGTAAATAACCATATCACTTAATACCAATCTAATGTTTATAAGCATGAATAACATAGATATTACAAGATATCTGTAAGTGTATTTCATTTGCATTGTATTTCTGAATGGTACACTGATGAAAGTATTTCAATGAGTTCCATGACCCAAGTGTGGTAATTTAATGTGACTATGCAGTATGCAAACACATACATTAATAAATCACAACTATATATATTGGGCTTGTGCAAAATTAGGATGCATTATAGTTGAGAATTACTGAATAATCCTTCTGGATTGAATGCGTATTTTGTCACTTATCTAAAAAGTTAGCTTCTTAAGTTCGAGAACAAAGTTTCTAGTTTATCTTCACAATTCACAATTATATCAGTCTCATATGAGTGATTAAGTTAGATTTCTGTATTTGTATAGCATAGTTTAAAAT
The DNA here is from genome assembly GCA_025215515.1 of Schistosoma japonicum. NCBI lineage: Eukaryota > Metazoa > Platyhelminthes > Trematoda > Strigeidida > Schistosomatidae > Schistosoma > Schistosoma japonicum. The sequence continues at coordinate 5,909,907 of CM046067.1, read as the reverse complement.
CATCATATGAACATTTGATGTTATCAGTCACCGTAATCACATTAAAGTTCATCATAACATTTTCATCACTTGGAAACATATTCCATTTTACAACTGATTGTAAAGACTGACTAACATTTCTCTTTGGTATTTAGTTACTGACAAATGGATAAAATTACATTCATGAGTACCATGTAGTAATACGTTTAGGTATATTTCCTTGGTAGAAACATGCAAACTATCTACTTTTCAATTAGGATGAATTTCTATTTTACCGTTAATTTGTTATGGACTGAAGCTGGTCAGTCTCTGTAGCTACATACGCATCCTGAGCGGATTGCTTCATTATAGCGATAGTTCACAAGTATTGTATGAGTTGGATTGTGACTAGTAAGTGAAATCCAGGACGCTCATTTCGTCCTGTTTGACACTCATCGGGTGGATGTACCTGCATTCTAATGTTGATGTTCATACTGCGAGTCCCAAATAGGACGATAGGCGCGTCCCTGGATTTCGCTTGCCAGTCACAGTCCAAGTTAAATATTTACTTATCATATTAAAAATATTTATACCAACAGTGTGTTCGTTTATTGCAGGAAATATAACCGAAGTCATGGCAACACTAACAAACGACATAGACTTGGATATAAGTAAGCATAACTTTATATTATTTAGAAAGTTGTGCTACTTACTATTTAGATACAGACAAGATGATATTTTCTGTTAACGATTGTAGTTTTTATTTCTTTATCTCAAATGTTTGGCCATGCAGAATTTCTTTGTAAGAAGTTGTACTTTTCTCATGAGTAAGTGATTCAAATGGTAGTCGCTTACATGGTAGCACGAGGAAGAAACTTTGTTCGTGAACATTGACATCGTATTGAATTAACTTCCAATAAATATCCATTTAATGCCTGAAAGAAACCCGGAAGTAGTAGATTATCAAAATATAACTGTTCAAAATACTGATTTGTCTAAGTGGTGAGAATGAAAAATATCAGCCACATATGAAAGTCAAATAAATTGAATTTAATATCACGAAGTGATCTGACTAAAATAGCCACTGAAAAAACAGGAATCATGAACAGCTAATTTTTTAAGTAAGGTACTTTTCACTAGGTGCGGATCCACAACCTTACCAAGTAATCTAACGTTTAATTATTAGACCACTAGGCTGGTTCCCAATGGTTGACGTTACTAACTCAGCCGATTCGCAAAATATTTGTGCGAATTCCACAATCTCTATAACACTCAATTCATTTACTAACTTAGATCAACACCGAAGGGATGAAAGCTGTTCACCACTATAGGATAGTATTCTAGAACGAAATAGTTGTACAGTGTTAGTCCCTGGATTTTAGTGGTTCCTAATCGAGGTTAATCTATGACGAATACAAATAACTCATTGAACAATGAATTAATTCTTACAAAACCACCTCAACTAAATATAAGGACTAGGCAAACAGACACGCAAACAAGAAATATAAGAATAAGATTATGCAATAATCATGTGAAGGAAAACACCAATCAAAGTGTGTGAAATCTAATTCATATTACAGTCTAAATTTGTTACAGAAGTAGCTTATAATTACAAAGCAACTACACATCAAACTAAAGAAAAATGGTACCAGTGATTGTGTTCCCAGAGTTTCTTAGTTATCACTCGATTGGTGAAAATGCTTTTGTGATTTCCACTTGTCTGCGTGTGTCAGTTGTTCTCCAACTGGTTTCTGGCACTAAAATGTTTTTTATTTAATTTTACTGAAAGAAAATAGGAGATTCTAAATAACTCTCTTGCATTCATAAACATTTTAATGTGCCATCATGTTTAGAGTAGTGAGTACATCATGAAACCAAACATTTAACCTCTCAAGTTAGGTTGACTGAATTAGTCACAGATTAATATTGGCAGTGTACCATTGAAAACCAGGGAGTACTGAACAATTATCAATGTAAATTAATCCTATTAGTTTTTTTCTTGAGAATAAACTGATTCACGACGGATAGACATTACTGCACAATTAACAGCCGCTTGACTCCGTATGATTTGAATATGAACACTGACGTTCTACAAAATTTATTCAATCCAAGCTTTTTTCTCGATATTTCACCATTATTCTGATTGTTGATTACCACTTCATTTTCATTAAAATTAAGAATTACTGCGTCAGAAAGAAAGTGATATTATGTTACTCAATAGAGAATTGAATCAACTAATAGGTAATGTCAATATTGAATAGTACTTCTTATCTTATCGTAATGTACACATAATGAATACAAATGAATCTGATGAAGTTATGGAATTGTATTTGTCCATATTATCAATGTAATCAATGTCACTTACCAGTGTCATTAATGACCGACGTCCAACTTGTTACATAGTCATTTTCACATTAGTAGGAAATATCACAAAATTATCGCAGAAATAATTTACTGTTCAATCAATAGCACATTATTCATTTGATTGTTAACCAATATAAACCGAATATTAGTTAATATGAATTCTGTATATATTCATAGTTAACAGTACGTCATATAGAGAGCACTACATTAAAGATTATACAATACATTCTAGTATCTGAAATGAAGAATGGTTCATATTGAAATTTGTCAAACAGAACAGATATTATGGTGATGGTTTTGTCATATTACAAAGTTATTACATTTGACTAGTTCTCAATGTTGATTAATTGAAATGGTAGTCGAAATTTCATGCGAATACCTAGTGACTGAATACGAATAAACATTTATACACATTTCTACTTATTCGAATGAATACATCAATGGAATAGTTTAATTCAAGTATGTTAACAGTACTTCACCTATTTTAACATCATCACCTTTGTTATACGTTCCCTTTAGATGAAATAAATAAAGAAATAGTAAATGAAAATAGAACAATTAATGCATGTAAATAAAACAATACCATTTACATTTGAAAATAATAAAAAACTATTGATTTTAGATGTGGAATGTACTAGCAATTTCTTCAAAGTTCAATATGGCAACTCCCTTATAGAAAGTCTGAAAGAAGTGTTTTCATTCTATATTTTCATTCACTGTTGAATAAAGTTGATTCAGTTTTTTAAGTTGGATTGTGACTGACAACCGGAATCAAAGACCCCCCATTTTGTTCTATTTGGCACTTATCAGGTGGATGTACCTGCATCTCAATATTGGTTTTCACACTTGAATTAAAACTCAGTTCGATTCATTCCAAACGCCACTGCGTTCACCACACTTGTGCAACAGATATATATATATATATGTAATTAGAATAGGCTCAGGATGCATATATGGCAACTGAGGTGGACCAGTTTCAGTCCAATACAAATCAACGGGAAGATACAAGCTTATTCTAATTGATTCAGTTTGGTTGAAACAAACACTTGCACTTCATTAGTACTTCAATATTTAAAAAGTATCAAAAGAATATGTCGTTTACTGATATTTGTGTTCTCAATATCAATATGCACTCATGAGGTCAAATCATAGGCTGGTGAAAAACAACAGAATGCAACGTGTACGTTCAGCTATGAGAGGAATCGCACTTCGTGACGAGTTCAATTCAATGTCATTCAGTCTAAGGTTAATGTAAAGTACGATTAAAATGTATACATTAGTTGGTCATTAAAAAATACTGATCAATATGAAAGTCGTCTAGCCCTTCATAGGTCTGGTTTTATTCTCTCCATCTACTTATATTATGATCCTAAGTATTTTAACAGAAATTGCATTTCATACGGTAACACATTTAACTCAATGTCTCTTGTTATCTTACTCTTTTGTGAATATTTTAGCTTTGAACCAATCGATTAAAATTGTAGTAGAAAAATACAAAGGTATGTACCTCATGAACATCTTTTCTACATTAACAGTCAATGTCATTAACAGTTGACTGTGCATACAATTTATGCTAATGTAATCCACTATTTCAAGAATATTCGGTATGCATTCATCGAAAATATGTCTAAATTCATCTTACACTAATTAGTCAGTCATGTACGTTTTGCACTCATGTAGTGAAATCTAACAGAGATCTACTGAATATCTGATTTATAAAACCACGGCCAGGTCTGAAAACATTCTGCTTTTCTTGTATTTGCAGTTCATCAGTTGTAGTAGTGTTCCTGTTAATTATTGAAGAGAGTGTTTTAGACAATATTAGTTCTCAATGTGGATCTACTGCTCATTCTATTTGGAAACAGCAAATAGAAGTAAAGTATTCGAAGGTTAAATGAATTGCTCTTTGAAGTAACTCGCCTCTTGTTCTAAACATCGATCATGAGAGTAGATAAAAGTTGAATCTTTTTCGGAGATCGTCACACTAACACATGATTTCTTAGCACAGATTTACTTTGCTAGTCTAAAACGTTGTCTAATGCTACCTAACACTGCTGCCTGTTTCATATCTCTTGATTTGTTGTCCACTACTGCTCACGATCGTGCCTCAGAATTTCGCTAGTCTGCATCTAATTTATCTTCGCTACTCATCATGCTCTGAATATCACGGGACAAGTATATGGGAGTCAAACATTTCAACAGTAGTTTCTGAAGCCCACTGATTCTTACAGGCCTTGTAGTCCAGGTCAATGGTGAATTTCACTGCTGCTCCCATGACTACTGAAACGTCCGGCCAAGCTATATATAGGTGACCCTGAATTCCATGTTCGCCTTAGTGTGACTTCAGTCGCTACTGGAATTTACTCTTGGCTTTCTTATTATTAAATTAAATTCTAATAGCTCTACTTGTTGTAGCTTTTCTGCGTCCAATAAGTCGCAAGTAGACACACGATCATACCAGAGCATGATTAAAATATAAACACACTTTAGAACTAACGGCAATCCTCTCTCTAGCCTCTCCAACGATGAATAATGGAGATATAGTTTATTGTAGTCCATCCATGGGTCTGCTCGAGTGGTCACCATGTTAGACGATTTATTTCCTTATGTTTAAGAACTTGGTTTGTTTAAAATAATTAGTTGTTTGAGCATAATTACAGAAAACATTCACCATTTTTTCGTTTATTGTGATGAAACGCCAAACGACTCCCCTACGTGTTTTACAGTCTGAATCAACCTAACCTACTTGGGCATTATAATTACCAACTATGAGTATTAAATCTGAATATTCAGCTTCATGATGAATTTTTGAAAGCTTTATGCAAAACTTGTCTTTCACTTAGTTTAAAATGTAAATAGTTGGAGTGTATGTAGGAATTATGAAATGACGATTGTGTGCACCGCTATCTTCCCAAGCTTTCACTGAACCATTTAATCGAATGGCACATAGATGACGGTTGATAGAGATCTTTTCACAAATTACTCGTTCTGGATTCACAGTCAGTTCAATGTCTACACAGGCTCACGTAGCTTCCGTTGAGTCAACGAACATACTGCAAACATATTGTGTAGATTGTCCATGATTGATAGATGAGATCAAGTAAGTGATCAACCTTTAGTGCTGTATTCATGTTACAGATATACAACATGCATTAATAAACGAGATTCTGTATCATTTGAATGTTACTTCCACTTCTATTACATAGATTATGATGTCAATGTATCGGTCACATGGATATGTTTAGATGAACTGAAACAGCTGTTGACAGGTATGATTTAACAATTTAACAGATACAAACGTATTGTTTCTCTTAATTCACTGATTTGATTTCGTGTAAATTAAGAATGTTGCGTAAATCAAAAAATCATTCACTGATATACGCTAAATTTACATACACATCAAACATTTTACTCAATATCAGTTATCTTGTTAATGACTGACTGAACTTATCATCAGTTTCAATATAGTAAAGATACATCACTTTGCATAATAATCGAAAATCTCTTCAATGCATTCCAAGTTGTCTGCTGTATTATCAATTTGAGACAATCGATGTGAATAATGACAACATTCAGTTAGCCTAATAATGTAATCCTTGTTTATTTCATTTTCTTATTTTAACAGGAATGGAACTTAATAACACATTAAAATGGTGTGATACACTTGCAACTCCGTTTCCAAAAGGTAACGCGGATTAAATCATGAATGTCACTTCATGAAATTAAATGAGTATTGTTTATGCAACACTCCTTCATAAACTTTAACAGTATGATTTACGTTTCATAAAGTTTCTCTTCTATATAATCGGGCAATTAAAAACAAAATCAACCTACTTAAGAAGACTTGAATTTCTATTCATGCTCCATTTACATAACACAATGTAAATTCCGTTAACCTACATTCGCACAAACAGTATTCAATTTCTCTAACACATACATTGATTCAGGGATTTCAATATGCTTCAATGATGTTTATCGTTGAACTTTGACTTGTGTTTCATAAATCTATTTTTCAGGTTACGATAATCTAAAAGAACTTATTTCTTCTCATCATCTTGACATCACTATGTACAATTACGTTTTATGTAAGTAAGAATAAAGGTTAATTTTATTAATTGAGTGAAGATGTTGCAGATTGATGTTGGCAGGGTATCACTGAAGATCAAGGAGTACGATAAATCTGCTTCGTTCTAGTATAAGACTCTACAGCAGTGCGCATCATAGATTCCGCCCCAGGGAGCTTCAGGCTGGTAAATACCTAACCCACTGCACTACTCGGCCAGTCGGCATCCAATGGTAAAATTCCCACTTCATTTAATTTGTTGAAATGTTGAAAGAAATTTTAAGTGTGTTGTTAGTAGAAGAAGTGTTCAATCATTATCACCATCTTTGTTTTGCATTTAATGCTGGTCAAATGTATTCTATGTACCGATAGAAAGCATCGAATAACTTGAAATTAATTCATTGGATTTCAGTTGAAAATGTATGCACTTCTTATTTTTGTTGTATATGTTTCCAGTAGAATATCGTTTACTAGTAAGCGTTGCTGATGTAATGAAGAATAAGAATCGAACAGGTGAGTGAGAAAACAAATTAAATTCATCAGTTTTTTGTCATATACATTAACGATTAGTAAAATTCCGCATTATTCCTAGTCTATGTAACAACGGCTTCAATGAACTGGTTACATGAAAGTAATAAAATACTGCAGAGCATTTCAGAGTAGTCAGTAAAATGTACAAAGTAAATTATAAAGATGATAAGCGAGTCCGACAATGGGGGAATATATAAATTGAACTAATCATTACTAAACAAAGTATGGATGATGATATTGACGTCTATCATTCCTAGCTTACAACAACTCGTTACATCTCAGTGGATAACTTAATGTGTTCAGCTGAATAGATATTATACTTTCACCTTGATGTGTCAATCATCTGACCTTTATTTTGAATGAGTATAGACAAATCCATTTGTCATGCATAAGTAATCACTTTTCATCAGTTCATAAATAAATCATTAATCTATCTGTTTTTATTACAGATACTACTCAAAGTATTGATTAGTAACAATCAGCAGATATAGAGTAGTGCCCGATCTACTCCCTTCTCCGACACTCAGTAACTAACTTATTAACATATTTTTTTTAAAATACTTTGTAATCATTAAACTATGTCATTGTTACACATATCAAACTAATTAACTTTCAATTATTAATTAAACGTTTTTCATAAATAACTCTTCATTCTTAATCAATGCATCATCGTATAACAACAACTGAAACAAAATTCTTAACATGGTACTATTTCAAGACGAATAAGAACATAGTACATTACTGTAAGCATTGGTCAGGGGTAAAAGAAAAAGCACAGAGAACCATTAGGTGATCACCGCATTCGAGTTGATTGGTAACTCCAAATAATACTAGAGTAATATCTTGATAGAAAACTGGATCGAACACGATAGTATATCACATTGGAGTATAGACCGAATATATCCAACAACGTATGTCAAATATACTTACAGTTTTCTCAACGCGACTGACCTCTACCAACAGTCTAAATTACCGTACTGAAAAAGGGGTCTCTTATGATGACTTTCGCATGGTAACCTGGTGTACAGGTATATTCAAAAGACCTTATTATTAAGATTACCTACTGCAGTTGAAATGTCTGCGACTCTGCATATGCATTCCAAAAGTAAACTATAGCTAGTGTTAATTGCAAACCAAACAGATTAAGGTGCATGACAGAGAATAGAGATCAATTTTATTACACGACAAACTTCATGCTCTACTTTAAGTCGAGTGGTGTCTCAACCTTTACACAAGTTACCAAAACTCTTAACCAAATACAGGAAACGTATAGGTTACGTGTGATTAATGAAGAGCTGTCAGTACTAAATAGTATCATTAAGGTGAAATTTTTCGGTTTGTCTATTTGTTCTACACCTTAGATCATTCTCAAATACTGGGTCAACTGTAAAAGACCATGGAACCCTCGCTAATCTCCTAAGTAATCATTTTATAATCAGTCGTAAATCCTTAGACGGCATTTGATTAAATGTCATGCAGATGATAATTAGCTACATGAAATCCCTTATTTGATTATTATCACATCACTAAAGCTGTAAATATGAAGTTGAAAATATCATATCTGCTAACTTGAAATGTGGTAGACCAGATATGTTGCCACTCCTACTGAAACTGTTTTCACTCTTTCTAGAAGCAGGCACCTGTCCTAATAGGTGAAAAGCCATATTTGTAAATATAAAATTAGAAGACAGAACTAACCTGCACAATTCTAGGCTAAATAATATAACCTCAGTTACCCTCAGATTAGGGAGAAAAATTTGTTACTTTAAGTCAGATTGTTTACTTCATGAAAAAATCGCTTCTCATCTGTGATATAGTTTTCTGAAAACTAGGTCTTGTATCACTTGTTCTTTTGTCTTTGCTGAGCATAGTCTTGGTTACCTAGTTTTAGTACTGCACTTGGAAATATCGAGATTTTTTGACATGGCTAACAGCCAACTTCTTTTGAATAGACACCTGTCTTGTAGGGTCAGAGACTTCATAATTACTGAGTTAACTTTTCTTCGATCATCAATTTCAAACAGGTAAAATAAACTTCTATCTAAAAAAAAAATGCTCAACCAGCGTACAAGTAGTGTAATACAATGTACCGTATTAGATCATCTGTTCTTTATTGTTAATGCAATTATGCTTAGGATCGTTTCAGCATTGGTAAATCTTTTCTGTATACTGATGGTTTTAAGGCAGTACACGTTTTCTCCTCACACAAGTTTAGCCACATTTATAGTTCAACTATTACTGTGCTCAGCAAAGTAGCCTTATGTTATTCTAAAAAGTATTTGGAACTTAAAACTTCTAAATGTGAATAAATAGATTCTGGTGACAAGAGCCTCAATTTCATCCATTCTATCGACGACAATAAGTTATCCAAGTTTCATTCAGTGTTTGACTTCAAACTCTAATATTCTCATATTCTAACATTTTCAGAAGAGGTTACATTTCAAATATCTGAGTTATAAAGAATTTCAGGTTAAGATTGAACTATTTAGGAAGCGAAGGGGATCAAACTAAATTCACTGTTTTTTATAAAATGCTGAAAAAATCTGACCTAACTTTAGCTACTTCGATTAATTATGTTTAAGGTCTTTGTAACTTGGCTTCATAAGACAAAACTTTTCATTCTAAATCCATCCTATTTATATGGATTATTTTGCCAATAATTTTTTAAGGATCTGGAACAGTTTATGACAGTCACCCTCACCATTTACATTATATATTGGTAAATCCCTCTCCACTGATACTACACTGAAAGTCTTCATGTCAACAATTATCTCCTATGTCTTCCGGTAAAGTAACAGGGTATGTCAATATATGAACACTTATATTACTCAGCACACTAATAGGATTTCGCTTCATGTTGATATTTTAGATTCGCGACTTCATTATAGGCTTTTATTGTAACTTTAACATTTAATTAGTTGTCTCATAAAATCTACTTTGTGATTCCGGTACACCCTAGTCGACGAATCCCGAATAGGATGTAACGCGCGTTACGGACATCGCTTGCCAGTTACAATCCACTTCAAACATTACTTTCCGATTGTTATAGTGACTGAAAAAACACACGTTATGAATGAATGGAGTTGATTTGTTAATGATAAGGAATGAGAACAATTACTGGTAGGGCTGGGACCAATCGCCTAATGCAGACAGTATATGAGTGTAAATCGTAGCTTGTAGTAAATTATTCGTTGAAGCCTACTAGGTGTTATGTGATTAAATTGAATGGTTATATCACTAGGGTTTTCACTATCACAGTGTAAAAATGAACAGATTTAGTTGTATACTCGTTTTTCAGCAGATTTGATGTTAAAACTTCAAATCATCAACCTATATATTCCTGTCATTAGAAATAAGCTACAAACGACTTCAAGCGTATGGCATTTATTATTCACTCATGGTAATTATGAATGCTATCAATCTTCATAACAATATGGTGTTAGTTAAATTTGATAGTTTCACATGATAGATTGATTTTAGTTTAACAAATAATGGAAATCATGAAGTACTACATAGTTGTTTTAATTAAGTAGATTATTCAACGTATAAAATATACAGTCCTATCAAGGAACGAACATACTTTTTAGGATTCGTGGAAATAAACTTCCGAATTTTCTACAGTTGAGTTAGTTGATTACAATTTGATATTCATCGATTACTATCTAGATGATAGCCATATCATTCCCTTCATTATTCATACCAACAATAACCACATGTAGTTGGTCACTAGCAAAGAGATGATGAGCTTTCCAATCGGTTGTTTTACTTGACGGTCGTTAGTATGTCACGTTCAGGAATCAAATAGCTTTTAAACATTCAAAATTTCTTCAAATTATTTAGTCACAATACAGATCAAGTGTTCAGCAAACAGTGAACACAAATAGCCTACTGAATAATTGAGATCTGTGACAATTCTCAATTTCATTAAGGGATTCAACATGGATTAAACGATATCTAAATGAGGCAGACGTATAGTATGATCAGCTACTTATATGGTTAGGACATATTGTGCATATATTACCTTATATTACTTATTTATATTCAGTAGTCTATGTTGATAGAACAGAAAATTCCCAGCTAAGATACACTGTCTTCTGAGTTAGATGGTTTAGTTGATAAGTTTTCATTCTGAACAACTTCATCGATGCAAACTTCTGTTAGAAATGAGATTTTATTTACAAATGATAAGCGACTTGTTCTGTCAACCTTGAACTTGATTAGTTGCGATCAACACTTAACCAATAATCTTTCGCATGTCTATTTTGATTCCCATGTTGATTAGATTCACACAACTGTAGCTGCTTATTAGTTTGCAAGGTGGTTAATTGATTGGATCTATTTCAATATATTTACCGCTTACCGATTGACCTGAATGCCAGAGGACTAAAACATGAAAAATAAGAGACGCAATGTAATACACAAAATATAATGAACAAACTGTGACAAAAATTACACAGAACAGTAGCCGAACATTTCATTTCCACTTACATAAACATTAATTGGCTGTCAAACACCATGACATATCTTCTCTTCTATCAATACATATTAATAATTATGGACGCTCATTTAACTGAGATGACATGATGATTTAAAACAGAAGAAACACAAAAACCAGAGAACCTCCAGAAGCTTGCCAATCAGATTGATCGATTAATATACTGAAAGATATAATTTTTTAACCAATGAATAAGCCAATAAACAAATATAATGCTGTAAATAATATCAGGAGGGAATCAAAATAGATGCACAAAAAATGAAACAACAAACATTGACGAGTCAGACTCAAGGTTGGCAGAATAAACTGCTAATCACTTGTGACGAAAATCTCACTTCTATCAAAATTTAAAACGATAAAGTCATTCAACGTGACGACGAAAGCTTATCGATCAGAACATTAAGCTCATAGAACACAGTAAAACCTAATAACCCATGTTATTGCCAATTATGTTGAAAGCCACAAATTCTGTAACATCTCCTATGTAATATGTTGATATTCATGAACCCATACATGTGGCTGTGAAATTTATTGAGAACTTGTTTGTATGAAACTTCTTCCGTGTTCAGTTTAGGTCACACTGTCAAGTGAATATCAGTTATTAGTCACTAGAAATAAACTCAAATGTCGATGAATTTATAGATTATTCTTAATATATAAGATTCATCTTCTTGTTGATAAGGCGTTTCAGTGATAACCAACACACAAATCTTATCTTAATTTTGAAGATTCATATTGAGAAAGTATAAACTGGAATGAAAAAACTACTCAATGATTCCCACTACTTATCCAATTATCACTGGATTCTTTAGGGGACTGTTTGGTAACAGCAAACTAGGTTTGACTCTACTCTAATCTGTGTTCTCCTTGCGTGTATACGTTGTATTTCACTAAGCAAGTTGTTAGTGAGATATAGACCAAATTAAAGCATGTTCTGTGCATGGTCGTGATGGAGCACGCAAACTGGCTATTTCTAAACTAATCAGCTATCGCCAATTATTGGAGAAGACTCTAGAAGTATCTTATGTAAATACTATAGATATGTTAACGTTTCCTTTATTGTGAATTCCTGCTTCTATCTACCTTTGTTATTTAGAATATAATTTTGTTTCTGTTTAAACGTGTTCTGACTTGGGGTCTTGTCAAGTGTTCAGAGTCTAAGAATACTAAGCAATAGGAGTAGATGGGTCATTATAAACAAGAAACTATAACACAAGTGCATACCATTCTTATTCGCCATCTAAGAAGATGATGTCGATAAATATAGATCTAGATGTACATAACAGTATTTACATTAAGTATAGAAGTTATTATCATCCCAAGAGAACTAAGGGAACATTTCTATCTACGACATTTAGTATTGTACACAATAACTGATCACTGAGGAGCCCATAGTGATTATTGCATTTCCAATGGTATATACAATAAAAAATTACCTAGCCCAGTGATCACATACAACCTGATTAACAGGAACCGATCAGCCTGAAAGATCTAGGCAAACATGTTCTGTAGCAGTTTAGTCGCAGCACAGATAAATGAGAAATAACGTCTAACGCATTGAAGCTTTGTGGCCCGAGTTCGACCTTCCATCATGATTGTAGTAAAGCCTTACTGACAATTTCCAAAACAGAATCATAGTCAAGTAAGTGTCACGTGAATTATTTCCAATCACCAATAACAAAAACAGAGCCAACAATGTGGATTCAATTAAAAAAGGTGACCGGTGAGCAACTTGTTAGATAATTCCAATCAACACTAAGGTCTAGAAGGAGTGTCATATCGATTTTTTCCCTTCCACGGTGTGGGCACCCAGGAAGTGACAACCGCCCTCATACCCGCAAAAGCACGAGAGTCCAAATTGGTCAAAATCAAATCCCTTCTACACCCCATAATATCTCTCTTATCTCTACGACTAACTCTACTCACATTCCTTCATCTCACTGCACCGCTAATGCAAACGATGCGAGCTCACGGAAAGTCATTCCTGGTCTCTTGAAACCCCGATCTAGACTATACGTTGGAGCTTTCAATGTACAGACATTAAGTCAAATAGGGCAACAGGCTTCCTTAGCTAGGACTTTAGAATCTCACTCAATCGATGTATGCTGCGTCTCGGAAACGCGCATACAGGATCCTAGCAAAATCAGTAACCTGATTTCACGGTATCAAAATAAAGAAGCAGCCCGATTTACTCTTCGCGTATCCGGTAGCCCTGATGCTTCTTCCCGGAGTCTCGCTGGTGTAGGTACAGCATTGAGTCGTAGGGCAGAACTAACTCTCCTAGACTGGATCCCTGTAGATAGTCACTTGTGCGCTGTCCGACTGAACGGGACAGTTAGGTCTCGGAAAGATAGGGACACCCGTCGTTGCCTCTTCGTTGTATCTGTCTACGCTCCCACTGACTACAGTTCAGACGAGGTGAAAGATGAGTTTTAAAGCAAGCTTTTGGACCTCCTCCAAAAACTAGGCGCACTGATATAGTTATAATGGCTGGTGACCTTAATGCTCAAGTAAGTAGACTAAGTGAAAACGAGAGACACTTGGGTGGATGTTATAGTGTCGTGGCTCACAGAACAGATAATGGCGATCGTCTGTTGCAACTATGCTCAGATAACCGCCTGTTTCTAGCGAATACTAACTTTAGGCATAAGGAAAAGCATCTTTTGACCTGGCGACCCCCAAAATCGTCTCAACGTTGGACCCAACTAGATCACATCGCCATCAGCCACCGATGGAAGGGTTCGATAGAGGACTGTCGCTCGTTCTGGGGCACATGTTTAGATTCAGATCATGCTTTAGTGCGAGCGCGTATTTGTTTGAGGCTTAATGGACGTAGGAAAGACATCGCAATGAAGCCTCTTAGGGTTTTACTTAATGATAATAAAGCTAAGAATATATTTCAGGAACAACTAGAAAAACAGTTAGGCGACTGTGTAAACGATTCTCATCCGGAAGCAGGTTGGAATGATATCAAAAAGGCTGTGGAAACAGCAGTGATATCTGCAGGTATGGTAAATCATAAGGCTAAGATGAAGCCGTGGATTTCAGTAGCACTCACCGAACTGATGGATGCTCGCAAACTCATCCCACCTGGCTCTGAACATGATGAAGAGCGAAGTAAGCTTAAGCGCAGGCTGATAAAAAGCCTACGCAACGACCGTGAACAGTGGTGGGTGGCGAAAGCAAACACGATGGAAAAGGCAGCGGTGATAGGCAACAGTAGGCAACTTTTTCGACTTATCAAGGAAACTGGTATTAGGAATCCGAATTTGAGTGAAACTATCTCGGAAAAGGATGGGATTATAATTCATTCTCAGTCCAGGAGATTGGACAGATGGGCAGAACACGTTAGGGATCAGTTCAACTGGCCTTCAGCCACACTTCGGTTGCCCACGATCCCCAGTCATCCTGAATGGCAAATCGACTTAACTCCTCATAGTCTTTTTGAAGTTGAGAAGGCTATAAGAAATCTGAAGCGAGGTAGAGCAGCAGGTCCTGATAGGCTTACCCTGAGATTTTTAAGGATGGTTGTCCAGTTTTAGCAGCTAGATTGACTGAAATCTTAGGTAGAATCTGGAAACTAGGCGTAATACCATCTGACTGGCCTCAATCCGTGATTGTCCCAATTTATAAGAAAGGACAAAAGTCTTCTTGTGACAATCACAGGGGAATCAGTCTGACTAATATAGTTTCTAAATTGTTAGCATCGATTATACTTAGACGCATAACTAGAGCTCGTGAAGAGCAGACTAGAGAAAACCAGGCTGGATTCAGACCTGGACGTGGCTGTATAGACATCTTCGCACTGCGACAGGTCCTGCAACACAGAAACACATGTAGGCGTCCTACCATAATTGTCTTTCTGGACCTAAAGGCGGCATTCGACTCTATTGATCGTGAGGTTCAGTGGCAGTGTCTGTCATTGAAAGGTGTACCAAAGAAGTACATTAACCTTATACAAGCTCTCTACTCTAAAACTACAGGTCGAGTGAGAGCTTATGGCGAACTGTCATCGGAATTCCTCACTTCTAGTGGTGTCCGTCAGGGATGTCCACTTTCTCCATTCTTGTTTAATTTTGTCATAGACATGCTCCTAGATATAACCTTATCTTCGTCTGATTTTTTAGGAACTGACTTACTACCAGGAGCCTCGCTTACTGACTTAGAGTATGCTGATGACATAGTCCTATTTGGTGAAGACGCTGACAAAATGCAGAGTCTTCTAACTACCCTAAGCAACAACGCAAGCATGTTCGGGATGCGGTTTTCCCCCTCGAAATGCAAAATGTTGCTTCAGGATTGGGTTGCATCGGCGCCTGAACTAGTGATAGGGAGTGAAGTAGTCGAGCGTGTAGACCGCTTCACGTATCTGGGGAGTCTCATCAGTGCCGATGGCCTGGTGACTGACGAAATCTCAGCACGGATACAGAAAGCTTGATTGGCTTTTGCCAAGTCGCATCACTTATGGCGCAGGCGAGATATCCGCTTGCTAACCAAAGGACGAGTGTACCGTGCAGCAGTTCGCTCTGTCCTACTATACGGGAGCGAAACATGGCCGTTAAGAGTAGAAGACATTCGTAGGTTACTGGTCTTCGATCACAGGTGTCTCCGAAGCATTGCTCGAGTATCGTGGGACAACCGAATGAGCAATGCTGTCGTTAAGAAACCGGTTCTAGGAAAGGAGGGCAAATCAATAGATGAGGTATTAAAACTTCATCAGTTAAGGTGGTTGGGACATGTGTTACGCATGTCTAACTACCGACTGCCTCGATGAGCTATGTTTTGCAGTGTAGGAATAGGTTGGAAGAAAGCTAGAGGCGGCCAAACCAAAACATGGCAGAAATCGATGAAGTCACTGACAAGTGGACTAAGTCATGTTGGTAGATGTAGGCTGCGTGGTTGGGGTCCGCGAGACGAAAGTCACCAATGGTTAGAGACCTTGAACGACATGGCTCAGAATCGTTTGCAATGGCGCAGGTGCATCCACTCTTTGTGTTCTCTCAAAATCTAACCTTCCGAATTCTCTATCTTTCTCCTTTCAAATTTATCTCACTGAATTATACTTTTCGAATCATATCTTCGCTCCCTAATTTTCTGCATTACTGCTAATACTTCTACTATCGCTATCACTCTTGGATTTGAACTGACAGTTGCGTCTCTGTGCTGATGTGGTATGGCAACCTGAACCGATGTACGTACGTACGAAGTTCTGCGTTGTATCTGTCTGTCTTCATATCGATTTCCATCAAACATCACCTAACACTACAATTGTAAAAGTCTAATAATCGCATCGAAGAGTGGTTGGAAATAGACGTAAACATCCTGATACATAGCAAGTAATCAAAGACTGTTAGCCATGAAGATTTTCATTTTAATAGGAAAAATCAATATAAAGAAAACATAGACTTGCCAACGGTACTACTGAAGGAAATTCTAAGTAGGCTGGATGATACTTCATTATATAATTGATACAAATACATAAAATATCAAATAAGCTGACAAATGGAATTAGATAAATATGACATTTATTACGTGAGAACCAAATGAACACATGAGAACATCTAAAACAAAATAAATCGAATATGAAACACGGTGAATCAATCATAATGAAGAAATTTAATCACAAAATAGCATCACATGTTAGAAAATTCAAAATTGACAAAGTTTGCAGTGATGAATTAACTGTTATGCAATCAATTAATAAATCAATCATAATTGACTACGGAACTGAAATTATTGATCAATAATAGTAATTCTAAACACAGAATACTCCGTCCAAGGAACACTCTGTAGATGCTGAACAATACGTATCCATATTAGGTTCACAACATTTAGACTGAAATATAAAACAAAAAAATAAGTTACATGAGACATTATTAAGCAGTATAGTATAACAGTAGCATTGAAGATGTCTATTAGTAGGAGTTTCTACTTTCTTTTGTTGATGCAAAGGACTACAATTAAACAGTCTCTTTTGGTATATGGTATGTATAGGCTATGTCAAGCAGACGAATCTCAGTTAGGATGGAACGTACATAGTCTAGATTCCACTGCTACATACTAACCATCCTAGGTACAAAAAACTACCTTTAACTATGGTGACAACATCTTTGTAATTTTCTCAAGATGTAATATATGCTAAGAAGTTGTTCATCAGCTGTGCTCTTTAACACTAAAAATAAGAAAATACAGATCTTCAAAAAATAATTAATATTCATCTTGCAAGTGATTAGTCAACTGGTTTCAGTATCCCAAACGTTCAGAGCAAAGTGTATTTGCTACAAATTCGTGAGTGAACATAATAACTCAGATGTAAGAGGTTACAAATAGGATGAAAAGTATGTTAGTCATAGTTCAATTGTATTCGATATTAAACAACAACAGAGTTGTAACAGACATATGTGATTAAGAAGTACATATAAAAGGAAGAATACTTTCGACACTAAATTAACGAACACTAAGGTAATCATGAATATTTCTTGGCACATATTTTGCCTCTTCCATTGATGCTTTTAGTTTTATTCTATCTATATTAATAAGATATTGAAACTATTTAGAATGATTTAGAAAATTATGAAGAAAATATCCAGTTTAATTGTTTCACATAAAAAAATTTCATTAGAATCACCTTAGTAGGGGGCAATGACAATAAAATGAAGTGTAACTTAAAATGGATTCAGTCACCTTATTACTCGCCTACTACTCCACTTCTTGAAGCTTAAATATCAATAAATCAACACACAACATTATTCATAATTCATATGCTTGATTTCATTGTTTGTATTCATTAGAGATTAGTTTCGATTGTGTGCAAACCAAGGAGAACTAGACAGCTCTTTCAGTCATGAATAGGACTTGCCAGCAGTTCATACTCATCACCACCATACTAAAGACTGAACCCAGAATTTTTAAGTCACGTGGAGAACGCATGACCATCAGTGACGTTGAGTCAGTACGATTCTCACCTCGATCAATCCGTTATATGGAGTGTAGGGTTCAATCCCATTGGTGACAACTGTTACAAACTAAGCTTATCTAAACACCATCAGTCAAAATTTCATGAAAAAAAAAACAAAATATCCAGTAGGGTGATGGGTGCGCACTGCTATGGGGTCAAATAATAATATTGAAAAACAGTCACGTATTTACTAGTTCTCAACGGTACCCGGTCGAGATTAATCTATGAAGAATACAAACAACAAGTTAAAACCAATCACAACATAACCAACTTTAATTTTTCGTAATCACGATTATTAGGATGTATTTTTTAAATATCCAACAACATCATGACCTATCGCTCACTTACTCCGTTCATCTACAAAATACTCGTATTTAATAGTAATCCAAAAATGACCATATGCATATTACAACGAACATTATACTTGGAAAACGTATCACTTATTTATACAAATCAATATTGAGTATACGGAAGAATAAGAGTATCCTATTACATTTGTCGTTAATGTTTTTTTTTAAAAAAAGCAAGTAAGGATGGTAACAATCCCATGATCTCATATGGTTTTTATATCTACCATGACCTATCTAGTTGTGAACAACACAGAAACCAAGTGTAACAACTGTGCTTAGTAATCTACGAATAACATTCACATAGTCCTTCAGTTGTAAATAATTATGATGATGCGCACATTTGGATCTATATCTTGGAGAAATGCTTTACTACCAAAGATAAGTAAATGACAAATATACATACAGTTAGTCATGGCTCTAAATAGCTTAATAATAATGGACGTAGACTGTGAAAAGGTTTCAAAATTACCAGGAAGCATTGATTACCACAAGATTGCCGGTACATCTTCCTGATGAGTCTCAACTGGCACGAAAGCCTCATAAACTAGGGCTTGAAGTTTACTACTTCCAACCAGCTAACATTAAATGAACCACCCTCGACCTATAAATCACTTGCGAAGGCATGAAATGTGACATTACTTCAATTACTTAGTCACTAATAATGATGATGCAATGAAATTTATGCCAATGAATAATCAAGCTGTCCGAAACAATTTAGAATGAATGATAAAACATACTTTTTCGGGTGCACAAGTGTAGCCAAATTTATTAGAAAGGCAGCATTGTTCAGATTTGGCACAATAATGTATTGAATCGGGACAAATAGTATGCAATAGTAATTTGAGACGTCGATAATGTTGATAACTGATGAGTAACGAGAAATATAAATAAATAAAAAGTGGTATCAGTAAAAAATTAATTAAACTATTCGGCACCTTTTCTCCATAAAATCCGAAGTGCAGTAATCGTAATAAAATGATAATATGAACTGAATGTAATATATGTGAAATGACATTGTTCTTTTTCACTTAAATATATAAATGGCAAGAATATTACTTAGAACTATGTAATGCTGATGTCAGTGGCATAAAGTACTAATTAATGGTGGCAAATCGACTAATGAGGCTATGACATGGGTATTACAGATATCTAACTATCGCCTACCTCGTTATGCATTATTAGCTTTATGTAGGTTAGAATATACTTGACGGTGGACAAACTGAAAAGTAAGCTTAGTTCATGCAACTATTAACTGTTGATCTGAACCATGTTAGTATGTACAGATTACTTGGTTTAGATCCATACGATTATCGCGACCAATGTTGATGTTATCTCAGAATTTGTCACAATCGAGTAGCTACACTCACTCTATATCTTCCCTTATATCTTCAGTTCCAGTATTATGCCATATACTTCATTCATGCATGTACAACGTACAAACCGATGCGTATGCACATGAGTCCAAGTTGCCATACCACATTAGAATAACGAGACCGGATTCACATGATTATCAAAACGCCATAATTCAACAGAAAGTAAATAAGCAAACGAAAGCACGGAAGAATAGTGAAAATTAGAATCTAGCAGAACATAAAGAAAGAATACATTTACTTCACTGTGACCGACTTCGAGCCATTCCACTAAGCGTTACGCGGACGCGAACTAGGTAACCTGCATCTACTAATATGGCTCAGACCAATAGTCAAAGATTTCACAGACTGATGCCATATTTTTTTTTTGACGCCCCTATATTTTGTCCATCCTACTTCGACCACAGCCAGTGTAGAGCGATGAGGCAGACAGTGGTCGGGCACATAATATATATCCAACCATCTCAGTCTATGAAGGTTTAGGACCTCGCCGACTGATCTACCATATCTTCGTAGTGCTGTATTCGCTCATGAAAATAATACAACTTTTAATCCACAAAACATTAAATATTAGTAGGAAAAAAACACTCACAGAAGAAAGACATTCTTTCGAGCAGGTCTTGAAGCGTTAGATATTCTTATTCCGAATATTTCTTGTTCACTATTTTGCTTGATGAAATTTCGTGACTCAGACTGTGCATTATTCATTGGTATAGACGGTACTAGAGCAGGTGCAAATGACTTTAGAATGTTGCTTTCAGTAACCCTTTCACACTTTCCATTAGCTAGACAACGTGATCCAGGCGGACAACAAGTATTTTGACCGATACAACATTCTCCCTATAATATATTAACAAAACATAGAATAAAAATTATAGTATTGTAGTGAATATTTATTTTGAAATTTCTCAAAACATGTTAGGAAACAACTGGATAACAAGAAGCATTGGACAGCTGTTTCGTTCTTGAATTGGACAGCCCGGATTTACAACTTTATTAATATCCGAATTAGATTACTGAGCTTGTAATCAGTCGGAAACTGATTTACAACTGGACTGACTGTAGTTGCTGCCATAACGTCGGGGTTATGTTTTCCAAATGTGATGGACCAACTAACTTGGGATACTTGTCTGATTAGGCCCCACGACATGCCAGGAAAGCTGGTCGGAGAGCAATAAGATTAAAGGCAGCAAACTCAAGATCAGACGGAAAAAATTTACTACCGACTGACTTTGCTGAGATGTAGCGAGAGTAACGCATTTTACCGAAACAGTCAGTACTGCAACGATGTTACCTTTCCATATTCGAAAGTATTGGGAAACGCTAGCCCTAGAAGTGGTGCGCATCACCTTATCCCATGAATTGTCGTCTTCAGAGGTTAAATCTTAAGTACAGAGATATTATATCTGAAAGCTGATTGCAAAAAGACTGTAACCATGCAAACAATTGATTAAACTTCTCACAGTACTCGAGAACACCATATCCACGACCCTATTATTAAACAAATCCATGATCTTTAGGTTTTGTGGCCAAAACCTGGCCTTCAGATTACTGAGTTGACTTTAAACAAGAATACTGAGAATTACTTTTGGAAGTTGGTTAGTACTAAAGGCATGATGAACCTAGAAATGTAAATGGTTGGATAACAAATAAGTAATCTGATGATCCTGATTTAGTAATTCATGGACACTGCATAAGAGTTTCGAACTAATAGGAATCTGTTACCCACTGCTTCCTGATTTCCAATCTTTGTTTAATCAAAGGCGATTCGCAAAGCGATACTTCACATTTATTTTGAATTCACAGAATTTGTACTAGTAGAAAATAATGGAATAAGTTGATAGACAATCACATACATAACTTATTTAAGTTGGATTATGACTGACAAGTACAAGTGGAATCCATGACACGCGTTTCAGTCCTATTTGGAACTTATCAAGTAGATGTACCTGCATCCCAATGTTGATGTTCACATTGGAATTCGTACTCAGTTCGTTTCGTGTCAAACGTCACCGCGTTCACCACTAGACTACTGAGTCCAGACAGTGCATCCAGCCGACGAGTTCCGAATAGGACGAAACGCGCGTCCTAAATTCCGCTTGCTAGGCACCATTCAATTTAAGTAACACTTGTGAATAATTGCTATATCGACGCAATCCGATCAGGATGCATATGTAGCAACAGATACTGACCAGCTTGTGTATATAACAAATCAATGGGAATATACAAATTCTCCCTAACACATATATAACAAAAATAAATGTTGTAAACTTACGCCCACATATGGACAACATGACCACGAATTGAAACTGATATCTGGGCAACAAGCCCAGTTATCCCCACATGCTCCACACCATTTAGCTTTCACAGAAATAGAACCAATTGATTTTATTGGTCGTGAATATAAACTATCAGATGACGATAGGACAGATTTTGGCATAATAAACGCATCAGAAACAATCTTCCTTGTAGATTGATTATTATTATCAAGATGCAAGATGCAGCGTTTCGACTCTAAATCGCAAACCGAACCAGCTGGACAACAGTGAAAATGATCACTGCAACAAATACCCTGGATAAAAAGGAAAATATTTCAGTGAGACTAAAGAAGAAAATTGATGAGCATAATGCTAAAGAAAAAAATTGAAATGATTTATTAACATTTAACTGATTTGGAAATAAATTTCCTAAATCTGTTTACAGTTAAAAATTCAAGATCTATTAACTATGTTGGGCAGTTTTATCAGATGACTACAAGGCCTACATCACTTATCACAAGCAGTAGTGACTTAGTGATCTTGTTACAGAAATGATTCTGAGCCTATTCTCATATCTGTTAAAATTATATTTGAGTAGAAATGGGTTAATCACAGATTATTGTAATAAGTGTAACATAAAATAAGAAACTATACAACAACATCAACTAGCGTAGTTATTCAGGTACGTGATCGTGTACTTTGCCTAGACTTATATTCTGAGTAAGATGAGTAATGATACAGCTACCCTGTTACTCGAATACAAATAGTTGAGGAAGGATTCAGACGAACTTCGCAAACACTGAGACACTGTTTTAAACTAACTAGAGACATTTCCTGATTTTCTTTATATTCCTGTCTACAAAAGTACCTCGTATAGTTATATAGACGTGATGTTTGGGATGGATGGAATTCACATTTCCAATTATATGGTATTAGATACTTCGGTTTTACAAACGAAAGGTGTTTTAATGCTAGTTGGTAATAGTTAGCAGCAGCCAGTTAGCAGAAATTAGAAGAAATTGTCAGTTACACATATGTGACTAGCTTAATCTAGTACGTATTAACTTGTGTTGGCTACGAATTATATTTCGTTAGTATAAAGATTAACGAGACTACTCGGTTCCCCAAACCAGAGTAAAACTAAGAAACGAGAACTAATGGTTCTAAATAGAACGGTGTAACTACTATACCACTTCTAAATGAAAGCAAATAAGCTTCGAACTTCAAAATTTTAAAAATATTATATCGATTCTAAGTCATGCTACTCAACCACTAATAATGATTGCCACATGGACCCCAACAAGGTAGTCTGCATCTGCCAACGCTGCTCAGATCAACAGTTAAGGAATTCACAGGCTGATGTTACTTTTGAATTGGTTCTTCACCCCCCCCCCACCAAGTTTTTTAAAACTAACCTACCCCTATCCTAGATACCATTGCACATCGAGGTAGGTAGTGGTTGCAGGAAAGTAACAAATATTTCAACTACCTTAGTAGATGAAGTTTCACAAACTTATTAATCAAACTGCCATTTTGTCAAGTATGCTGTATAGCCTCAGAACCGTGTATTCGGTCAACATTCATTTATTCACATATTAGAATAATAAAAATGCACAGTTTAGTTAGATTTACTAATCTGAACTTTATGATACATTTCAAAAAAATGTATAATTAACAGTTTTATGTAGTAATAATAATGATAAGATTGTAATGGTACTTGGTCAATTGAACTTTGGAATCATTTATTTATGTAACGATATATAATACATAAAAAAGTAAGTTTGTAGTTAGGTAGGTAGGTAAGTAGAGTTATGGTTGGTAAATAGCAACATGAAAGTTGTTATTTCATGTCATAAATGGAAAAAAGATCAAACACTAAGGCATAAAATGTAAAAATGCATGAAAAAATATGTAAGTAATTGATGATGTTATCTAACTGTAATAATAACCATTAATTAAAGAAAATGTAAACAAAGCGTTAGAGATTAATAGGATCATGACATTATTCGTTTAAATAGCTAAAATTATCAGGAATATTTCCAATGTTCACTAAGTGCGCTTTGTATCTGACATTTTCGGTATAATTTTTCTGCTCATTTATTGTAGGCATGTTATACATTACAATGTATGAATTCATTTCAAACGTATAGATTTATCAGTAACTGACTGCTATGAACATGTAAGTGTAAAGCAGGTCACACCATAAAGTGATAAACGAGTGAGTAGTAATGCTGAGTAAACAAGACAAATAAGTAGATGAATCTTCATTGAATGTGGTGACTGAAGTATGCATTTAATGTACCCAATCATTGGTTACTTTAATACACAGTATCAGTTGAAGTAGGTTGAAAAGACTAAATCAAAACCTTAACTAATTATAAACATCCTACGGACTAATATGAAGAGATGAAATTAACAAAATAAAGAGAAGAATATAATTGTGGTCGAAATAATGTAGCAACAACAATAAGGAGACAAACCAAACATTACGAATAAAGTTTAAGATGTAACAACAAGATACTGTTGAGGGAATATTGTAACTCAATATTAGAGAAAGATAATGAATGAGTGGACCTGGATCATTCTTACCGATTCTGAGAAATACTACCTAATGATATCTTCCATGGATACGAACAAGGTAAACTGCAGCTACCAAGATGGCTCAAACCGACAGTAAATGACTTTAGGTGTAACCACTGTCTACCTCGATGCGCGATGATGACTGATATAGGAGTAGGATGGAAGTTAGGGGCGTCCGAACATAAACATGGCATCAGTCCGTGAAGTCACTGACTGCTGGTTTGAGTCGTGCTGGTAGATGCAGACCACTTGGTTGGGGTTCGCGCGAATACTATAACCACTGATCGGAAACTGGAAAACATTGCTTAAAATCGATCACAATGGTACAAGTTTATCCACTCTTTGTACGCCCTAAAATCGTGAGCTTAAAATTATTCCATAACTTTCTTTCTACGTTCCATCTCTTTCTCCCTGAACCATATTCTATATGTTCACTCTTCTTTGTCTTCGTTATTATTATCATTGAAGCAATTTCTACTTCTACTAATGTAGTGTTGGTCTTGATAAGCTTGTGAGGTATGGCAACTTGGACCAATGCATAGATGTGCCAGGTTCTATGTTGACCATACGTACATACGAATGACTTTGTGGACTGGTGCGGCCTTTTCGTTTGGCGGTTCCTAGTTTTTGTACAACCAGGTACTCCTAAACTAGCGGATATTACACATCGAAGTAGGTAGTGAGTAGTTCAGCATAAGATATACATGCCCCAACCATCTCAGTGGATGGAGGTTTACAACTTCATTAACCGATTTTCTAGCCTTACCTAGTATTCTATTCGAGAATCTGTTAGCAACACTTTAAAACCATCTGCAACCAGAAGCCATCAGCTACGCGTGTCATCTACTTTCATAGTTCGAACTAAAACATTGAATTAGCCAATGAAGTCATTGAACGTTGATTTGAGTCAGAATAGGTACAAACAACCTGGTTAGGATCTGTCACACGGTAACTGTGATTGTGAGTATGAGAAGTCGTTGGGTTGTATGACCAACACACTCAACACAAATTGCGTTACTTTTCCAACCAATCAATCAATCGAATAAACAAAACATGTGTTGCAAGTAGTTAGTTCCAATTTTTATACTCAAAGAAGCTACTTTAAGTATACAGTGGATTAACACTGTTTGTAACTCCACGAATATCGTTGATATACAAGACAGATGTATCAAATTATCGTTACTTTGAATGATTTTAAATACCACTATTAGAATCATATGAATTAGGAAGTAAAAGGATGATAACGTGAATCTTGGTACACATGCGTTAGTTTAACTATATTAGCACACAGAGATCATATTAACAAGATCAATAGACACCGCACTATAGTTCAACATGAAGAAATGAAAAGATAGTATGTATTAATTCGCTTAACTTATATTCTCTATGTATAATTCTTCGTATTACTCGCACAACTTTGGTATTCATCATTCAGGAGGTAATGAAATGTGAGAAATTAGAACAGTGCATTGATGTGACAGTTTCAAATATGTGGTTGACTGATAAAGGTAAGCAATAACTTATACAGATTTCATAATTCAAAGGAAAATATGCAACACGTACATTCTTTAATGGACAACAACCCCATGATTTATCGAGTAGTTGGCAGCAACTATGATCCTTAGTACACGTAGACTGGTGGTCAGGACACAGATGATCGACGGCTCCAACAAATAATAATTTAGGATTACGTAGGAATTCATCAGATGGATCAACACTTCTAACTGAATGATTATTTTCAGTGTTAGTTTTCACGCAAGATAGAGTCTTGTAGTCACAGGTAGTTCCCGATGGACAACAATGAATACCATCCGCACAACAAACAGCCTATGATAGGAATTTATATACGATTGCAGAAAGGTGAAAAAGAAAACTTTTTTTATAAATTAAGTAAAACAAACAAAAAGATAAATAAAAAAACAAGTGTAATATGAAGTTTTAGTGTAACGATGACTTGCAAAATTTAAGGTTATTCGTAACGCTTTAATGTTCGCTAATTATGTTGAATTCGACACAGATAATTTTTCCATCATTTCTCATTGCTGATCACTTTTTTGTTAAGGGGATCCGTTATCATGATCAATCGGAGAGTGGATAGTGTAATTGAGGCTAATGGGTCAGTAAATTGGCTGACCTGTTCCTTGAAAATACCTGATCATCATATAAGATGTTATTGGATACAAGTAATTGGAGTGACAACAACTTCACAGATTGTTTCATTGACACTACATTTCCAACTATGTGTATCAAATCAGTTGAAAATTCAGTGATCATCTACAGTTTTCTGTGGACTAGCAACTAATCTGTAACATAACTCTGATACTTGATCCTAACAAAAACTCCAGCTAATTTGCATATGCCACTTAGTTTACAAGATGTTTAAAACCCAAGATAGGTATGGTGCTAACCGAACCATGACTAAATTTCAGAAACCTATTCAAAAAGAAATGGAAATCTTAAACACAACCACTCCAGCAGCAGATGATAGCACTGTGGTCAATTTGCTGTCCAGGCTCGAGTTGAAAAGTAAAGGTACTAGATAGTACATCGGTTATAATCACTAGTTAAGTATTCAGGCATCCAAATGAAACCTAACACAAGTAAGTTGGTTCAAAACAATACTGAACTCAACAAGTGCCTGTTTTTTTCCAATGGGGCTAGTGTAAATCACAAAATATAAATGTATGTACTAAGCTGGGATCCACACTTCATCTATTACTGCCTGGCTGATTTAACCAAAAGACGTGGAAGTGGGAACTCAGATCCGAAACCCAATGGTTCTAAGTCGAAGGCTTTCACTAATTCACAACTACAACTTTTCCTCTACTACCTGAAAATATTTAATAACCTCCTTTATGCTGGACAGAAGTGTAGCAAGTAAGAGTGATGGATCGTAGTTGCTGTAACTTAATTCAGAAGTGCAAATTTGTAATCAAAAAACATGATTAAAATTATTACATGCCATAAGAAAACATCTTAATAGATACTCACATCTCGAATCGGACAGCAGGCATATTGTCCGTAAGATAATTTACAACATGTTGAACTATCAGGACACTTCGCCGTACCACCAGGACAAACTTTAGTAGAATTACTGGACTGAGAATTGCCTTTCGGATTTACATGTAAAGCTGTGATCTTATTCAATAACGGAACCGTATGAAGTCTGGAAGAGTCATCATGGCGAATACAACTTCCATTGGTCATATCACATACTGTACCTTCGGGGCAACAGTGTTTACCATCGCCACAACAGACAGCCTTAAAGGTAAGAAAAACGAAGTCTGTAGTTCGTGATACTACAAAAACGATTAGATCGACTAACTCTCCTTAGAGTAGTATAAAAAAATCCACATAAGTGACATTAATATGCATATTACTGGGACAGATTTGGATTTCTGTAGTTTCTACCAGCCAGTCAGTCTCAAGCAACATAGAATCTAACACTAACGTGCATCAGTCCTACACTAGCACAAGATGAAATTAACAAGACGGAAACCAAAGGAATCAAAATCATGGCAAAAGTAATGATAGTGAAATTATTTATTCGAGTAGTGTCCCTAGCGTTGAGTCACTTGCATTAGGTGGTCATAACATAATATGAACGATAGAACTTCGAACTTTACATTGCTCAGTGATCATCATATACAAACCAACAATGTGGAAGCCACTGGGACAACATTTATCATACATGGAATTATCATGACTGCACCTGAACACACATTGTTGAACCTTAGTATTACTAGTATAATATTGTCACAGTATATCAGCAACCCTTTGGAGACAGTGGTGATCCTAACACAGGAAGTCGTCCTACATTATCAACTCGAAGACCAGGTTTCTCAAGAACAAAGCAGAACTGCTTACACACAGGTGTGTAAACCTGAGCTTCTATAGCCAGGTGCATATCATGATCGCACCAAATGTATCCAAAAAAGATGTCTGTTATTATCAATAGATTGAATCTGTACAGTCACATTACCACAAGCACTCATGCGACTAACCAGATACACGAACTTTCGACTAATTCTAATGGTTCCAAAGAGATAAATTACAACGTATACAGAAGAATACTGGAACATGCGGATTGAGAACCTACAATTGTGATGCCGATTTCACATCGACCTTTAGTAGTAATGCAGAGCAACAATCTGACTAGTTGACTATATTAAAAATGGCAATGTAGAATGATCGTCAACTTCTACATAAAAAAGTATAATTTTGGAACTAACAACGAATGATATTATAAATTAGATCATTTGGCAATGATAATTTGTAGAATAACCAGGTGCTTTCGATGTTTTGTTCTATGAGCGGAGCTTTTATCTGAATTCGATAAAATTTGAAAATACCCTCCGATAACAAACAATTCATAAGAGAAAACGAATACAAAAAAATTCAGTGGTGTCTTAATTAACGTAAAAAACATAGGAACTGTGGAGGTATAAACATACAGCAAACCACGTCACAAAATTAGATATTAAAATACAACAAAAAGCAACCCAACCGTGTGTAAGAGAAGCTCTTTACATACACTGATCAAAAGTGTGAAAATCCACACCGGAAACCAAGGAATAAATCATATGAGAAATACCTCAGAATTAATTGGTAATTAACAGGCACAGACATGGATCCAATCTATCAACCCAATCAGATGAGGTCAATCGGAACGCAAGATAGCAAGACGAGAATCAATCACAGATACAGTCACTAAAAAGTAGTACATCAAGTAAGCGCTGAAGGCGACTGCGTTAAGAAAGACTACGAAATCCCAGCTCAGAGAATACAAAATCATCAAGACTATACAGTATATTATTTGGAATGCAGAAGGAGTTAATTTTAAAAAATTTACCCAACTATTTATCTGTTTATTTTTGTTACCTGTCTATTTAACCGAAAGCACAAAGAAAACTGTTAAACTATAACATACAATAACAAGCAAACTATGTAACATACATTTTCATGAGGACAACACAGGGATGGTGACTGGTCATTTTTACCAGGACAACATGTACGACTATTGAAACAAATTGATTTGTTATCAGGACAAACAGAAATGTGTGAATTGTGATCCAATTTAGGCGTAGATTTCGATTGTATCTTGGAGACGATGGTATTACTTGATGCATCATTAGCAACACAAACCTCTGCTTGTAAATCACAGACAGTATTCTCTGGACAACAGTGAATACCATCAGAACAGCAGACGGCCTAAAATAATTTTTAAAAAAACTGAAATTTCAAAACACAAATGTGGAGAAGTAATATGAACTGATGAATTATTACAATGGTTTGTATTACTATCGTTTTACTTTTTATTTTATCTAGATGTTAACGTTGTCTTTACCTAAGTTTCATACGTTACTAGTTTTTGGTTACTTCCGAAAAGAAGGTCACTGCTACACTATTGGTTCGTTAACGAATTAGTATGTTATTTTTTTAATCTATCCTTAAGAACACAGTAAATTCGTTGAAACAAGAGAACTGTACGGTATTTATCATTTTCCTTCTTCATCGATAAAATCATTCTTTTGGAGAATCTTGGATTTTTATTTTTTAATTAGAAGAAAAGAGAGTAGATAGGAGACAGTCACATTCACAGTCATTGAAATCGGAGCTGGGAAATCATTCGTTTAGTGCATAGACATACCTATTTAGTAGTAATTAAATGCAAAGGGTCAACTGTTTTAGTTTAATGAAAAAGAAGGATCAAACTTTCAAAAAGTGGGAGACGATTACCAGCTTAATTTCGTGAAACAAGGTTAAATAGTAGTTAAAAACACTGGGCACTGAGAATGCATTTTCAGTGCAAAATAATTTTTAAATCCAAGATCATAAAGTTTACAAAGAATAAGTACACTTGAGAATAATTCTGAATCAAATAATCCGGCATCTACAACTACTAATCGAGGTTGCTACAATATGCGCATAGTGACATGGTACAGACCAAGAGTTAGTGATTCAATTGACTGGTATCATGTGTTGGTCTATTTGAACTTAGCTTTCTTCTGACATAAACCTACTAGTTATTATTAAACATCCAGGTAAACGGCTCTGTATATGGAAAACATGGAGCGGGACTAAGATATTTGATGTGTGAATGACGTCATTCCGAACATATAAATAAATTGAATTGTGGTTAGAGATAAAAACCAGAATTAACGTTTGATCCTCTTGATGACTCTTTAGATGGATACACTTGCTTACTACCAACAATAAGCAAACGCAAACCCTTACAAATATGTAATATATCAGTTAGGCGGGTTAATTAGAATCTGCACTCAATAGATCAGTGTTTAACGCTTTAGCATTAGAAGTGAAATTTACTTGATTAGAGCCTCAATGTGAACATCCGGCTAAGGAATTGTAAAGAGACCTATAGGCGCGTCATGGATTTCGCTGTTACCCACAAACTAACTTTATTAAAACAGAAGATATCAAAAAGTCAGTTAAAGGAATCACAGTAACAATGTAGAAATTTAAACTGAAGAATATTATGAAACTAGGATTAAATTTTATGAAAATAGCATTACGTTCGGAAATAAACAGCACTGCCATGTGCCATGATTTTCACAACAAGTTGAATTATCTGTACAATAGACATCACTGTTAGGACAAGAAATATTATTCCCAATCTTTGTTGGCAGTGGTAACAAGAGAGTAGTCAATGAAAGCTTCTTCGATTCATTATCTGATAACGACTCAAAACGTTTCGTACACTCTTGTGAAGATAAATCGCATACGTAACCACCAGGACAACAGTGTTCACCATCACTACAGCATACAGCCTGAGGGTTGTAACAAAAAGTTTACATCCATGAAGTTTGATATAAGTTTGATATAAATGTTTGATCATAAATAAAAGGAAATATGTGGCTATCAACTAGTTGGTAGTAACCTCGAACTCTACTTCACCTAATTTGATATTATCTATAGCCCTGACACATTCGAAATGTATTTCAATACTATACTTGGTGCACGAGTTAATCAATCAGGATGTAATTTGTAATAAAAAGAAAATACTTATTGATTCTTTGTGATTTAACAAGCACACAAAGATACCTAAAATCATTCACACCCTTACACCAAGCTGCTTTTTTATTTGTTTGGACTACCATTTCCCAACTCTGCATATAATGCGATTAACCGATTTTTTTTAGATTTCTATGAATGTGGTAACTAGGATAGTTATGTGTATCTAGCCACATTCGATTATCGAAGGCTTACAAATTATCATGATGTTGAATACTGGAGAATTCAAATGAAAACGTTGATATAGTTAAAGCATTTTTCTCTTTATCTATTCTATGAAAAAGTGATAGACAAATACATTAGAACTTGTGTTTTGATAAGGAAAGATTAACTACTGAAAGTGAAGTGGTTGAAAATTTCCGTGATCGGTGATGAATCATCAATACTGAGATGTGTTTTTTGAGCAAATTAAACATACTAAGTGTATTAAAAAGAAATTCGTCGCAATAGTGCTCAGCTAAAGCTAAGAATTCCTCATCGTAATTATACTGTTAACAGTAACGAAATAATAAGCAGACATATAACTTGTATTCCAGTAACAAAACATATGAATTGTCTAAATTAAACTATGTAAATGTGAAAGTACTAGTTAATGCTTTGCGGATTGAATGCGGAAAATGAATAACTTGCAAGAATATGAAGACGCATTCTGAAAACTTTTGAATCGGATCACAAGAAGGTATCAGTAATTTGTGAGAGGAGTGACTTGAATGTAATTGGTATGTAACAATGCGTCAAATAATCTGTAGCTACACAGGAGCTCAAACCAAGCCATATTGAACCCTGTTATTATAATTTACTACAAAAAGGCGGTGGCAAGATGTATACTGATAAACGCGACTTACGGGAGATCAATCATTCAAAGGCAAATCTAATACTGTAATAAAAATTAATCTCATTAATATATCAACCACCTGAATGTAGAAAAATCGAGGGTGGGCATCTAAAGAAACGGACAGAGAATGAATTTTGTCTTTTCCTATAGCTCAATATGGAAATGTTGAAACAGTTTGCTGATTGATGCATTGATAGAATATTCAAGATTCCGTCTTTGTTTACACAGATCTAGAAGCCCAGTATGAATATTTCATTAGTTTACTTTGGTAGCTTTATGCCGGAAGCAAATATCATAACTGCATTTGACAGTTTAATGCAGTCGATATCCAGTCACTAACAACATAGAGCCCAGCACATAGACGCGTTAACTTAAATCAAGTCCGTTGTTTGACGGATATCTCGCCTACACCACAAGTGATGTAATGTGGTAAAAGCCAAAACGTGTTCTCGAATCTGTGCACAGATTTCGTCAGACCGACCCACCAAGGGTGGTCAGATCTCCAAGACAGATGAAATGGTCAACATACTTAATTACTTACTTCACTGTCTTTGATAAATCTATGCGATAATGTAGACCATTTCTGAAGTAACATTTTGTATTTTGAAAGAGGGAAATACATTCCAAGAACTCTCGGATTGCTACTCAAAGTGTTTATAAGACAGCATAATGTCAGAAACTTTACTGAATACAATTAAGTCACCTTAATATGTTAAGTCTAAATTAAGTAATTTGATTGAACAATCCCTGAAAATTCAGAAGAAGTGCAACTTCTCAAGGGATAAATATGAAAAAATCAAATAGCATGAGAGATACGAGGGAGTTCTGATAAACATCACTTGAGAGCGACAATTTAAATCACAGTAAACCAGACGTTCTGACTCAATAAATAGTGTTCGAATAGAGCCTAAAGTCTGTGTACTTCTGAGATAAACACTGCCGTAGAAACTCTCAGTATATGGAGTCGATTATTGTAATGAATATAACTATTGTCAGGTGTCGATAAGTAAGACTTTCATTTACATTATAATATTAAAACGCCCTGCTAATACTTGCTATTGAACAATTTTATTCAGCAACTTAATGCATTAATGC
Organism: Schistosoma japonicum; assembly: GCA_025215515.1. NCBI lineage: Eukaryota > Metazoa > Platyhelminthes > Trematoda > Strigeidida > Schistosomatidae > Schistosoma > Schistosoma japonicum. The sequence goes on along the minus strand of CM046067.1, from coordinate 5,876,018 downwards.
AATAAAAAGAGAGGTGCTAAGAGTAAAAGAAATGAAAATGGAGTAATTATTGGCTATGTAATACTTTTCACTCTAGATCTATTATTATTATTAACAAATTAATTACATGACTACAATAAACAACAAAATGTTCAACATGAAGTTAGCTGAACTATGGTAGATATATACAAGTTGGTAATTTAAGACAAATCACCTTTACCTGTGATATACATTAAATCTTATGTGAAAATAACGTGACAGATGACAATAGAATTAAGGTGGTTTTTCGGAGATTAGTTTCCAATTTGTTCATTGTATTCATCACAGAATGATCTCAGGGAGAACTGGAGAGATTATTTGTCATGGTGTGAGACTTTTAGTAGTGCGCGTCCATGACCACTTAATTGAGACCAATCTGTGGTGAATACAACCAATAAACAAATTTTAAAGAAATTATTTTACACTAAATATAGTAGTCAGCACACTAGTAACCGACATCAAAACTCTCTCGAAGTTCTAGTGAGAAGTCATGACTGGTGAAGCTCGAAAAAGTCGAAGGGAAGACGGTTATTGCCTATAGAATTGGATGATCGTGAAAATTTTATAACTGAACACTCGCCATGTGATGCTGATATTCATGCATTCGTCGTGAGACCTGACAGTGATCAGACTTAATTCCTGGTTGGGTTGTGGGTACACACTGCCATTGGTGAGCTTCATCTTAGAACGAAGTAGCTGTTCAGTGCTCCTTGTTTTCAGTGGTACCAACTTAGATCAATCTACTACTATACACAAAACGGATAAAAATGTAGAAAGGAAACTAAATCCATATAAACATCTTCCCATTAAACAAAATAAAAAAAGAATTTTAGGAGAATGCAGTGAAAATCATACTAACTGAGTGTTGAAGAATTTTACAATATTATCGAGTAACCAGTAAACTGGATGATTGACGATCTGCAGATAAATGTGTTATTTCGACCACTCCTTCCGTTATAAGAAGACAGCACCATCGGAGATGAGGGTAGGTCTCAGGGAGATATTTTGCTGCCGTCACATTTCAACACAATTGGCAATATTCCATCAACCAAGGACCTTAACCTGCCACATTTAGTCTCACAACTCTTAAAATGGTATGCCTAAAATGCGCTGATTAGGAATTTAGTGAGAATGGGAACCAAGTGTTTGCGTCAGACACACTACTATGCTAAGACAAATTAATTAAGTTATGTTTACATTAATTATGCAATTAGGTGGTTTACAGGAAATCGATTAGGATATGAACAGTCTTCAGAAATCTAAATAAGAAAGTACGACCAATTAAACCAGCCCAATTATGAAGTGAGGTTGATCGCCAGTCGATGAAATTATGAGACAATCATGCTACAACTACGTATACTGACTGAAATTAGAAATTCGGGTTACTTTGGTTATCGTGCGATAGAAAGATAACGTGCTCAAAATACTGGAAGATATGTATTAGATGTCCAATGATTAATTTAGGCAGCCAAATCTTCAGAATTCCAGTCGGTATTCTAACCCATGCTACAGCACGAATATTCGTTAATGATCAGCAGTGCCTACAAAACATTGTTGAAATCTATTCTTAAATACTAAATAAATTATATATGATGGGTTAATTCTGTTGATATCTACGTAACAACGGCTAGTGGTTAAATTATTTGGCATTTAACTACTAAACTTTTGATTCGAAACCCGCTCCAGATACTACAGTTTAAAATAACACATAAAAGCGGAAATTTTGTTTTTAATTAGATTTTTGTCAGGCTTTAATATACAATAATACTTATATGCAAATATGAAAAATGTTAAGCCAATCAAGGTAATTTATGAGATAATGGTGCTGATGAAACAGGCGGATTACAAAAATTATCATAACCAGCAAGAAGTGCGAATTGATAGTCCAAGAGTGTACAAGTAGTAGTGATAAGAACAACAAAAGCAACTTGAAATATTTCAACATAGAAAGTAGAATAAAACTTATTGAGGTAAACATATTAACATTATGGTCGTCAAAAATAATTATGCAATAAGGAGATGTGAATAAACAGTTCTAGTAAAATAGATAGTGTAAACAATAAACGAAAGGTGGGCAAGGGAAAGACAAAACAAAGCAAGACCGAAGATGTGCAAAGTTCATGGAATCATCTATTCAAGTTTCACTTGGCGACGAAAGATAAGGATGCCACATATTTCTTTGGAATTCACAAACTAGGGTTATTGGTTCGAATCCTCATACCTTGTGTTATGTGTAAAAGGCAGATTCGGACCCCATTAGCAGATTGCGGTGGTATGCGGCATATGATTTTAGATGACTTTGTTCTTTCAATTACCTCTTCACTATCTATCAGATAAGCTAGGATGCAGTTGCGGACTCTCTTTGTCTGGATTTTTTCAAACAATGTTGAAAGGTGCTCATCAATTCGTTGGTTAAGTTGTCTAATTGTATGCCTTATAGATTGCTGCACAGGAGCAGTTGAAGTGGTATAAGCATATAGAAGAGGCGAATTCAGATAACTTATCCTTAGTTTGAATGAGTATAACAGGTCGAATTGAAAATGAAAAGCAAAGTTTTGCTAAGTAAAATACCCTTTTTACTGCCTATACTATTCTGTCGTAAAGAACATCACTAGTGACATCTCCATCAAATTGTAATTTAATAAATAAGAATTTCGTGCTAACGGACTACGTCACTAACTTCTATTTCTTCAATCATGTATCTCTTTACAAACGCTTTCGGATATCTTAATTCAATCAGAGTATTGTTGATAAACTCTAATTCCTGCTTCTTTGCCCTGTTATTTAAGTATTTAACATGATTTCTGTTGTACCGGAAGGGGTGTGAAGCTTACAATGAAATTCTTTCTGTATACAATGTTGCTTACCCATACATCTTCCCATCTGCTTGATGAGATTCTAAGGATATGCAATTTGTTATAGCATTAGTGATTGGTGAGTGAACAATATTTAGCTGCACTAATAATTTTTCTCTGAATACATTCTGATCGACGATAATAAAAGTATCATCGATACTTTAGTAAAAGTGCAGTTTATTAAGTTTCTTTGACGGATCCATTTTTTAATTTTGCAAGGAAAAAATCTGCTAAAATCGGGCCTAAAGGTGGGTGCATAGCTATTCTATTAATTTGTCTACAGTACGTGTTGTTGAAGACAAAATGGACGTTCAATGTGCATCTTAACAATAGTTCTTTGATAATAGCCTTCAAAATTTCAATATACATATACATATTTTTTTTCTAGTAGTCAACTGTTTTAATTAGGGGTGCATTCGTAAAGAAAATATACGTTTACTGGTTAAATCCATTCTTTATCCTCATAATGAAATCAAGAACGCCCTTGACGCTCCGATTTGTGTAAGGATTCCAAGATTCGAACGAGTCATTTTGCAGTTTTATGGAATGGCGAATGACATGTATCTCACACTGGGCGTAAGAGGAAGCCCTATTTTATTAACTTGGGGTAACCCACAAAGATGTGATGTGTTTGATCCCGTAAGTTTAAAAGAATCATGAATGGTTGATGTAACGATCCCTTTTTGTTTTAGCTCCTAAAGTGAATTCGTCAATAAATTTCCAGCCTATGAATTTATATCCATACTCTAGTTAAGTTTTTAAAATTTCGTTTGCTTCGCCAATCCGAAGTCAATTTTTTCTTAGATGTGTTCTTGTTATGTTGGACCACTAAAGAAGAGTGAGAAACTTCCAGAACTGTGTTATTAAGATCTAATTCATTTGTTTTGGTCATAAGTCGTAAAGACTAATAATTGGCGAAGGGGGTGGTCACACTAAAAAAAACAGCAAATCAACATAGTGCGAATCAAGCTCACACATTTCGTAGTGGAGTAGGTTTTAGTAACTGGACAAATGAAAAAAAACAGCCCAGTTAGTGGTCAGTCCGTAAATCAATAAAGCATCAGTGACTCATTTTTGTTTAGTACTGTGTTGCGTGAAATCGAGGTCAAAAAAAAACCCATTACATTTGAGCAGATGGAGTTGTGGTTTCGATAGTAGCAGAGAGTGCTTTTAGCTGCTCAAGCTCAAATGTTGGAATCAGTGCTATCAAAATATTTTGGTCCAACCAAAAAAGTTCAGAATTAAATGTTGCTGCTCCAAGAAATCCGGAGAATGGATTATTAGTGTCTGCTTCCGTCGAAATTAAGAAACTGACGCAGTCCCTATCATATTTCCCGAGGAAGCAGAGCAAGAAAATGACACAGTCACTACCATTGTTCCTCAGATAGTGGTGGCATTGCCGGAGTCTGATGTTACTGAGTCCCCATGTGCACGAGCCAGTAGCCCACATCAGAAAACAGTCGTTCTTGGTACATGTAATATGGCCTGCATTCTGGGCAACATGCCCCAAGTGTCTGCTGTATACACAAAGAACCTGAAGCATTCAATAAAAAGCATCAAGCCTTGGGAAGTTGGTGCCATTGTAAAAGTGCACTCCATATGTGATCGAGTCATTGACTTCCTAAGAAGTTGTAACAATATCGACTTAAAGACTATACATGCACGATATAAAGTGCTGACCTGGCTACCACGCAAGGACCCCACAATTTTCCGTGGAGGAGGATATCAGTGGTAGATTGTGGTTGTTTGCATAAATTGTAATTAATCCATTTTCTTTTCTTTTTTAGTAATTTTGTAGTTGTACACGACCACATTCAGATTCGAATGAATGCACGAAGCCCTGTCATTATCTTATTTTTCAAAAAGGGGAGGTGTTATGTCGGACGATTAAAAGGTGAGGAACTTCCAGAACTGTGTTTCAGGAAATAATTCATTTATTTTGGTCGTGAGTAGTGTAAACATTACAGTTCTATTATTTTTTTACAATTAGGGGGTCGTGGAGATAGTTGTCAATCCTAATATCACGAATTGTTCTGAATCAGACAACTATTGATCACCTGGAAGCACTGGACAGCTGTTTCATCCTAGTATGGGACTCTTCAGCAGTGCGCATCCACGACCCCGTTGGGAATCGAATCCAGGACCCTCTGGCTCCGCGACGAGCGCCTTACGATTATTGTTACGTTTCTCTTACCCCATCCTCCTGTTTAGCATATTTAGTGTTATTATATTGTCTTTGATTATGGACTACAGTTAATAAGTGGTGTACAAGTTGTGCCTATCCGCTACTACTATTTCCTTAGTTCTGTACTAATGTTAGTTTTCTAATTGGTTCGCTGTGTGGTCTGATTTTGTGTATAAATAAAGGCATAATTCAAATATAATTCGATCCGATCTGATTCTGTCTGTTTGGCTCATCAATCGTTGTTTTTCCTCTATTCCGGGTTGGGGACTGGAAGCCGCGGGGCGGACGTGTCTGTACAGTGATTAGCAATCATCAAGGGTATTGTGTATTTTCACAATAGATAACAATTGACGGCGGGCTTAAAACGAACCCAACTTACACAGTCATTGGTCATAAGTCGTAAAACATAACGGTTCTATATTATCCATTACAACAAGTTCATCTCTTTTATCATGCCCGCTTATTAAAAGCGTTTATTTTCTCTTAGCTTTTTTAAAGCATCCTGATGCGGTTTGTTTAGAAGGACTTCTAGTGGCATATTTACCACTTTCGTATTGTTGGTAGTTAACAACTAACATGGATTTAAACTTAGCTAGTTCTTCATGTGATATCGGGATCCAAATCAGTAGTTTTCTAACTGTAAGTCAATATCTCTTTGGTTAATCTTATTTCCATAGCCTCTAGTTGTATTCTGTCTAAACAGACAGAGTAATTCGGACAGTTTCTCTCCGGTTTAGTCAATTAGATAGCAGTACTAGCCCTCATATACAACTCAAAGCCAATCATGTAAATTCAATCTTGGAACATGAGTAAATCAATCACATAGATGCACGTTCTCATTAGTAAATCTTAGTAACATTAAGTATTTTCTAAATACATTATGTAGCTCAGTGATTTGCTTATGTAATCGATCAGGTTTTTGAGACAGTGAAAACCGAAAAAGTAAGACATTTTCTGGTAATAGCATTTTAGCAGTAGGGAGTTAAGAATTAAAAACACCGCTGTTACCTCCTAGACAAAAGACTATTTTCGAAAAGTACCTGAGATAGCTCCATTATGATATAATCAAAGAAAAAAAGGGAAACACCGAACCATTTTGAATACTCAGTAGGAGCCACATTAATACTAGCGTGTTAACAAGTTACTCACATTTTCAACAGGACAACAACCCCACACTCCAGTTTTTAGTTTGCAACAAGTTTGATCATCATTACAACGAGATTTTGTATCTGGACACAACTGTGTGTTATTGAGTGTTAATGCAACAGGATATAAACTACTTTGACTGTTGTATAAATGTCCATGTGATTTATGCAAAGCTTTGTAACATCCGCTAGAGGATGAAGAGCAGAGATTCTATATGTATGAAGGAAAGAACATTACCACACCCTGCTTAACGGGAAGCATATGAAACAGGTAAATGTAGTGTTGTAAAAGCAATACAGAAACAAAACTACCCCATGAATAAATCTTGGGATTTCGTGGTGCTAGAAAAAATAAAAATAAGCTATTTTCTTCTTCTTTATAGAACTGTATTCTTGACGTATGACTGTAAGATTGGCAAATCTTTTACCACCTCACAAAGTCATTTTATCCCTATTGTTATAGAAAAATGAAGCGATATAAATTTGGTTTTCCAGGAGTATCAATTTTTCAGCACTTTCGTCTCCTTAATTTCATTCGGAGTAATCCTAGTTGTTACTAAGTTGTGTAGAAGGTTGATGGTCCATCTCGTTCGCATAAATCCAGTTAGGGATTCGAAGATGAACTGATTACAGTAAATAGCAGAATCATATGAAATATTATTATAACTAGTGACTATCCTGTGACTTTAAATTGAAAATATAACCAATCTACGAAGCATATATCCATGTACTTGGTTGTGAGGCACATTTTAATTGTGTGAGGGCTAAAGACATTATCTAGTTGGCCATATGGTAGCAGATGGAGAGGGATTCGAACATGTGATCCAATGAATAGAAGTCAAGCCAACGAGCTTCACCAGACTGTATATGCACTCATTTTGGAAATTGTAGTTCACAAAAGTCGTGAATTAAGATGGTTGTAGATAGCGTTGACTAATAGATCAAAAACTTGAAAAATTAAAGCAAGTATCAGGTACACAAGTAACATGTAGTAATGAGAAGTGTTAGAAGTACTATGAATGCTAGGTAATCGAGGATAAATGAAACTGATGAGAAGCCATAAGTATAGTTCGCATAACGATGTTAACCTAGGACTATTATCGTTACCATTCCTAACGCGTGCTTGGCCTTGAGGGCTAGTAATGCTACTAGTAATAATACTCTCCTGCCTCAACATAACTGGGTGAAAAGTGGGTCAAACCTGAAAATTAGGGGTTGGAGATTGGACGTCTTAACCACTGAGCTGTCCACAGATATTTTAAATACATAAAATATTATCTACTTACACAAGGACATTGTTCAATGAGACCACTCATCCCACAACGTCTTATTAAGCTTAAGAATGTAAATGAAATTACAAGGGGTGGAAAAACTTGTACAACTTATAACTGGTAGATCTAATGAAATCTGCATAAGACAGGCTCTTGTTATTCATCTTCAATCATTCATAGTTTCTGGCTTCATGTGTACTTGGTTTGACGGTTTAGTTGAGGCACTAATATGAAATACTCAAATTACCATTGAGACTTGCCTTATCACAACCACCTTGTGCAGAAATTCTAAATGTAAACAATAGTAAAACCACGTCAGTAAGACAAATTATAGAAAAACAATACACTCAAAATACCCAGGATGTAGGAGCCATGACAATGTTGAGGTAATTACCAAAAAAAATGCCATCAGATTAAAGTCAAGTAAAATTGTGAATTGACCAGAGTCGTACATTTAAGGCATTGAAGTCTCATTGAAAGCTACTGCGTTTCCAATTGAGCTGGATTCAATAACTTTTATTTTAAAGTAGCAACAATAATAAGGACAACAGCAATGGCAAAATCACTTGCCAGCTTTTCAGCCTAAATTAGGGCTTTGTAGCAGAAAATGTAAGTCAACCAAGATGCGTTAGCATTTCAAGCCACTGAGATGTAAGGATTAACATTATTTTTTAAGGGTAAGTTGTAACAATGTACTATTGGTTCAAATATACCAGGAAAAGTTATAACAGTTATCTTCGATGTAGCCTTTTAAATATCATGATTTACAAAACTCACATTAATAATTCTACCTAAGACTTTGGAAATATAATTAACTGTGGGAACATTTGATGGTTACTAAGAATAATGTGACGATTAATGGATATTTTAACAAAACATATAAAATGACAAATTCATGAACAATATCATAGCTTACTGGGGAGACGGGGCAACATGCCCATTTTCCTTCTGAATTACGACAACAAGTTGTATTAGCTGGGCATTCAAATAATGGATCCGGACAGACAACACCAGAATAAGCCATAGAATACTTGGCTGAAGACTGCTGCGATTTTGTTCTCCAGCTATTTTTAGATGGATTGACATTTGGATTTAAGCGTGCAGGAGCTGAAGCTGATATAAGATGCAGGGTGTCGAAGAGTTTGTCCTTCTTAGAAATTTCGTCGAAGTTTGGTGGTTTACATACATGATGCACCATATCACACACTGAACCGTGAGGGCAACAATGTCCACCATCTGGACAACAAACAGCCTATGAATAAAATGATAATAACACATAACCAACAAACTTTAGATGATCACTAGGATGAGACTTTAAAAAGTTAGTCATTTGGCAAATATAGTATTTCATGTACTGGACCAAGGTATACGCTTAGTGCGAGGATTACTGATAATATCCAGTTCCTGAAAAAGAATTCAAATATGCATTCTAATGGATTAAATTTGGGTACTTTACAGCTAAGCCATGTACTCAAAAGACATCCTACTAATTCCAAGTTGAAAGTAAAATGTTTGAACAAGTGATAAATTATATGAAAGAACGCGAAAACTGATTGGAATGCTTTAAAAGGAGCATCTGAGGGTTTGTTAGGCATACAAAATAATGTAATGTGATAACCAATGGATCCAATTTCGCAACGCCATATTAAGATAGAGTTGGATGATTTCCACTTAAAAGATAATAAATAAAATGATTCTTTAACATGTTCCATCATTTCATAAAATGTGTGCTTTTTCTATTTTTTTTCACTTGATTTCAACATTCGACAACTATTTACGGTGTGAAAATTGCTGCAGCAACATGTTCAAGACATCGATATTAGTAATTTAGAATATCGATGCTAATTGAATCGTGATATCTCCTAAGCCAAAACACGTGTTACTACCGAACCCTAACTTTATTTACATTGTGTTGTCACTGAATATAGTTAACTTAGCGAAGGAGACGATAACCGAACTCAGCGTCATTGATTATCATCAAGCCCGAAGAATGCTAAAACAGAGATCCGGTGGATCTATGGTAGTAAATAAGATCCTTGGAACAGTAAAGAGTGACAGATGTCAAATAAAGGACAATTAACGAGAAGACTCGTTTTTTGATAATTTGTTAGTGTATGCAAATACTTTGATTTCCTTTAACATGGCCCACGATTTGGATCCGACATCCGTGACAGAAACAATAGTAAACTGCCTACTCATTATGTTGCAAAAGGAAAGGATAGAATTGGGCGCTTCCATGGATAACGAAGACATTAGCCCAAGATTTTCCGAAATATTAGCGCTCGTGAAATTGTGCTAATCAATCATTAGGAAGATTTTCAAATATAAAACAGTCTATGCGTGAGAAGAACGTCTGCGGTAAACACTTATAAACCTGGAGTCGAAGAATTCGAATGCCCTTTTTTGCTATGACAAACACTATTGGAAGAAATGCAATATATTCCTAAATCTGAGCGCGAAAGGTCACCATATGTAAGAACGACAGAATTATTTTATGTGCTATAGAGGACACAGCGAAAATTGCTGTTTAGGACTGCTAGAAGACCTTTGTAGTAGCAATCAACACCACTCATTGTTGCATAAAATGCCTAAAGAAATCTAGAATAAAAATCGTACTAATGATGAATCACTTGGATGTTTCTTCAATCAGTCGAAAAATATGCGCCACAAGAAGACTTAGCCGAAATATAGACGTGAATAAAGTTAATGAAAATCCTATAAACGTATATTTAATCCTTAATTTATATTCATTGGATGATTTTAAAATTTCATTTGTGCCTGGATAAGAAAATGATCAGAAAAATGTGTAAAATAGGTATTATTTCTTGAAATAAAATCAGCATCACTAACTAAATGTGGTTTTTGCTCAGGTCGTGTTAATGAAAGTCTGTGATCGATTTGAGTATCTGTCACAAAGTGGTTGCTTGATTCAGTGGCTCCAAAAGGGTTAGTAAAGTATGAGTTAGTCGAATGAGCTACCTTGAATACAGTTGTATGTGACTATGTCATAAATGTTCACAATTCATGGATACACACGATTCACCAGTGTCATAAATACGCTGAATATCCTAATATTGATATGATGGGCAACGAGTACTTTGATAACCTTCGAAATCGATATTTATCAATCACTGCCGTATTAAATTACTTGTAATTATGTCAGCTTCTTGTAAAAAAATTTCTTACACACGCGTGTCATCTTGCTTCATAAAGTAATGCATATTTGCCGACAAGTTGTTCTGTCTTCGTATATCCAATCACTAGGAACAGTCGCCTGGCTACAACTAATTGAAAATAATTGGTCGATTATCTTACAGTCAATACATTTCATACAATCCTTCCATCTGTTATAACAAACATATAGAAATTCAAGCGCATTCACTAGATTTGGTAACTTAATCTATCGAATAACATTTACTAATTACATGGTAAAATAGAAATGCGAATGTGAAGGAATGAGACACCACTCCTCGACGTTAATCAGTAATGAAGATTATTTTTAAACCGAATGGATACACTATAATCCTGTTCTTATATGCTGCATCACAACTGAGTAGATACGATGCTTGAATACGTCAAATATTGCTTTGAAGTCTTGCACTAATAATAGGCCGAGAAATGCAGAACTATCAAATTTCGGAGGCGACGAAGAATACTCGTCGATTGCATTGGAGAAAAGTCGCATTACATCAAAAACCAGTTCAATTTTTAGGACTGATTAATGAATGCCATCTACATACTACAGTCATGATATGTCGCCTACAAAAGATAAGTATTCTAGATAGAACTCTTAAATAAGTTGAATGGGAAGACTAAAAGAGTGATAAAGCAAGAAATTGTCTATTACTGGTTGATTTTCCAGTAACCACTAAACTCTAAGGTACAAATTAAAGCACGGAAAAACTGTAGATAATATTCTTATACATTTCAGTTGTACGGTTTATTCAGACAGAAATACGATTGCAAAATGTTTTAAATACAAAATGGGATCGGTGCTAAATGGATAAGTCGAATGACTAATACACAGCAAAAATCCAACGATACCAGTCTACATGCAATAAAGAATACGTGAACTATGAGACGATTTAATATCTCAAAGAATGCATGAAATAATGAATTGATGTTATATGAAATATGAAAAACAAAAATCCATTAATGTTAGATATGAATCATATGGAGATTTATAACATAGAATATATAGAAAGTCAGTAACAATATTAATACCGGCCTTCCATAACACGTATTTATGTAAATTTCTAGAACCGTAGGCGTTAGCAGACTGATCAGACAGCAGCATAATAACCAACATTATTAAGAAAAGTTATTTTAATAACAAAGCTTACATTAGTTAGTTTACAGCAACCCCATTTCTCATGTGACATTGGACAACATGTAGTGTTATCACCGCACACTGACAGACGGTCGGGACACACAATATGTTCTGGTGATAGTATCTTATATAGTACGTCAAACTCATCCGATCTTAACTCACTGCTTATTTTCTAGAAATAAAGGAAAAGTGATAGCAGACGAGAAGCAGAGTATTCTGAATAAAAGCTATTGCATTTATGTACACAAAATGTAAAACTCTTGATCCTAAAATGTAGATAAAATGAGTGAAAAATCAAGCTTGGCATTGTGTAGACACAGGGTAATACATATGTCAGAAGCATAACACATAATATGATCCTGGGACTGGTGCGCAACGTCACTGTATAAAGTACTTCCTTTACTAGCTGGCTTTGTTCGTAATCTCGTTTCGCTTCCGGAAGAATTGAAACAAGTGGTTAGCGGGTGCATACAGGATTGATTCATAAAATTGGATGTTTAAAATGTAACTACTTATTATTATTTATGGCTACAATAATATTTACTCAATGATCTGTACCCTCAACAATGTTTTTAGAATCGATAAGGTAATAAAAATGAATGGATCACGAAGATACTTATTAAATACTTTCCTCCCTCCGCCCCCCCCCCCGGACACAGCATAATAACGTATTTTAATTACACGTTTATATTTTCCCTACAAACATACTACAATTGCACTTTTTCAGTGTTCTTACAAATTTTGACTACTCAGTTGCATTTCACATAAGCAAACCAGATTACGAGGCAAAAAATTATTAAGAATTCCAAGAGCTTATTGAAACACATCACACTAAGCTTATTAACTTAAAGTATGTTAGGATTTATATCAGCGAATCTCAACACTAAATAATTCATATGATTTGGCTAATCAATTTATGAAACGAGAGAGATGTTGCTATGTCCTAAACACCACAATCTGATTTTCCAGAATAGGTTGAAAAGGACTTTATAATACTTTGTATTCTTCGATCCTAATCTGATTGATTCTTTCTATCCCACACATTTGCATATACCATGGAAGGCTCAATATCTTCAACAAGGTCTGCATGATATGGTTACCTGACATCCTATTATTTTTTCAGTATAATATAAACGTCGAGATATAACACTTGGTCATAAAAGTTCTTCAGTCAACTAGACAAAAACAGAGAACTTGGCTTACGCTGCTACAGAGTATCAGCAGTCAATCAGTCAATTAGTCAGTTACAATGTAGAACTTGGTACATGGGTACATCAGTTCAAATTGCCATGCCTCAATTAGCTGATAGAGATTAAATTGTCGGACCAAATCCCAGAGTAGGGGAGGTAGTTACAGAGTAAGTACTAATGGAAAGGCATAGAGATCAGAGATGAGATTTGAGATAAAAAGTGATTCAGTAAAGAGAAAATTATAATAAGCTCAAAAATTAGAATTTGGAGGAAGACAAGGAGTGGATGCACCTGCGCCATTGCAATCGATTTTGAGCCATATCACCTAAAGTCTCTAACCATTTGTTACGATCATCGTGTGGGCCCCAACCAGATAGTCTACATCTATTAACATGACTCAGCCCAATTGTCAATGACTTCATGGATTGGTGCCATGTTTTCGTTGGGCCACCCCTAGCTTTCTTCCAGCCTACTCCCACACCAGACAACATTGCTCGTTCGAGGTAGACGGTGGTCAGGCATACTCAACACATGTCCTAACCACCTCAGCCGGTGAAGATTTACTACTTCATCAATAGACTTACGGTGTTTACCTAGTACTCTATTCCTAACCCATGCATTGCTTACTCGGTTGTCCCAGCAAACACGAGCGATGTTTCGGAGACATCTATGATCGAATTCTAGGAGCCTACGGATATCCTCTATCCTTAAAGGCCATGTTTCACATCCATAAAGTAAAACGGATCTGACTGCTACGCAGTAAACGCGTCTTTTTGTCATTAAACGAATGTCTCGCCTACGCCACAAGTGACGCAGGTTGGCAAAAGCCGATCAGGGCCTTATGTATACGTGCCGAGAGTTCATCGGACACTAGACCATTAGGACTGATGAGGCTCCCGAGATAAGTAAAACGGTTAACACATTCAATAGTTTCACTCCCTATCACTAACTTTGGTGCCGAATTAAGCCAGTCCTGAAGTAGCATTTTGCATTTGGACGGGGAGAATCGCATCCCAAACATGCTTACGTTCAAGTTTAAGGTAGTCAAAAAATTCTGCATTCTATCAGCATCTTCACTCAGTAGAATTATATCATCTGCATATTCTAAGTCAGTAAGTCTATCTCCTGGGAGGAGGTCAACCCCTGAGAAATCAGACGATGACAATGGTAACTCTAAAAGTATGTCCATGATAAAATTAAATAAAAATGGAGATAGCGGACAACCTTGACGAACACCACTAGAGGTGGTCAATTCCGAAAACAATCTGCCATAAGCTCTAACACGACATGTGGTGTTCGAGTAGAGAGCTTGTATAAGGTTAATGTACTTCCTCGGTACACCTTTCAATGACAGACATTGCCACATAACCTTACGATCAATAGATTCGAACGCCGCTTAAAGGTCAAGGAATACATCTATTGTTGGGCGTCTGAAAGTGTGCCTATGTTCCTGAACCTGCCTAAGTGTGAATATTTGGTCTATACAACCACGTCCGGGTCTGAAGCCACCTTGGCTTTCTCGGGTTTGCTCTTCACGAGCTTTAGTTAGACGTCGAAGTATTATTGAAGCTAGTATTTTAGACACTATATTCGTTAAACTGATTCCTCGGTAATTGTCACACGAGGACTCCTGTCCTTTCTTAAAGACCGGAATGGTTAGTGTTCGACACCAGTCAGATGGGATTACGTCTAGTTCCCAAATTCTAGCCAAGATCTCAGTTAATCTGGCTGCTAAGACTGGACCACCTTCCTTAAATATCTCAGGGGTCAATCCATCTGGTCCTGCTGCTCTCCCTTGCTTCAAGTTTCCAATAGCCTTCACAACCTCATTGAGACTTGGGGGACCAATGCTAATTTGCCATTCAGATTGTTTGGGGATGGTGGGCAGCAGGGATGATGCCGTGGGCCAGTTGAACTGTTCCCTAGAGTGTTCTGCCCATCGGTCTAATCTTCTGGATTGATAGTAAATAATGGAACCATCTTTTTCGCAGATAGTTTCACTTACAGTTGGGTTCCTGATACCCGTTTCCTTGATAAGTCTGAACAGTTGCCTACTGTTACCTATTGCCGCTGCCTTTTCCATCTCTTTAGCTTTCGCCACCCACCACTACTCACGATCATTGCGTAAGCTTTTGATTAGTTTGTGTTTAAGTTGCCTACGTTGCTCATCATGTTCAGAACCAGATGGGATGTGCTGCCGAGTATCTATCAGTTCAGCAGATGCAGCTGAAATCCACTGAGTTTTCCTAACCTTTTGGTCTAGCTTATTAATAGATATTACTGCTCTTTCAACAGCTTTTTGGATATCATTCCAGGCTAGCTCAGGTTGAGAACAGTTTACGCCGTTTACTAATTGGTTTTTTAGTTGTTCCTGGAATGCATTCTTGACTTTTACATCATTAAGTCGAACTCTGGGGGGAATCCTTGTCGTGGATCTTTTACGTCCAGTGAGTCACAGACTAATACGCGCTCGCACTAAGGCATGATCTGAGTCTAAACATGTGCTCCAAAACGAGCGGCAGTCTTCTATCGAGCCTCTCCAACGATGGCTAATAGCAATGTGGTCTATTTGAGTCCAGCGTTGGGTTGATTTCTGAGGCCGCCATGTCAACCGATGTCTTTCCTTATGCTTAAAGTTGGTGTTTGCGAGAAATAAACGCTTGTCTGAACAAAGTTGTAGTAACCGGTCGCCATTGTCTGTTCGTTGAGCCTCAACACCATATGATCCACCTAGGTGCCTTTCGGTTTCATCTAGTCTACCTACTTGGGCATTAAAATCACCAGCCACTATTACTACATCAGTGCGCTTAGCTTTACATAGAAGGTCAGAAAGCTTTCAGTAAAATTCATCTTTCATTTCATCTGAGCTGAAGTCAGTGGGAGCACAGGCAGAGACAACAAAGAGACAACGGCGTGTGTCCCTATCTTTACGAGTCCTTACCGTTCCATTTAGACGGACTGCGCACAAGCGACTGTCTATTGGAATCCAGTCGAGGAGAGCTTGTTCAGCTTTCAAACTTAGTGCTATACCTACACCAGCAAGGCTTCGAGTGGTAGCAGTGGGGTCCCCGGAAACACGAAGAGTGAACCGAGCAGATTCCTTATTTTCACAAGGTGAAGTCAAGCGAATGACTGTGCTTGGATCCTGTATACGCGTTTCAGAGATGCAGCAGATATTGATGGGGCGGGATTCTAGAGTCATGGCTAAAGATGCCTGTTGTCCTATTTGATATAACGTTCGAACGTTGAAAGCTCCAATATACAACTTAGTGCGCGGTTCTAGGAGACCAGGGATAACGTTTCGTGAACTCAAACCAATAGCATTAGAGACGCGAGGCGATAAAATTATGTTAGAAGGATTAGGCATGGTGATAAGAGAGTTATTAAGAGTTGAAGGTGGGATTTGGCTTCGAACAAGATGATCTCGTGTGCTGTTAGAGGTATGCGAATTCGGTGACACCAACATACACGAGAAATGCATCGAATAATCTTTGATCAAACATCAGTAATCTATAAGTGCGTCCACCTTAGTCTACATTTAGTAGCCAAAATATAATACACAGCAACCTTCAGCACAGTATGCTCGCTAAAGGAAGAAATAAAAGGTAATAAGGAAGCTTCGATTCAAAATGGTGATTTTAAAAGGCATAAGGAGTAGCAGTTAAACCACCTGGATGTCCAAATATAGAGGAGCAGGTGGAACTAAACTATCGTACCCGGCCACCTAGGCTTTAAAAGTGAGTTCTAAGGTAGAGGAACGTAACGGAGATAATTATGTAGACATAAAGAGGGACGCTGTGCAATCTGGATGACAATCATGTCTTTAAGAAAAAACTCCGACTTAAAACGTAATGTTCTATTACTTCAAAAATCGCTCAATATCTGCTTTAAAGTTTAATTTGACCCACAGATATACGAGATCGGGTTAGAAATCGCAACGCAATAATATAATATCAAACACTAGTCACGAAATCACTGATTTCAAAACACCTACTGAATAAGGATTGTGAATTGCACAGACAAACTTTCTCAGTCCTTCGAATCCATTTTATAAAAGATGAATATACAACGCACTAACTGGTTCGCCTATTAAGAAACCTGATCACCACATGAGCGCTATAGATAAATATTTGATTACTTTCGATAAAACATAAAACTTAATGACACTAGAGTATCGATATAAGCCCAGTGGGTCTACAAATTCGTTTACAAATGAGCTCTAACTCAGAATCAACGATGAATTAGATGAAAGTAAAGCGTCAAAATAAACGCTTACCTCAGAAATTTCCTTAGATATAAACACACTCCCATCAAGTGACTGGCACTGTCCAAGTTTCGGGCCACACTTTGTTCCTTGAGGACAGCAGCTCTTCCCATCACTGCAACACATACCCTGTGAGAAAATGCGAACAATGTTATTAAATGAATATGGTACATACATTTGTATAAGGACAACATCTGAAATCATCTGGTGCAACCTCGCAACAGGATCCCGGTAGACACTGTTGAGGACATAAATTTGAATGAACAACACTAGATCCATATACTATAAGTATGGCAAAGACGAGAGCCATTGTAAACAGACAATTCCGTTTACAAGGCGCTTAACAAAAACACCTTCCCAATGACTGTTTTAAACAAGCAAAATGTTTACATCAGTTCACTATCGTTGTCACGATCTGGTGTAAGCCTGAAGGTTCTTAAGTACTGTCATTTTACTCATCCTGGCATTTTTTTTCAGCTCTTTGGGTTTTTTTCATTGAAATTATCCAGCTATCCGACGGTATTGATCCTGGTGAAGTAAATAGATGGAATTAATGTATATATCTCGTATCCTGTTATATATGCATTCACGTAGCTAAGATTTTCTCGCATTTCTTTATTCATCAACTTTTTTTCTTTGTTTGTTTCCCTTTTTTACTAAATAGGCAGTTAGAAATTCGGAAAGGATAGAGAATTAGTAGAAAGGAAGCCAGGGGGACGATTATAGCCAGTTGGAAAGTTAGTCCACTGAAACAAACCTATTAAGCATCAAAACACACACCATCAAACAGTCATTAGAAGCTATCTTGTAGCATCAGTGTTTACATGTTTCATTTTTGTGCGGTAGTAGCACATATCAAACAAATTGTTTACCGTGTATAAGCATTACACTGTTGTCAGAACATTGACATTGTTTACTTGTTGCGTTTAAACAAATAATGAACACCTTGACTTTACTTTAAACAATTTTTAACTTCCGACCTGACGCTTAATAGTTGTTACATTGATAAATATTTCACCTGCTCTCAGTTTTCACTTTTAGTGAACATCGAATGTGTTTGTGTTTTGTCGGTGTTAGTCAGTGAAATAACAAAGAATAGAGTACTGGAGCATAGTACTCGAACCACACCTTTTTCTTGATTGCGCCAGCAATAAGAAAGAGCACATCTACACCGAATCCTGTTACAACAGGTTAGCCTGCCTAACTATAGCATTAGCGACACATATTTTACTCTCATGGGCATGTTTTAAAAATAACCATGTCTAAAATGGTTGCTTATGTCTGAAGAAGTTTGAACAAGGGCGCCAACAGTGATAGATGGATCATTGAAAACAAAGAAATCTAGCATGAATCATATAACAACACATCCCCACCCATCAAAGTATAATATGGTGCGTCCATAGAAAAATAAGGAATTGATGAAGTGTAAAAATATATAGTAAGTCATCCTACTGAAGCGGCCAATGATATTTAGCGGAAAATAAAAGCTGCGAATCAACAAGACTTCAAGTAGCAGTAGACCGCTACCTCCTCCAACTAAGGACTTGGGTACATAAAATATGTTGAGATAAAAAAAGCAATAGTAAATAAATAGACATTCTGAGTCTCAGTTTTTACTATGTCAAGCTTTATATAGAAGTCCGAAAAATTTGTTGAGGCTACCTTGACAGGCAAAGAACTCGAGAGCTCGAATAGATTTTCACGAGCAAAACTCTACCTAAAGTCTAACTTACTATGTCACGCTTATAGATCCTGAGTATTCCCTCCAAGATCAGTAATGCAACTGATCTTAAGCAAACGGTCCAATGGATTACAGAAGGCACTTATTACTTCGAAGTCATTGTGAGTTCGCTTGTAATCACCTGATGTCAAATAAACCTGAGCTTAGTAACTTCAGGTATTATATGAAGAGTGACATCTTCTGGCTGTGAACTATGCAGGACGACAAGGAACAGTCAATATTTTGTAAAGTAATTTTCAAACATTATTCTGTTGTATCTGAACAGGGATGGCCGATATTGTCGATTCTGCTATCTGCAGCGCTATGTCCTACAGCTAGCACTCAGCCTTGCCTTGATCTATTTCTCAGGCACAACAATCCGACTGATTTATCATGAAGCCAACTAGTCACTCACACGCATGTATTACAACAACAATAAACCAATAATATACAAGATATATATATATATAAGGTCTAGCCATTGACTCATATGTCTGTCACACTATATTAACCAATCACATATTTTCTTCCAGATATGTCATATTCCTGAACTGACTTTCTAAAAATATGCTTTTCAATATGTGCATTTTGTCATTGTTATCTTAGTACATTAGTACAACCTATATACCTTTGTTTTCTTTTGCCGCTCTGGCTGCTCTTCGTTTCGTTTGTGTTGACAATTCCAAACTGACATTTTCTTTAATGCATTTTGTTCTATGACGTGTTTTTGTATCACGATTTAATAATTGATTGCTGTCACAAATTCAGTTGGCTGCAAAACTCTGTGTATCACTTATTTTTTCCTAAAAATCTTGTATTTTCACGCAACTATGTTTTTTGAATAATCAACTTCGGTTTTAGTAGCTAAAATAGCGGTTGACATACGGTGTATCACTTTAAATAATCATCTTATTCAAGTTTGCTATCACTCCAAGGAAGCTGCATTCATATGAACTTTATACGCACTGAATGTATTCGTACTTACTGTTAGTGTATCTCTTTAAATTCAATCTTTGACTGTTTACTTTGGCGTATTAACGTTGAGTACTTCATGAGTAACACAGAACTCACTTAGTAGTCTTGTAGCGACTTAAGTTAACTAGCTAAGAGTTGATTTCATAACTTATATATACATGGAGATAATAAAGTTGAAGTATTTATTCACTTTCTTAATCTTTATAGGGATTATGTTTCCTCTTATCTTATATTGAATGTTGAGAGACATTGTGTGTTTGAATGACTAGCATGCCGCTCCAACTGTCTCCTGCCCACGATACGAAATAAGGACCTATTAACAAAGATTAATGTTTCTTCTGTTAAATAAAACGGAACGTACCTAATAACTAAACTGGTGAACCCTGTATTGAACACTATATTTAACTTTTTATTGTACGTTAAATAAGCCTTCTGTTTTTGCAGTAATTGAGATTACGTATATATATTATATATAGTATTTC
Source organism: Schistosoma japonicum (assembly GCA_025215515.1). Lineage (NCBI taxonomy): Eukaryota > Metazoa > Platyhelminthes > Trematoda > Strigeidida > Schistosomatidae > Schistosoma > Schistosoma japonicum. The sequence goes on along the minus strand of CM046067.1, from coordinate 5,855,583 downwards.
ATTTTTATCGTTAGGTCCTACTATTAGACTCATTGATTTCCGTTTTTAATACATTATTATATTGTTCATGACATGTCAAACTCAATCCCAACCAAAAGCCTAGAGGATATGTTATCGGTAGACATAGACACCATTATGACTACGAAAGTCCGACTTCCAGAATTCGATCACGGTGATCCTGAGTTGTGGTTTGCTCAGCTAGAGCATTATTTCACGTGACACAATATAAAATCTGAAGGAGTTCGCTATCAAGACCTATGTTCAGTCCTACCTCCTTCAGTAGCCAAAGAAGTCCGAGACTTGATTTTAAGTCCACCAACACCACAACCATACACCATCCTAAGACGAGAGATAATGAATCGTCTATCATCATCAGATGGACAAAGAATTCTAAGGCTTTTCCAGGGAGAAACATTAGGTGATAGGTCACCATCACAGTTTTTGCGTCATCTTCAAGCTTTAGTGGGTGACAACACAGTGGGTGAAGCAGTCCTAAAACAAGGATGGATACAAGCTCTCCCATGCTACGTTCAACACTGTTTGGACGCACAAGATCCTGACACCTCTCTATCTCATTTAGCACGGATCGCGGACCGGATAATGGAAAGAGGTCCCCCATCCGAATCACGTATGGTACATCATACTCAAAAGGCGGAATCAACAAATGATCCAGTCATAGCACAACTGATTGCGAGTGTTAAAAGTCTCAAAGAGGCTGTCAGCAAAGTGCAAACGAGTCATAGAGATAGGGGCAGGTCACCACAACGACCAAAATCCAAATCACGGAACAGGTCACAAAGGTCCAGACAATCTGGACAATTTTGTTGGTGTCGCTGGAAATTCGGTGCTCAATCGACCAGATGCAACCAACCATGCGCCTGGCCCAAACAGACTTAGAAGAACCAGGGAAACGAATAACCCCTCTCCAGGTTGCGACAACTGAGGAGGGGTGCCTAAACAGTCGCTTATTTTACGTTAGAGACAAAAATTCAGGCTTGAACGTTTTGGTAGATACTGGTGCTGCACTTAGTATCATTCCTAAGAATAAAACCGAGCTGGATCGAGAAACTTCCTCAGTTACACTTTAAGCTGCCAATAAGACTAAAATCGCGACGTTTGGGCAGAAAACGTTGACTCTAGATCTGGGGTTTAGAAGACAATTTCCTTGGGTTTTTTTAGGCTCATAATTCGGGTTTATCTCGTCTACTTTCACTGTACTGACATCATTACAGATCATGCTAATGGGACGATCCATTAATTTCAGCTTCTCTATCCAATCAAGTCCCAATAAGTCGAGTGATGGGCGTTCTGTGGGGAATATAACTCCTGTCTCCGTTGCTTCTTTGACTGTGACTTGGCTGTGTTTCTCATCAGCAATGTTTAGCATACCCCCAGACGCTGTATCAAACTGTAGACGAGCAGTATATCCATTAATCTTGAGGGAGACATACTTTCTGCGATTATGAGAACCGGTTCTTTTGAGAGCTATTGTTACTTTGGCAGTTCTTGACTTGAATCTTTTTGAGTACACCTTTGGTCGGCGGAGTTTTCGTGTTTTACAGCGGTTTTCTTTATGCCACTTTCTCAAACATGTCCTACACCGATGATTTTTAAATGGACAGAACCTTTTGAAATGCCACTCACTGCACAGCCAGCATGGAGATGGTGGCTTACCGCTGTCATTACGATGATTCTGAGCACCGGAACCTTGCAAATCTTTTCTCTCGACTGCGTTGACATGAATAAATCGGCTACCACTCTCTATCAATGAAGTATCATGTTTCAAACTGACTACCCTTTGACAATCGGTGGTTACTTCCTGTAGGGTCATGTTCGGGCAGTGTTCGAGTTTACTCAGATATCTTGTCCGGATGTCAGCATCCTCAGGTGAATGTAGGCTACAGACAAATACTAGGCATTTGAATTGATCTTCTGTCATGGAAGATAACTTAAACCTCTCACATTCTCGATTCACGATACCTGAGTGTTTTACCCAGTCATCTCCTGGTTCTTTCGTAATCTTCAAGCATTGGTAGCGGATGTTAAATAAAGATGACTGTTCCCCAAAGATTTTAGACAGGGTTTGAACTGTTTCATCAAAACTAAAGTCTTGTAGGTTCTTTGGTTGGATAAAGTTGCTGTAGCGTTCGTGTTCCACTGTCCCAAGTTTTCTTAGGATTACTCTAACTTTTGAAGCGTCATCCAGTCTACAGAGATCAATACGAAACATATCTTCATATTTCTTGAACCACGAGTCAAAAGTAACACTAGCTGCACCATCAAAATGAAATTCATGGATAGAATTTATGGCTGATTCGTTATGTGACAGCTGAAGTCCACTAGAATTGGGGTTTTTTGGTTCAGGAGCATTTTCTGCATCAGGGTTTTCATAATTCTTATTTGAGATTGTTCAACCCGCTCTACTTGCCGCTCCATATAAGCTTCTAGTTGTTCCAAAGTAATATTCATGATGATTATTTCCTCTAATTTTCCTAATTTCCCGTCGCCAATTTGTTGTGACGCGTGGTTTGGATTCTTATTCGACCACGAAGTCTCTGTAGTCATTTATTAATCTCGTCTAAGTGGACCGCTTGATTCGACTCCTAAGCTTTGACTCGACCCCCAGGCTAAAACTACACTTCAACGTGAACACGAGAGAGAAGACAGGAAATACGGCAAAACAACACTTTACTGCAAGGTTTTCAATTATGTACAAAAACTAGGGTATTTATATTATCGTAAATGTCCTTCAGGCTTTTGGAGATTTCTATATCCTACTAAACACAGTAGCAGTAAGATAACTGTCCAATCAGAGGTATATCACGTGACTTCTCATTGTCTAGAATTTTCTAGAAAAAACTATCTGCGTGCTGATTGGACACAATTTTCTCAATTGATTTTTACGCCTTTCTGAACTTGTTTCAAGGGGTTTTCTGGCTCTACCCAACAACTATTATCAACGAATCTAAAGTATATGACTCGAGATTACTCTGTTGCAACAAACGTAGCAAGACATGTGCATAAATGTCCTTATAGCAACGTAAGAGAACTAAGGAGTAAGATCAATGAACCCTGTCCCATGTGCAATTACCTTGGATTCAGAAACCTATTTTTGATAGGAACATGCTTACAATCAAAGAAGGGAGTCCATAAAAACGACATGTGGTTATTCAGAAGGGATGAAGAGAACTGCAAAGAATGGTCGTGATGTATATATAGCAAACAACTTCCCATCCTTGCTAACCTTCTAAATTCTGATTGGTGCTAATTAAGGTTGAACGCCCAAATTTCTTAATTTTGGCCATATACCAGCCTCCTATGGGCGACTAAGAAAATAGGGGCAAATACTCAAGGCACCGTTGACACTCCCACAATCTCATTGAGACCACGTGGTACAGTGAGTCTTACTTAGTTGACTAGGGAGGAGAAGACCTAACATACGTTGTGATGGAAGAGATTTTCATGATGCACTTCGCACGGCAGCCAAATCGAAATCACTTTAATTTAACTCACAACGTATCCCAAGTCACAGGTGCAGCGTTTGGTGATATCCGCCTTGCATCGGTGTAAGTCCTATAAAAATTAAAAGCGGATCCCTAGGTTGCGTCAACAGCCGTCCTTTTATACTAAACTAATGTTTGGAATCAAAAAATCTGTCTGAAACTTGTTCCAGCGCACCATAGATATTAAACAAACGCCGATTAAGTAGAAAATATCACTCTTTTGTAAGTACTTAAAAGAGAACACAGCTAGCGACCAGCCTGTTACAAACCAGTTGTTTTGTTACCAATACTGTTAATAGTGCTATAAAGCAGATTTACCAATAACCATCGGATTTCCCACTAAGCGCTGCATGGATTTAGAGAAAACATTCTGTACCATGAGAGCTCTTCTGGTATAAAATAGCTGAACAACCTGCTATGACCAGAAAATCTCTGAATACTTGACATTCCTTCACCTCTTTAATGCATTTAGTGTGGTATTCCGCAAAGTCATCGTGGCGAATAACTTGGGTATAGTCTTTTCTTATATGCTACTGATTTGGTTACAAATTTATCTGCAAGGCGGCAAATTTCGCACCAAAGTGGTAAAAACGCAGTTAACGTAAAGATAAGCATTATGAAGATTCTCTCTAAAAGCCGCTCTTGCCTCTTCTTTTCTTCATCAACAGCCTTCTCCTCTCCTCCAACATACTGTTGTCGTCAGTACCGATCTGTGTAGATGATGTGGAGAACTGAAGGGCACTACACTGCGATATCGTCATGTAGGTGTTACAACAAACCTCTTACAAACCCTATTGTCGTAACCTGAGCTGAATAATCAGACACCTTCAAGAAGCGGTTAGAAAAATATAACCACTTCTAGGAACAGAGGCTGATTACACCTTCACCAGCTCTTCATATATCGCACTTACTATCGATTACGCAGCATATACCAGTACCGTCAGTTTATCTGTTTATTCTACACATCTTTTTATTATTATAAATGACGTTTTCCCGTCTATATTTTCTTGTCTTCATTTATATTTCAGTTGCTGTTTTTTGCGAGCCCACCGATCTGAGACATACATTTCATTTTTAAGCGGTATCAACCTGCAAGTCGACTGCCACGACCAGAGGGTATTGTGCAGTCAAGAAGCTGGAGCTTCCAAACTGGACGCTATCAAAAACGCTGAACCTTATCACAACATTAAGACGCTGGCTCAAAGAAATAGACTGTTTCAAACAAGCTTGTCATAGGATATTGGGCATCGACGGTCCATATGCAAAATTTAAATCAGACCACTAAAATAAAGTTAGTACTTTTGAACAGTTTTCAATCCTGTTTTCAACATTAATGTTATAGCTCTGTCAAATTTAGAAACTATATGATCCATCGGCTAAAGTCTATTTGACTAAACAAGTTTTAACAGTACTAGTGTGTCTCCTAATGTTGACAGAGAATATCCAAAGCAAGACTTTAGTGACTTGGTACTTTCCGTTCTATTTAACAGAAGAAACATTAATCTTTGTTAATAGGTCCTTATTTCGTATCGTGGGCAGGAGACAGTTGGAGCGGCATGCTAGTCATTCAAACACACAATGTCTCTCAACATTCAATATAAGATAAGAGGAAACATAATCCCTATAAAGATTAAGAAAGTAAATAAATACTTCAGCTTTATTATCTTCGTGTATACATAAGTTATGAATTCAACTCTTAGCTAGTTAACTTAAGTTACTACATTAACTTCCTCCTCGAATCGACTTCCGTAGGAACGTCGGTTCGATCACCTTAACTATTAAATCTATCGTAGTTCTGCCACTGTAGCTCAATAGATAATTACCAACACCTCCAGCACCTGACATTAGGTCAGTGGTAAACAGTCTGTTAGTATTCGACGATGCAACGTGTATTTCATTTACTTTTAGTACTGGTTATCGAATTTGTAGCGTGTACATTCTCCCCCAAATGATAATTAAATACTTGGACTTAAGCTTCAATTGGTGACCAGAGATTGGAAAATAAGAGTAAGAAAATGAAACAAGAATATCTGAGGAAGTACCGCGAGCGGGCTACCCAACACCATGTTAGTGAGGTACGATTTTCCCATGCTCTGTCCGGTTATCATGTGTTTACTCACCTGCCTCTTGAGTGGCCCTCAAGTCAAAATAAAAGAAGAATATACTACAAAAAATATTGTTGAAACTCCATCACACCTAAAGAATTGCTCCACTGTTTGTATAAAATGTTAAAGTACAAAAATAAAATGTGCAATTAAATTGATAAGTCTTCATTTCTACGTAAGTGTCCGATTTCCAGACTGGTTTGGAACCTGGAAGAAAACAAACATGGTGTAGATATCTGTGCTAGAAAATGCACTAAAATATATATTTATCAGTTTAATTGAATATATATATGAGTGCTTGAACTTGCCAGGAGTCAGACCGAATAGGCTACTTTGAACATGTGACAGCCGCCTTTTACGACTGAGTTGGTAACGGTGAGTACTGATAGTAATCGTTAGGATGAAAATTTAAAGTAAATACTTAGAAAAAAACGAATCTTCGAGAACATAAGAGTGCTTATGCTTATTAGGTTACGGATATAATCTGCGTTTTACAATTTACTCACTCGATGTGTGGTAGGCATGCAAGTCATAGCGAAGTTATATCTTCTAAAGTCAACTAATAAATCCCGACCTTAGCTGCTACCTTGACGTGGTGGTCGGGCTTGCCTATCAAAAATGACCCAACTGAGCTATACTGGCTGAAACATATGTTCCTGTAGGTTCCACCATGCCAGGCAGGTCGATTGGAGAACGATGACACTAAAAGCAGCTACTCAAGGTCTGAGGGCAAATTCGTACTGCTGACTTCAGCGATGCTGCCTTCTTAACAAAAGGAAGGGGTTAGAAAAGGTCGACCCTAAAAACGTCACACCTCACCTTACTCCACGGATTTCCGTCACCGGCAGTAAGGCCTTCTAAAGAACGGAGCTAACACTTCGAAAACTTCCCATAACAAGGCTGTGCCTTATCGGCCTCAAACAGTTGTTCCTTGGGCTCTGCGATAGCGCTCCCAGGTCACTATGACCAATACTAATCCAGTTTCCTTTTCAGATACTTCAAAAAGTAATATCCTTCCATGGTGTGGGCAGCCAGGAAATGATAACCGCCCTCATACCTCTAACAGCACACGTGATCATCTTGTTCGAAGCCAAATCCCACCTTCAACTCTTAATAACTCTCTTATCACCATGCCTAATCCTTCTAACATAATTTTATCGCCTCGCGTCTCTAATGCTATTGGTTTGAGTTCACGAAACGTTATCCCTGGTCTCCTAGAACCGCGCACTAAGTTGTATATTGGAGCTTTCAACGTTCGAACGTTATATCAAATAGGACAACAGGCATCTTTAGCCATGACTCTAGAATCCCGCCCCATCAATATCTGCTGCATCTCTGAAACGCGTATACAGGATCCAAGCACAGTCATTCGCTTGACTTCACCTTGTGAAAATAAGGAATCTGCTCGGTTCACTCTTCGTGTTTCCGGGGACCCCACTGCTACCACTCGAAGCCTTGCTGGTGTAGGTATAGCACTAAGTTTGAAAGCTGAACAAGCTCTCCTCGACTGGATTCCAATAGACAGTCGCTTGTGCGCAGTCCGTCTAAATGGAACGGTAAGGACTCGTAAAGATAGGGACACACGCCGTTGTCTCTTTGTTGTCTCTGCCTGTGCTCCCACTGACTTCAGCTCAGATGAAATGAAAGATGAATTTTACTGAAAGCTTTCTGACCTTCTATGTAAAGCTAAGCGCACTGATGTAGTAATAGTGGCTGGTGATTTTAATGCCCAAGTAGGTAGACTAGATGAAACCGAAAGGCACCTAGGTGGATCATATGGTGTTGAGGCTCAACGAACAGACAATGGCGACCGGTTACTACAACTTTGTTCAGACAAGCGTTTATTTCTCGCAAACACCAACTTTAAGCATAAGGAAAGACATCGGTTGACATGGCGGCCTCAGAAATCAACCCAACGCTGGACTCAAATAGACCACATTGCTATTAGCCATCGTTGGAGAGGCTCGATAGAAGACTGCCGCTCGTTTTGGAGCACATGTTTAGACTCAGATCATGCCTTAGTGCGAGCGCGTATTAGTCTGTGACTCACTGGACGTAAAAGATCCACGACAAGGATCCCCCCCCCCAGAGTTCGACTTAATGATGTAAAAGTCAAGAATGCATTCCAGGAACAACTAAAAAACCAATTAGTAAACGGCGTAAACTGTTCTCAACCTGAGCTAGCCTGGAATGATATCCAAAAAGCTGTTGAAAGAGCAGTAATATCTACTAATAAACTAGACCTAAAGGTTAGGAAAACTCAGTGGATTTCAGCTGCATCTGCTGAACTGATAGATACTCGGCAGCACATCCCATCTGGTTCTGAACATGATGAGCAACGTAGGCAACTTAAACACAAACTAATCAAAAGCTTACGCAATGATCGTGAGTAGTGGTGGGTGGCGAAAGCTAAAGAGATGGAAAAGGCAGCGGCAATAGGTAACAGTAGGCAACTGTTCAGACTTATCAAGGAAACGGGTATCAGGAACCCAACTGTAAGTGAAACTATCTGCGAAAAAGATGGTTCCATTATTTACTATCAATCCAGAAGATTAGACCGATGGGCAGAACACTCTAGGGAACAGTTCAACTGGCCCACGGCATCATCCCTGCTGCCCACCATCCCCAAACAATCTGAATGGCAAATTAGCATTGGTCCCCCAAGTCTCAATGAGGTTGTGAAGGCTATTGGAAACTTGAAGCAAGGGAGAGCAGCAGGACCAGATGGATTGACCCCTGAGATATTTAAGGAAGGTGGTCCAGTCTTAGCAGCCAGATTAACTGAGATCTTGGCTAGAATTTGGGAACTAGACGTAATCCCATCTGACTGGTGTCGAACACTAACCATTCCGGTCTTTAAGAAAGGACAGGAGTCCTCGTGTGACAATTACCGAGGAATCAGTTTAACGAATATAGTGTCTAAAATACTAGCTTCAATAATACTTCGACGTCTAACTAAAGCTCGTGAAGAGCAAACCCGAGAAAGCCAAGGTGGCTTCAGACCCGGACGTGGTTGTATAGACCAAATATTCACACTTAGGCAGGTTCAGGAACATAGGCACACTTTCAGACGCCCAACAATAGATGTATTCCTTGACCTTAAGGCGGCGTTCGAATCTATTGATCGTAAGGTTATGTGGCAATGTCTGTCATTGAAAGGTGTACCGAGGAAGTACATTAACCTTATACAAGCTCTCTACTCGAACACCACATGTCGTGTTAGAGCTTATGGCAGATTGTTTTCGGAATTGACCACCTCTAGTGGTGTTCGTCAAGGTTGTCCGCTATCTCCATTTTTATTTAATTTTATCATGGACATACTTTTAGAGTTACCATTGTCATCGTCTGATTTCTCAGGGGTTGACCTCCTCCCAGGAGATAGACTTACTGACTTAGAATATGCAGATGATATAGTTCTACTGAGTGAAGATGCTGATAGAATGCAGAATTTTTTGACTACCTTAAACTTGAACGTAAGCATGTTTGGGATGCGATTCTCCCCGTCCAAATGCAAAATGCTACTTCAGGACTGGCTTAATTCGGCACCAAAGTTAGTGATAGGGGGTGAAACTATTGAATGTGTTAACCGTTTTACTTATCTCGGGAGCCTCATCAGTCCTAACGGTCTGGTGTCCGATGAACTCTCGGCACGTATACATAAGGCCTGATCGGCTTTTGCCAACCTGCGTCACTTGTGGCGTAGGCGAGACATTCGTTTAATGACAAAAAGACGCGTTTACTGCGTAGCAGTCAGATCCGTTTTACTTTATGGATGTGAAACATGGCCTTTAAGGATAGAGGATATCCGTAGGCTCCTAGAATTCGATCATAGATGTCTCCGAAACATCGCTCGTGTTTGCTGGGACAACCGAGTAAGCAATGCATGGGTTAGGAATAGAGTACTAGGTAAACACCGTAAGTCTATTGATGAAGTAGTAAATCTTCACCGGCTGAGGTGGTTAGGACATGTGTTGAGTATGCCTGACCACCGTCTACCTCGACGAGCAATGTTGTCTGGTGTGGGAGTAGGCTGGAAGAAAGCTAGGGGTGGCCCAACGAAAACATGGCACCAATCCATGAAGTCATTGACAATTGGGCTGAGTCATGTTAATAGATGTAGACTATCTGGTTGGGGCCCACACGATGATCGTAACAAATGGTTAGAGACTTTAGGTGATATGGCTCAAAATCGATTGCAATGGCGCAGGTGCATCCACTCCTTGTCTTCCTCCAAATTCTAATTTTTGAGCTTATTATAATTTTCTCTTTACTGAATCACTTTTTATCTCAAATCTCATCTCTGATCTCTATGCCTTTCCATTAGTACTTACTCTGTAACTACCTCCCCTACTCTGGGATTTGGTCCGACAATTTAATCTCTATCTGCTAATTGAAGCATGGCAATTTGAACTGATGTACCCATGTACCAAGTTCTACATTGTAACTGACTGGCTGACTGAATAAATGAGTAGATTCTAATCTTACAAGTGTGTAAGTTTTTATAAATTATTAAAAAATAAAGAAAATATACCAACAAAAGCTAAAATTTCAGACATGACTTATGTTATTACAGTTGAAAAATGCTAGAAATAATGTAGACGCTTAATAACTTACTGTAGTTAGCTTAGTGCTATTTATATCTTGTAACAAAAACAATTAGAACTAAAGACAGTCGAATCACTATGGAATATGATATGTTTCCCGAAAACAACATGCTTTTTCGTAGTAGTATGTTTTCGTATCAAGTTATTAAAAACGCATATCTCAAGTGGAAAATGGTTTAAGTATTAATCTAAGTAAAAGTACATACATGTTAAATAATAGTTTGGTGTTTTTAGTAAATCAACTTGTAAAAAAAATGAAACTCGCCTGTGGTGTTTTCGGAATTCATCGTTATTGTCAGGGTTCATTGTGTTATTTATGGTAAATATTGTCTTCTTATAGTGAGGAACCTAGAAAAATTATTAGTTCTCCAGGCGAAACTTGCTCACAACACTCACCTGAATTTAAGATTCTCTGTTTTTCAGTGCCTAACCTCGGTTGATAGGTTTGAGGCTTATAGTACTCAACGGATTGTTGAAGAATATATTGCTCAAGTATAATTTATTTTGTACATCCAGAAAATAATTGACTATATCGTTCATGTATCAAAAGATAAAGTCCGCGTGGAAGTGTGTAGAATAATACTTAGGACTACTACTAATTATTATTAATACTACTTCGACAACGTCGATATAGGGCAACGCGGAAAAAATACTATTTTTTTTAATCTAATTTTTTAATATTTGTCTACAAACTCGAGATTAATGACATTACGTGGTTGCCTTATCGACTGAACTAAAAACGTGGGCATCCCTGCCTGGATAATCGGTTCTGCCCATCTAATGCTTTTAGCCACTTTTACAGCCTTCACGTTTTCACTTTTTAATTCCGTGGTTGTTTGGTCGGGCAAGCGATCTAACAACACCTATGGGGGTTCATTATCTAGATAAGCCGGTTTTAGCCTATCGATACTTACTGAGTCTTTATTTCCTTGTTTCTGAATTACAAAATATTTCGGTTTTCTTGCAATAACCTTAAATGGACCTTCGAATGGAGGGCTAAGTGGTGCTTTTATTTTTTTTGTCCTGAAACATGGAAGCTGTTTTAGTTTGAGACTAGAGCTTTTAGTTGACACTAGGTTTTGTAATCCTAGGTCATTTTCATAGCTGTTTCTCAAAGTCTTGAAATTTATTGTTGACTGTTGTATTTTATTCATTTCTAATCAAGATAATGCGTCTGCCGCCTGGTTGTCTTGACCTTTTACGTGACATATATCACTAGTGAACTGTGATATGTAGTCGAGGTATCGGACTTTTCGAGTTGAATATTTATCGGCTTTCGCTTTTAATGCATCGGTTAACGGTTTGTGATCTGTATAAACTGTGAATTCCCTGCCTTCGAGCATGTGTCGGAAATGCTTGATGGTTAGGTAGAAAAGTTCTCGACCGAAGGTAGAATATCTCGTGTCTGCTGGAGCGAGTTTCTTTGAGAAGAATGCGATCGGTTTACAGGCGTTTTTAACTAGTTGGTTAAGAGTACCGCCTATGGCTTTGTCGGAAGCATCTAACATCAAAGCAAATGGGTAATGAAAATTTGGATAAGCTAATGTAGCTGTTTGAGCAAGTTTATCTTTTAACTGGTTAATAGCTTCGACAGCCTCAGAGGTTAGCTTGAATTCCTTCGGATTTTCTTTCAGCGAATCCGTCAATGGTTGAGTTAGTTGTGCACAACCGGGTATGAATCTGCAATAAAAGTTTATTAAACCAAGAAAACTTCAAAGTTGTGTTAAAGAGCTTGGTATAGGGTATTGTTTAATAGTGTCTACCTCTTGTTTGATTGGTGTAATTCCTTCAGGGCCTATGGTATGCCCAAGGAATTCTAGTGTTTCTACACCAAAAACACACTTTGATGAATGTTTATGCCATTTTGATTTAATCGTCCCAACACTGTTCTCACATGTTGTTCATGTGATTTCAAGTCCGGGCTGGCAATCAGTAAGTCATCTATGTACCCCTGTGCAAACGGCATATCTCGAAGTAGATTATCCATAAACCTTTGGAATGTTTGTGCAAAGTTCCGTAAGCCGAATGGCAGGCGTACAGATTCGAATAATTCAAAACGTGTCGTGATAGCTGTCTTCGGAATATCTTTCTCAGCTACTGTGATATTGTAGTATGCCCTGACTAAGTATATTTTAGTAAATACCTTCATATCCTGTAAACCATTCGTAAAGTATTGTAAATATGGTATCGGGTACCTATCTGGTACCGTTTGACGGTTAAGGGCTCTGTAATCCCCGCATGGTCTCCAATCGCCTTTATTTTTCTTTGGAACCATATGCGAAGGAGATGCCCACTGGCTATCAGATGGACGTATTATGCCCAGCTGTAGCATGTAATCGAATTCGGCTCTAGCTATTTTAAGCCTATCAGGTGCTAATCTCCTGGGCTTAGCGAAAACAGGTGCATCTTCCGTTTTGATTATATAGCATACTTTTAGGGACTTACACCGATGCAAGGCGGATATCACCAAACGCTGCACCTGTGACTTGGGATACGTTGTGAGTTAAATTAAAGTGATTTCGATTTGGCTGCCGTGCGAAGTGCATCATGAAAATCTCTTCCATCACAACGTATGTTAGGTCTTCTCCTCCCTAGTCAACTAAGTAAGACTCACTGTACCACGTGGTCTCAATGAGATTGTGGGAGTGTCAACGGTGCCTTGAGTATTTGCCCCTATTTTCTTAGTCGCCCATAGGAGGCTGGTATATGGCCAAAATTAAGAAATTTGGGCGTTCAACCTTAATTAGCACCAATCAGAATTTAGAAGGTTAGCAAGGATGGGAAGTTGTTTGCTATATATACATCACGACCATTCTTTGCAGTTCTCTTCATCCCTTCTGAATAACCACATGTCGTTTTTATGGACTCCCTTCTTTGATTGTAAGCATGTTCCTATCAAAAATAGGTTTCTGAATCCAAGGTAATTGCACATGGGACAGGGTTCATTGATCTTACTCCTTAGTTCTCTTACGTTGCTATAAGGACATTTATGCACATGTCTTGCTACGTTTGTTGCAACAGAGTAATCTCGAGTCATATACTTTAGATTCGTTGATAATAGTTGTTGGGTAGAGCCAGAAAACCCCTTGAAACAAGTTCAGAAAGGCGTAAAAATCAATTGAGAAAATTGTGTCCAATCAGCACGCAGATAGTTTTTTCTAGAAAATTCTAGACAATGAGAAGTCACGTGATATACCTCTGATTGGACAGTTATCTTACTGCTACTGTGTTTAGTAGGATATAGAAATCTCCAAAAGCCTGAAGGACATTTACGATAATATAAATACCCTAGTTTTTGTACATAATTGAAAACCTTGCAGTAAAGTGTTGTTTTGCCGTATTTCCTGTCTTCTCTCTCGTGTTCACGTTGAAGTGTAGTTTTAGCCTGGGGGTCGAGTCAAAGCTTAGGAGTCGAATCAAGCGGTCCACTTAGACGAGATTAATAAATGACTACAGAGACTTCGTGGTCGAATAAGAATCCAAACCACGCGTCACAACAAATTGGCGACGGAAAATTAGGAAAATTAGAGGAAACAATCATCATGAATATTACTTTGGAACAACTAGAAGCTTATATGGAGCGGCAAGTAGAGCGGGTTGAACAATCTCAAATAAGAATTATGAAAACCCTGATGCAGAAAATGCTCCTGAACCAAAAAAACCCCAATTCTAGTGGACTTCAGCTATCACATAACGAATCAGCCATAAATTCTATCCATGAATTTCATTTTGATGGTGCAGCTAGTGTTACTTTTGACTCGTGGTTCAAGAAATATGAAGATATGTTTCGTATTGATCTCTGTAGACTGGATGACGCTTCAAAAGTTAGAGTAATCCTAAGAAAACTTGGGACAGTGGAACACGAACGCTACAGCAACTTTATCCAACCAAAGAACCTACAAGACTTTAGTTTAGATGAAACAGTTCAAACCCTGTCTCAAGTCTTTGGGGAACAGTCATCTTTATTTAACATCCTCTACCAATGCTTGAAGATTACGAAAGAACCAGGAGATGACTGGGTAAAACACTCAGGTATCGTGAATCGAGAATGTGAGAGGTTTAAGTTATCTTCCATGACAGAAGATCAATTCAAATGCCTAGTATTTGTCTGTAGCCTACATTCACCTGAGGATGCTGACATCCGGACAAGATATCTGAGTGAACTCGAACACTGCCCGAACATGACCCTACAGGAAGTAACCACCGATTGTCAAAGGTTAGTCAGTTTGAAACATGATACTTCTTTGATAGAGAGTGGTAGCCGATTTATTCATGTCAACGCAGTCGAGAGAAAAGATTTGCAAGGTTCCGGTGCTCAGAATCATCGTAATGACAGCGGTAAGCCACCATCTCCATGCTGGCTGTGCAGTGAGTGGCATTTCAAAAGGTTCTGTCCATTTAAAAATCATCGGTGTAGGACATGTTTGAGAAAGTGGCATAAAGAAAACCGCTGTAAAACACGAAAACTCCGCCGACCAAAGGTGTACTCAAAAAGATTCAAGTCAAGAACTGCCAAAGTAACAATAGCTCTCAAAAGAACCGGTTCTCATAATCGCAGAAAGTATGTCTCCCTCAAGATTAATGGATATACTGCTCGTCTACAGTTTGATACAGCGTCTGGGGGTATGCTAAACATTGCTGATGAGAAACACAGCCAAGTCACAGTCAAAGAAGCAACGGAGACAGGAGTTATATTCCCCACAGAACGCCCATCACTCGACTTATTGGGACTTGATTGGATAGAGAAGCTGAAATTAATGGATCGTCCCATTAGCATGATCTGTAATGATGTCAGTACAGTGAAAGTAGACGAGATAAACCCGAATTATGAGCCTAAAAAAACCCAAGGAAATTGTCTTCTAAACCCCAGATCTAGAGTCAACGTTTTCTGCCCAAACGTCGCGATTTTAGTCTTATTGGCAGCTTAAAGTGTAACTGAGGAAGTTTCTCGATCCAGCTCGGTTTTATTCTTAGGAATGATACTAAGTGCAGCACCAGTATCTACCAAAAAGTTCAAGCCTGAATTTTTGTCTCTAACGTAAAATAAGCGACTGTTTAGGCACCCCTCCTCAGTTGTCGCAACCTGGAGAGGGGTTATTCGTTTCCCTGGTTCTTCTAAGTCTGTTTGGTCCAGGCGCATGGTTGGTTGCATCTGGTCGATTGAGCACCGAATTTCCAGCGACACCAACAAAATTGTCCAGATTGTCTGGACCTTTGTGACCTGTTCCGTGATTTGGATTTTGGTCGTTGTGGTGACCTGCCCCTATCTCTATGACTCGTTTGCACTTTGCTGACAGCCTCTTTGAGACTTTTAACACTCGCAATCAGTTGTGCTATGACTGGATCATTTGTTGATTCCGCCTTTTGAGTATGATGTACCATACGTGATTCGGATGGGGGACCTCTTTCCATTATCCGGTCCGCGATCCGTGCTAAATGAGATAGAGAGGTGTCACGATCTTGTGCGTCCAAACAGTGTTGAACGTAGCATGGGAGAGCTTGTATCCATCCTTGTTTTAGGACTGCTTCACCCACTGTGTTGTCACCCACTAAAGCTTGAAGATGACGCAAAAACTGTGATGGTGACCTATCACCTAATGTTTCTCCCTGGAAAAGCCTTTGAATTCTTTGTCCATCTGATGATGATAGACGATTCATTGTCTCTCGTCTTAGGATGGTGTATGGTTGTGGTGTTGGTGGACTTAAAATCAAGTCTCGGACTTCCTCGGCTACTGAAGGAGGTAGGACTGAACATAGGTCTTGATAGCGAACTCCTTCAGATTTTATATTGTGTCTCGTGAAATAATGCTCTAGCTGAGCAAACCACAACTCAGGATCACCGCGATCGAATTCTGGAAGTCGGACTTTCGTAGTCATAATGGTGTCTATGTCTACCGATAACATATCCTCTAGGCTTTTGGTTGGGATTGAGTTTGACATGTCATGAACAATATATTAATGTATTAAAAACGGAAATCAATGAGTCTAATAGTAGTACCAAACGATAAAAATGAAATACTATATATAATATATATACGTAATCTCAATTACTGCAAAAACAGAAGGCTTATTTAACGTACAATAAAAAGTTAAATATAGTGTTCAATACAGGGTTCACCAGTTTAGTTATTAGGTACGTTCCGTTTTATTTAACAGAAGAAACATTAATCTTTGTTAATAGGTCCTTATTTCGTATCGTGGGCAGGAGACAGTTGGAGCGGCATGCTAGTCATTCAAACACACAATGTCTCTCAACATTCAATATAAGATAAGAGGAAACATAATCCCTATAAAGATTAAGAAAGTAAATAAATACTTCAGCTTTATTATCTCCGTGTATATATAAGTTATGAAATCAACTCTTAGCTAGTTAACTTAAGTCGCTACAAGACTACTAAGTGAGTTCTGTGTTACTCATGAAGTACTCAACGTTAATACGCCAAAGTAAACAGTCAAAGATTGAATTTAAAGAGATACACTAACAGTAAGTACGAATACATTCAGTGCGTATAAAGTTCATATGAATGCAGCTTCCTTGGAGTGATAGCAAACTTGAATAAGATGATTATTTAAAGTGATAAACCGTATGTCAACCGCTATTTTAGCTACTAAAACCAAAGTTGATTATTCAAAAAACATAGTTGCGTGAAAATACAAGATTTTTAGGAAAAAATAAGTGATACACAGAGTTGTGCAGCCAACTGAATTTGTGACAGCAATCAATTATTAAATCGTGATACAAAAACACGTCATAGAACAAAATGCATTAAAGAAAATGTCAGTTTGGAATTGTCAACACAAACGAAACGAAGAGCAGCCAGAGCGGCAAAAGAAAACAAAGGTATATAGGTTGTACTAATGTACTAAGATAACAATGACAAAATGCACATATTGAAAAGCATATTTTTAGAAAGTCAGTTCAGGAATATGACATATCTGGAAGAAAATATGTGATTGGTTAATATAGTGTGACAGACATATGAGTCAATGGCTAGACCTTATATATATATATATCTTGTATATTATTGGTTTATTGTTGTTGTAATACATGCGTGTGAGTGACTAGTTGGCTTCATGATAAATCAGTCGGATTGTTGTGCCTGAGAAATAGATCAAGGCAAGGCTGAGTGCTAGCTGTAGGACATAGCGCTGCAGATAGCAGAATCGACAATATCGGCCATCCCTGTTCAGATACAACAGAATAATGTTTGAAAATTACTTTACAAAATATTGACTGTTCCTTGTCGTCCTGCATAGTTCACAGCCAGAAGATGTCACTCTTCATATAATACCTGAAGTTACTAAGCTCAGGTTTATTTGACATCAGGTGATTACAAGCGAACTCACAATGACTTCGAAGTAATAAGTGCCTTCTGTAATCCATTGGACCGTTTGCTTAAGATCAGTTGCATTACTGATCTTGGAGGGAATACTCAGGATCTATAAGCGTGACATAGTAAGTTAGACTTTAGGTAGAGTTTTGCTCGTGAAAATCTATTCGAGCTCTAGAGTTCTTTGCCTGTCAAGGTAGCCTCAACAAATTTTTCGGACTTCTATATAAAGCTTGACATAGTAAAAACTGAGACCCAGAATGTCTATTTATTCACTATTGCTTTTTTATCTCAACATATTTTATGTACCCAAGTTCTTATTTGAAGGAAATAGCGGTCTACTGTTTTTTGAATTCCAGTCAAGCTGATGCTTCTACATTCTATCCATTATATTCTGAATCAATTTACATTTTTCACCTATTGATGACATTCTTGTTGATAAAAGATTATATTTCGTGTGTGTCAGTGTACGAAAAGTTTTCAATATAATGCATAGTTCTATAAAACCTTTTTTATTGGGTCTTTAATGTGGCTCTTGTTTGAATTATTTAATTGGATCTGGCGCTTGGGCTGACCTTATCAAAACCAGTTGTTTTGGTACTTCTCTTTATTCACTGTGATTTAGAACTTACAGATTTATCTTGGGAATCTTTGTTTCGTAAGCATTACTTATTATTCTTAGTTCATACATCGTTGTTTGCATCACTTAGCCAATGCTGTAATTTTTAGTTTTAGCATGCCTACAGGTTTTTATTACTCTTTCAATTACCTTTATCTGTATAGATAGTTTTTTAAAGTAGTTAGTTACTAATACATCAAGTAACTAATTCAAACTTGTTTAATTGTAGAAATGCTCCTAGTGAATGTCATTTTAACGAAAACATTTATGTGAACCACATTCTTTCATAAAGGGTCCGTACGTAGTGCAAGTTATGATTCTCTGCTACTAAACTCAAACGCCTGTAAAGCAATAGTCCTTCCTATTACGTTTAAAACAATTCAAAAACCTGATTTGTTTTTAACCCTTTTGACTTTTAAGCATCTGGCCTATTTTAAATGTTATCCTGAACATCGTCATACTCCTTGTCGATTGTTTTGATTAGGTAGTGTTTATGTAGGGTTAACACTGTGATCTAGTGCAGTACATGTATCTGCGTATTTCTACTGATATTCCTATGAAGAATAAGTTTCTCCGATTGTTCCAAATCGATTGACCGGGTTGTGTGTAAACAGGTGCTTTGAACATGTGTTGGTGGAGTGTCACCCTCTCCTATTCGTTGGTAACGGCATAGCCGTGATACTAGGCCCTACATTCACAGATTTTTGAGGATACCTGCTTTGTCAGCGGCTTATATGTCATCCAGTATATCAGAGAAACCAAAATTTTTAAAGAATTGTAATTTTTGCATACTAAGTGTGCAAGTCTCATAATCACCTATTGTTTGGCTATTCAACTGCATATGCTTAAACATATTACCGAAATTGCGTGTCGTCAGTAGTAGCTTTTTTCGTCACTAATTTGGTAAAGAACTGCTTTGCAGCAACAAGTAATTCTTATGATGTGGTCCGAATTGAGTCTGATACTTCTCTCTGATACCTATTCATAAAGTGACTATTCGTAAATATACCTTAATTGGGTTATTCTGGTTCGCCCTGAAAATATAAACGAAGTACTCAAAATTTATGCTCTTAAACGCTTAAGAGGCAACTTTCCCAAATCAGTAAAATCAGTTGGTGCTAGTAGTTTACTAACCTAGTGTTAACACTGACTTTATTTCGGAGCCTCAAAAACTTGTTGGCTTCTCCCTACTTCGTTAAGTTATTTCTGACCATAATGTGAAACTGTACTCTTGTAAAACAGCAAATACCGCCCTATTATAGACTTACGTCACAGCTACAACTATCTTTAAAATCCAGTTACCTAATTCAGTACTAGAGACTCAGTAATTACTCACAAGTTTTGATTTTATTTTAGGGTATGTTTTTTGTCCATTGATTCATTTTTCGTACTTAGACATGATTTAAGCTAATAATTACGTAAACGATATATCTGTTTGTTTTACAATCATAGAGCATCTCTCACTTTGTGAAGTTGCAGCCTCACAGTTGTATGCTGTTTTTAGTGGTTCATTTAAGTCTAAACAGTGTCATACTCTGTTTTTCTAAGTAACGTTGACCATTTCGATACACTTCAAGAAGATTTTACGTGCCGACCAGCGAAGTCATGTAATAAGGGTACAATTTGTCGGTGATAACTATACATGTTCTTTTACTTTGCTACGTAGTTGTACATTTGGTGTGCCGGTTGTGCGGTTTAGTAAGGTTATGATTCAATGGTTTTGGCAATCAAATTTCCGTCATGAGAATTGTTTAGATTTCTTTTTAGTTTTTTTACATTTGTCACGCTTACACTATTAACCTTCTGAACACATTCATATGCCGAGTACAGATTTATGAATTCAGCTATGAGCCACACTTCAGTTTTGTGCGGGATTGCAATATTACATGGTTTTACGAACTAAAATGAGAAGGCCCCAATTCAATATTGCAGTTCAGTGGCGGAAAGCTTTATACGGAAACTTAATACGAAGCTACTACTATCAACTTGAAAGTTTTTTTGGATTGATGATTCGCTGAAGGGATAAGCATCTAATAACTTTCAGTAATCGTAACATTTAATGTATAGAGTAGATCACATTGAATCAGTCAATTCATTCACCATGATTATTTTTGGACTAATCAATATGATTAGTTTTTATAAACTAGTTGCCTCATAATGTAACACACAATTTCGAACATTGTTACTAAGATGACTTGTTTTTCCTCTTTTATCACAGTATGTACACTATTGACTTTCTGATAACATTGTGTTAGAAAAATTACTGAGTGAAACGATTTTCCTTCTTACTTTTAGGCATTTTTTCTTTGTTTGATGTGTTTGAGTGTCTAGCTTATCATCCTTTCATCCTCTCACCAATCCTCGTTGTTTCAAAATGGGAGACCTTTCTTTGTCATTGAAAGGCGATATTGTTTCCTGTACAGTGGATAAATCAGATGTGTCATCAGAAAAAATTCCTAATGTCCTATCTAATCGAAGTTCTAAACTAAATTCAACAAGTCAAATCAATAATAACGATGCATGTGGAACGGATAATATCGCAGTGACTGAAGAACGACCAGTTGAAGCAAATACTGAAGACTTAGAACCTGCTTTGCGAAGAAGTAAACGTGGTAAAGGTAGACCTAGCAATACTCAAAACAGTAACAGTAATAATGATGCGATATCCGATGATCATGTCCCTTCTTGCATTGTTTCTGGTACTGAGTATCATACAGGTTTGTCTTTTATGTGATTCCCGTCATCCCGTCAATGTTGTTCTTATTATGCTGTTTTCGTCTATAAATTTATCAACCATTTTATTTTAAGTGGGTGGGCTGTTATGATTGCTTTGCAACAGTAGCATAGTTTTATTTACACCTTATTTCCCTCTAGATCTTGAATTTAGGTATTTATTCATACATACTGTTTCATTCTCTCTTATATCATTGTGATTACTTCTATATTACTTGGACTCATTTTAGTATTTATCTTATTCTTCCTGTCTCGTCCTGCTCGTGTAGTATGGCGACTTTTCGTTAGTTATTTCGTGGTTATATGTCAATTACTCAATATCTGCAGTCTCGGTCGACGAGAAATTATTGGTTATTCTGTCGCTTAAGTATTTTAAGTAAAATACATATATGGACAGACACATTTAGTCTCTTGTTTCGATAGCCATTTTACAACCAACAGTTTACGTAATTGTCACTAACCTCCCAATGTACAATGGATACTACTTGAATATTAATGCACAGTAACTTAGTTATGCTCCTTTTACTGATTTATATACTCAAAACGATGTCATATTTTTATGAGGCTTAGCGTTGGTTAAATTGAATTAGGTGAATCGGGACTTGAAACCCGCGATTTAGTGGTTGGAAACTTATATATCTTTGTAACTCATTAGATAAGCAACAAAATAACCGGAATTTTGTCAGATAATTTCGGCTTCATTTTACCTGTTGACCTCAGTAACATGGATATATGATGCATCAGTTAGCACAGACTTAAAACCAACTGGAAAGTTTTAGCTTTACTTATTACATTATTTGTTTAAGCAGATGCATCTTTTTACTACAATAGTTTCAGATGGGTTGATAATTTATGAATAAGACGGTAAAAGATGATGGGAAGTACAATTAATAAGTGAATAAACGTCTCTAGTATTCACTGGGAAATGTGATTTAGTTACGATACTGGCAAAAAAGATTCATCTAGCTTTTATGAAGAGTATAATAATAGTAGGTTTATCACTGAGTTGAAGTGCACTGAGAGATGACACTTCTATTGGGCTATCTTTTATATTGGTAAATCATCCTCATATGTTGAAACCACTGGGATGATATTTGTATAACTTGACTAGGACACATAAGTCTCTCTTTCATAACGATGGCGTTGACCGTTTTTTTTTCATTACTTATTTCTATTTGCTCATCAAGGTGATTTTGTGTATTATGAAGAGCCAGAATTTGAATATTACACAATTGGTTTAATTGAAGAAATCAAAGTATCTAGACGTGATAAATTTTCAATATTTATTAAATGCTTCTACCGAACACGTGATATCCCGGAAATTTCAAAACAAGGTCTTCCTGATCGAGATAATTATCCAGTCAATTCAAATGTAAAATTGATTAGAGATGTAAGTCTTGTCTGTTAATTACGTATGTGTCTTCTGTCTATTTACGTATGTACGCACACTTAACTCTGGATTTGTTAATTGAATTGTCTTTGTGTGTTGCCTGTATGCATACACATATACATACAGATGCGTATATGTCCATCTTTCACTAGATGTTCGTAGAATTAATTACATGTCTATGTAACCATCTCTCTATCTATCCATCATCACCATCGAAACAGATTTACTTCACATCTGTATCTCTTCTTTTTATTCTTTGTGTTCCATTTTTATTTGTTTGTTGTTATTGTTGTTGCTTTTCTTTTCTAATTATTAATAAATAAGTATTGACTGTTAACTATCATTACTAATACTACTGCTACTACGTATTATACTGACTACAGCTTTCGGATGTTTCTTTTTGAATGTTATTTCTTGAGTATGCAAAGAAACTATAGTAAACTGTAGAAAAATTAAATAAATAAATATTCATTTTGATTGTTTGTTGTAAGCAAAAAATTTTCATATTTTTTTTTAGTGTACTTATTTAATTCCATATTTAGTGTTTACGAGAAGCAATTTTCTTAGCTTGGATAGATGAATGAATAACGTAGGCAGATAGAATTTTTTTATAAAGATAGAAAGGCAGTATTAAAGAGAGAGAGAGAGAAAGAAAGAGTGAAATGTGTCTAAACATACAGACACAAGCACTCATGCATGGTACTATTCGATGTAACAATATGGGTTAGTTGTAGACCGTAGTATTAGTTATACTGAGCCTTTTTTTATTATGTTTGTAAACAAGCTGGACGATATGGTTATTTTATAAGAGGTATATTCAACTGACGAGTCCCAAATAGGACGAAACGCACGTCCTGGATTCTATTTATCAGCCACAATCCAACTCAAATAATATTTACACGAATACATTTTATTTTGAAGAGCCATTATCATATTATCTAGTGTGTTTATTATAATAATATCGATCATCGTATAATGTGTTCCGATTTTTATTTGGCAATTAATTGATCATTGTCAGTGTAATCGGGAAGATGTCGTTCTCTTCCTGAACGACTTTTCTATATACTGAGATAATTCGCTTTTTATATGATTATTCGAAAAACACAACAACCTCGATAATGAATTTACTTTTTTGATGTACCGATATCATTGCAGTGGGATCACTATTTAGTCAGTCTAGAAAACACTTTACACACCTAGACCCATGGTGGAAACTTTCATTTATCTAAACACGAGATATCTGAATGACATTTTTATTATCTATGATGAAAATATCAAGTTGAATGACATGTTTTAAGAGTGTAATATTTTCCATCATTCAGTTTAGTCCATATTAAAATCAGAGTTGAACTTATAATTCTGCTTCTGGGATGTTCCATTGCGAAGAATACGTGATGATTAATTGCAATGATTAAACTAAAATAACGTCTATTATACAAATAAATATTCAACGTTGCGTCTCTATTAATCAGATTCATTCTTTATCTTCAGGAGTCAGGTGTTTATGCACTGACAGCACATCTGAGAGGGTAAAATATTTAGCTAAAATAGCACTTTGAGAGAACGCCAACAGTTACAATGAGAAACCTTTTCATTATTAATGAATTCAAAGGAGATACTGTTGCAGAGATTCGAAAGATAGTCTTTCAAGTGCTTTGTGGAAAATATTTTATTCCGTTCAACTTTGAACTGTCTTTTCCAACGGGCCTTTAATGATTCGCAAATGTGTCAAAGATTATCTGTTACTTTGGATCACATAAATATGTATCTAGTAGTTTACTTTCTCGTATGGAGTAGTTTACGTCAGTCACACAAAGACAGGCTGTTCTAGAAAGCATCTCTTAACACTGCACTACCTAGTTACCAAAATAATTATATGTAGCTTTGTCATCATCTTTGCATTCAAACACCACTTAACTTCTAATCAAATCACTCCACCAAAATCTTTCTATCCATACAGTCAAACGAGTTTGCTTAAAAGTAGTACAAATAAAAAAACGTAGCACTGTAGAAACTTCTACATTTAATGAAGCCTAAACTCTGTATGCAGCAGCATTATATTCAGTCTCTCATTTTACCATGGCTTAACTCCCTTAGTTTTTCTATATCTACTGTTCCATTGTTATTCATTCATTCTAATCTTTCATGTAAACACTAGTTGGAAAGCGTCTAGTTTAACGAAACGAGTTTCGTCGACTGATTAGTTAAAATGTAATAGAATTGTTGAGTTCAAAATCCCCTCTAACTAGCTTCAATTTACCGTACTTGCTTACCTGTAGCTTAAAACCAACTAGTGTTCCTGTGTCCCTCGTTATCGTGGTCAGTTGTTTTGTCCAATATTAATTTTACAACTGACTCCATGTGAAAATAAGGTAAACTGAAATTATCAATTGGTTGTATGAAAGTTGACTAATTTTTATTTAACATTCATAGGGTATACTCTATCAAAGTCAAATCACTCAACCTAGGAGCAGCGTTGATAATCAGTTAGCAGATTAATCGGTCATATACAGCGCAGAACCTACATCTGTCCAAGTTGTCTTATCACATTAGCACAAAGTGATCACAATAGTTATCAAAAATAAGGAATGCAACAAGGTGTGTATTGAAGTATAATGGCAATTGCGTTTTAGAAAACGTAAAGGGTGAGTACACCTACACCGCTCTGACCATTTGTCAGCCAGATCACCCGGTTTCCCCAACTACTGATCACAATTATTACATTGACTACAGTCACGTAGTTTGCGTCTGCCAACACGTCCAAGGTTCAGAAGTCAACGACTACATATACTGATGCCACAGTTTTGGTTTGGCTGACCAGTTTTTTTCCATCCTATTCTTACACCAGTCAAAAGCATGATTCCTCGTGGGTGGGTGGTAGTTGGGCATAAATAATACGTGCCGCAACCACCTCATTCGACAGTGGTTTGCAACCTCATCAACTAATTTAACATCTTTCCGTTGTAGTTTACGCTTAGTCTCACAATCGCTTACCCGACCATTCCATGATATGCATACAATGCTTCGAAGACACCCGTGATCATAGATCTTCAACCCACGCATGCTATCTGTTTTAGTAGCTCACATTTCGCAACCATAAGTTAACACTGAGCTGACTCGTCCACGATATACTCTTTCTGTCGTAGAGATTACAGATGAGCTTAGCATAAAGTAAAGTAAAGTCAAATATCAAAGGAGTAAGTGACTTTCAACTATTCAAATTCGATTCTCATTAGTAGAACAATATTCAGCACGTTATTACCAAAGTTTCATTTATTTGTATTATCACATGCACCAGTTAAGGACTTATCCACTCGTCTTTGTTCCTTATTACAAATGTGATGACTAGTGACGCTGATCAGGTACCTAAACTGAAACAGAGTGATACTAAAATGGGAAACTTAGTGGTTGAATTTCGAGGCGATTGAATATAACTATCATTTTCAAGCTATGATTTAATGTTTTTTCACCCGACATGTTTAGGTGTTCTGTACTGGACATGTTCATACCAGATAGTTTAATATACATGAAATAAATTCTTTAATGTGTATTAGACTGTAATATGTGACGGTTTTTCACTCACTAAATGGGAAACCACTGGAAATGCTTTATATACAATATTCATTGAACGTTGAATACTTTACAAGTAACCTTAACTAGTTTTGTTTATGAATCAACTTGATATGTCGGAAATAATTTTGCACTCACTAATTTCAATTTCCGGTCTCCTGTTTTTTTTCCTTTAATATAGATATTTGCTCGTGAACTATTTGTTTCTGAAGTTCAAGAGACTTTACCTGCAAAACAACTTCGTGGTGTTTGTAAGGTGAATTATTTACCCGATTTAAAAACCGTCCTATCTACGTTTTCTCCAGAAGAAGATGACAACTTTTTCTATGTGTTTGCGTATAATCCTGAAACTCGTCGACTGTCAAAAATTCGAGCAGAAATACGGGTATGGTAATAATGAGTACATATTTGGTATTGTGGTGACTCGAATTTTTTCGCTTGTATCACACATACTGACTAAAGCTAGACAATCATAGGGAAGCAGAAAGTACTAGTTAGCTGTTTCATCCTAGCATGGGAATTTTCAATAGTAATTTCTACCAGGAGTCAAACCTCGAGCCACTTTTGAGTGTACATTTAATGGTTTACATTTTCAACTTTAGTCTATTGGCGATTTTGCGTAACCTCCTAGAATTTCCCCTTTGGGTTACTGCCGATCCCCAGCCCAGAAAAAAGAGTATGTTGGGGAGTGGGTTAGAAACCTCATCTAGTAAAAGTCAGCCTTGCTAAAAAGAACGCTTACCAGGAAGGTCATTTTAACTCTGAGAGTTGGAAGGTCAGCATTCAAAAGAGTTATGACACCTTCTGGTGAAAGCCGAGTCACTTCGGATGCCACGAGGCCAATAACCCTTCTGACAACTAGAGTAACAATTAATGTGGGCACATGGAATGTTTTTACGATGTAGGAGACAGGGAGAAGCGTTCAAATAGTTTTAGTGGGAATAAACAAACCCATTAGTTGCAAGCTGAGCAACAAGGATTATCCTCAGCAGAAATACTGTTATACTCCGGTCACGAAAATGCTTCACACACAGGAAGTAGCACTAATGTCGCCCCCGAAAAGCATGGAATGCACTTATAAGATAGGAACTTCATGGACTTATTATCATCAAAGCATCCTTCAAGACAATGAAGGATAGGATCACAATGAGTTTCACCCAGTACTATGCGCCCATCAACGACAGCCACGAAGACGACAAGAGCCAGTCCTATGCGAGGCAGCAGTCAATCGTCGCGAAATACCCAGCCAAGGACCTGACCATTCTGATGGGAGACTTCAACGCCAAAGTTGCAGTGAGCAACACTGATATGAAGATATCATGGGATGACATGAACTGGGAGAAACGAACGTAAATGGTGAGAGGTTCGCGAACTCATGTACCTTCAACAAAACGATTATAGAGGGCAACATATTCTCCCCAAAACGCATACACAAGCTACATGAGTTTCACTAGGCTACACTAAGAAGAACCAAATTGACCACATCTGCATTGATAGGGTGTTCAGAACGACCATGGAACACGTGAAAGCAAGGGAGGAGCTGATATAGCCTTAGATCTTCACCTAGTAGTGGCCAAAATGAAACGGAAGCTAAAAAGGCACTGAGCAACTGAAACAACAATATTGAAAAAGTCTAATACAACCCTTCTTCGGGATATTAACAAACTCAACAAATTCAAGATAACTCTCAACAATAAGTTCCAGGTCTTTCACGATCTACTAGAAGAAGAGGAAACTACTATGGAAGACAACTAGAAAGGGACTGAGGAAGCAATAACTTCAACTTGTCAAAAGGTTTTGGGCCGCAAGGATCACCACCAAAAGGAATGGATTTCTGTTTGTACTCTGGATAAGATTCAAGGAACGACTAGCAGAAAGACATCGATCAATAACAGCCAATCAAGAATAGAGAACACCAAGTCATAGACCAAAAACACAGAGGTGAACAAGCAGGTGAAGAGAAACGGAAATAAATAGAAGACCTAACAATGAAAACGCGAAAAACTTCGGGGTAAGGTTACATGAACCATCTATATGACCAAACAAAGAGGTTACCTAGAAAATACAATCAAATGAGACGGCCAATTAAGAACAAAGATGGCAAACCAATCACTGAGACTCAACAACAAGTGGGTAGAGCATTTCAAAGATCTCTTGAATAAACCAGCCCCACTGAAACCACCAGTCATCGAAGCAGCATCTACAAATCTCCCTATAAATATCAACTCACCAGCAATTGAAAAAAAATCAACATTGCTATCGACAAATCAAATGACAAATCGGTAGAGCCAGATAGCATACCAACTAAGTCACTGAAATCAGATATAGAAGAAACCTCAAAGATGCTCTACATCCTCCTCAGTAGGATTCGAGGAGAAGAGAAGGGACTATCTGTTATATCGGGTGGTTCAGGTAGGGTAACTTAGTCCCTGAACTGTTTTTAAACAAACTACTTTGTTATTTTCAGTATATGCATATCGGTTATTTCATTTTTATTACTATTATTTTCTCATCACCCTAACCTCTCATTAGACTCATAAACTGTTATCATATCATTTATCACTTAGGAACTATAATCAATTATTTATGTTTCTGAACAATCAGTTGAATGAAACTCACCACTTTACATCGATTTCCTTAATTATGAGACATTTGGCAATGTGGATTGGAGAATATCATAGGGCCTTCTTCAACACTATGGTGTATCCGAGAAGATAGTCAATATGGAATGCTTACGACAGACTACACTGTAAGGTCGTGCATGAAGGGCAGCCCACAGATTCATTCAAAGTTATGACCGGTGTTAGACAGAGCTATGTACTCTCGCCCTTTATGATAATGATTGAGTGGATTATGAAAACCGCAATATCTCAAGGGAAGCACTAAGTACAATGGACAACATATATGCAACTAGACGAATTGGATCTAGCAGAGTGCCGACCTAGCTGATCAATCCCACACACAACAACAAGTGTAGGTGAAGACTGACAGTGTAGCAGCAGCCTCTGCAGCAGTAAGCCTCAACATATACAAGGGGTAAAGCAATTTCCTTAGATACATCACAACGAGCACCAACCCAGTTACACTTGACGGAAAAGCTCTGGAAGATGTCAAAACGTTCACATACATGAACAGCATCATTGACGAACAAGAAGGATCTGAAATAGATTGTCAAGGCATGGGTGGCATTTCTACAATTGAAAAGTATCTTGAACTCAAACCAGCTTTCAGCCAACATCAAAGTTAGGATTTTCAATACGAACGTCATGACGACTTGTTCTATTGTATGGGGCTGAAACTTGGAGAATTACAAAAAGCATCCTTCGAAGATACTTACAAACAGATGCTTTTGCAAGATACTTTAGATCCGTTGGCCAGATACAATCAGCTACAACCTTCTGTGACAGAGAACAAACCAACCGAAATCCAGCCGAGGAAGGAGTTAGTTAAAGACATTTAAGGTGGATAGGACACACATTGAGGAAATAATCAAATACATTGAACTGGGAATTGGAGACAGATATGAAAAGAATGAACAGCGCTTAAAAGAACTGATAAAGAGAGTTCAGGACGGATTTGGATGGAAAATGCTGGTCAGCGGCCTATGCTCCACGTAGGGTAACAGGCATTGGTTGATGGTTGATTGATACTAAAATTGTGTTGTTGAGTATACAGTTTCACTCTTTATGACTGAACTCAAATGATGATAGCTTTTTGTCAAAACTCCTGGAATCATTTCGATATTTTTACCGATTCGTTTTAAGATTAATAAGTTTTTTATTCCATATGCCGTAATTCCACACATATAGTTCTTTTGATTAACTTGTACGTGGCTGGTGAAAGCCGAACGAAATAAAATGAATTATAGCGTCATTCTGGGAAACTCGTTATTCTTGTAATATATCTAACTTACGCGAGTATTGATTTGTTAATGATGGCGTAGGCAGATAGGTGAAGAATTGAGTGGATTAATGACTGTGATTTATGTATTTATCTTCTTACTTTGTATGCGTGATTTTCTATCCTGAACTGTTTGCAGTAGTATTGTTATTATTGTGGTATATTCATGTGTTTAATTAAATTTGTTCTTAATCGATCAACCGGATTTGTGTCTGAATAAAAGAATAAGGCAAGGTTGGGTGTATCTATGAACTACCATGTCTAATGTAGATATCAGCACACTAAATAAATCGGTAATCCCTCACATATATAACATCCTACTCTACTCAATCTGTAAATTATTTAATAATCGTGTTTACAATTAGATTCATGGTCCAAATCTGTTTAAAGGTAAATGGATATATGCTTTAATATCCGTTGGTTAGGTTAATAGTTAAGGCCATCTTGTTCGAAATGGAGGGTATTATCCAGCAAAATTATCACAGCTTAGTTTCTTCATGTATTTTCACTTTTGTTTCTAGGTTGGACAAGCCTATCAAGCTTCTTTACCGGAGTTTCGTCACCCTCCTCCAGCTTTGTATCGTTTTGGCATAAGTTATCGTCGTCGACGATTTCGGCTTCGTAAACATCGTCGTAAAGCTATTTTACCAACATCATATAAGTCTGATCAGGATACAAATACTCCTAGACATTGTTTTCCAAGAAAGATTCTTTCGATGTCACCACATTACCATCGTAAATGCAGATATGATACAACGCCAGCAACAATACCTACTACTACTACTACTACTATTAATAGTGATAATCATGATACTAATTCAGTAAGTCATCTGACATTAATGAGTACATTGTACAATGATGCAGAATTACATACAAACGATCAGTTATTGTCTAATGTAAATGTAAATTGTACAGCAGATTCAGAGTTAAAAAGTAACTTAGAATCCGCACAAAATGAAGGCGATCTTCTGAGTAATGTACAGTGTAAAACGGAAACATTTACTACTGATTTGTCAAAAGATATGAAATATGCTGATGACACTACTGAATCTGTTATTGGAAATGTTGATTTAAATAATGACGCTGTACTAATGTTAAATTTACCGCCAAAATTAGAAAATGCAAACGATTTCCAAGATGATCCTCCAGACACTAGAACTACTGCTATGATTGATTATTCTCATCACAAAAAATACAATTCTCCTATGCATAAAAATCACTCATTATGTAGTGCTAAACAGTTACATCTGAATAAAAGACGACGGCGGTGTCAGCGTGGGCGTCAGTCACAATCGAGAGAAATACTTATATGGAGTCCTGGGGGTTTATCAATCGCCCTATCTGGTACATCGGAAAAACTGAATTTTCATGATTCCAGTAGCACAAATATGATCATTGCCAACAACAATACCATCGATTTGTTAAATGGTATCAGTTCTGATTTCAATTCTATGCTGTCAGATGAACCGTTAAAGAATTACTTGGATGCTGTACGGTCAATGGTGGCATTTTTCGGATTCGGTGGAGCGGAAGATGATCTCTCATCCGCTGAGAATGGTTTGGTACTGGCGAATTTAGCAGCGACAACACAACATGCTTATGACACATTACACAAGTGCAATTATTCATTAAGAAATGCATTACAAGCAATATCATGTAATCCTATTGTTGCCAAGGTAATTTATACATAGTTTGCTATTTAAAAATCTCTCAATCTCATTTCAATAAGCATCATTTAACCTAACCTAGCATGATATGGCATGGCTAAGACTAACAGTCAGAGACTTTATTGTCTGATGGCACCAATCCATGAAGTCATTGACAATTGGGCTGAGCCACGTAAATAGATACAGACTACCTGGTTGGGGCCCACGTGATGATCGTAACAAATGGTTAGAGACTTTAGGTGATATGGCTCAAAATCGTTTGCAATGGCAGAGGTGCATCCACTCCTTGTCTTCCTCCAAATTCTAGTTTTTGAGCTTCTCATAATTTTCTCTTTACTGAATCTCAAATCTCATCTCTGATTTCTATGCCTTTCCATTAGTACTTACTCTGTTACTACCTCCCCTACTCTGGAATTTAGTCCAACAATTTAATCTCTATCAGCTTATTGAGGCATGGCAACTTGAACTGGTGTACGCATGTACCAAGTTCTACGTTGTAACTGACTGACTGTCTGTCTGATGACAAGTTTAAGTTTGACCACCACTAACTCACCATACATCATCTGATCTCACGCACAATAATTAATAAATGTCCCAACCACCTGATTCCATTAACACTCGCTGTTTCGTCAACAAAATTAACATCTCTTCAAAGTAACCTGTCTCTAACCTCAACATTGTTAACTCAACAGTCTTCAAATACGTGAGCAGTATTTCGAGGATATCAATTATCAAATATACCTGTAACTTCCGAATGTCCCCTACTTTTAAAGACGTAAATGAGACAGTATTTCTTCTCAGTATACTCATCCGTACGTTAGGCAATGCGCATCTCGTCCACATCATAAGTGACACAAGTTAGTGACAGACAAAGGAACTTCTTCTGTCCGTTATTTAATTGCGCCATCTATCATCTAATTGAGGCTCACATACATTCGACTACTACCAGTGACTCATTCAAAGGGTTGTGGTTCAGTCAGAACGCTTGTACAGAAAGTCTACTGTTCCACTAAGTATTGGATATCTGACTAATTCTTTCAGATCTCACTGACACCATTTGTAGTATTATTCGATAAAATGCTTTAGGTCGGCTTATATTTCTAGATAATATGGTATCATTTGATGCATCACACCAACCATTAAAACAAATTGATAGAATTAAATGTATGAAATCTCATGTTCAGGCTAGTTGTGAGCTGCAGTTATACACCAGACAGAGATCATAATTGTAGAGAGGAAACTCGCGTAGACTAGAGTGAACGGCAAATATGGTAAGTAGATTAATCACGTTGATGATGTTGAGAGTGTTTATTGACAGAGGTGATTGGGATATGTAATACGTACACGCTAAACGATGCTTGTGAACTGTCGCTATATCGAGGCAATCCGCTCAGGATGCACATATGGCAATAGTGACTGATCAATCTCAGTCCATGGTAAATCAACGGGTAGATCTAAATACATTCTGAAATTCTAAAGGATTTTGTTTTCCCAGAGGAGTCAGAAAATACAAATACTAAGTCACTTGTTCATATGCTCAAATAAAATACAGTAAAACAATATCGACTCACTCTGAATAGAAAAGGATTGATTATTATCAACGAGGTCATTTTCTTTGTAATCATATTCTCTATTGTCATCCAATTTAGGTGGTGGTTTATGGAGGTAGTCTACATCGTTGATATGTTTCATCCTTTTTTCATTTAGATACTATTATATAGTGACAACCGCTTTTGTCTTATCTTGCTTGCTTTGCCTCGTTATGCTAATGTGATAAAGCGACTATGTCCATCGAATGTTTTATTCTGGACTTCGTTGTGTATGATTGACTGATAAATTGTTATGTGACTAAATTGATATCTTAGTAACCTTTTTAATTCATCTCTGTGTGAATGATTCACTGTTTTGTATTTTTTTAGTTGAAGCGATTGAATCTAATCTACTTAGTATGTCTGTATAGATGTTACGTAGCTGTCTCCATGTGATGTTTTTTTTTACATTAAGGATACACCTAGACATTGGACAGCGGATCAAGTCCGTTTATTTGCACATGGTTTACGTATTCATGGTAAAGACTTTTTCAAAATTCAGCGAAATTTCTTTGGTGGAAAGACATTGAATAATAATAATGATGATAATAATAACAACACCGCTGATTGTAGTCAAGGAAATAATTTAAATTGTTTTGGTGTTTGGAATTCACATCAAGTTGGAACTGGACGCCTACGTGGTGGTCGTGGCCGACGTAAATTGGGCGGTGGTGACAGTAGTCTCTGTTCGGGTACATCAGCATTATCAAAAACTTCCGTTTTAAAATCAGGGGATATCGACAATGGCTCAATGATGACAATGATGGTATCCAGTAAATTAGATGAAGTCAAATCAGAGGACGTTGCATTAGTTTCCACTTCTGAGCCATTGCATGATGGTGGCGAATCAGTCGAAAACAGTGTTGTTTCAGGTTGGCTTAACTAACAATTCGCTATGCTTTTGTTTATTTGAAGTATATAAATCCCAGTGATGCCTCAAGCTACTGAGTCTTCCATTCTTTAAGACATCAGCTGGGTAACTCCTTATGGCTCAATAAATGCTTGTCGTATATGAATATATCATAGCGCTATATCATAAAGTGACTATCAATTTATTTTTCCCATCTATTCAACTCCGGCGTTGATAAACAATGCATGATCTATAAGTTACTGGGTACAAATTTGTTTAAATTTACAAGGCCATTAAAGTTGGTATTTCATTATGACACATTGCCAGATCTCGCGTATTACTAGCAAAGTGGTACCAGTAGATATGTGGAAACTTTTAGAGACAGTGGTATTAGGACGCAGTGTCGCTGAGTATAATCAGCTGTAAAGAGCATAACTGCTTTCATTAACTAGTTGTAAACATTACTTTTTATAACTGAACTAATTTCACAGCGTCAATAAATGCGATTTAGATTAACATATACCGAATTGGCTTTCACTATACGTAATTTCATCTCATCTTCCAAGCCACTACCAGCATCTACATAACGACCCAGGTACACGGACTTTTCCACTATTTTCAACAGTTCATTACAAGGAATTAGTTTAGGTACAGATTCTCGCCTTTGCTCAGTGCTTTGCATTTAGGTTTAAAATGGGTGCTTTTCTTGCAGACTTTTCCAAACGATCGGAATGCCTGTATATTATTGTTGCCAGACGATGTTGTGTTTATGCGAAGTCTGTAAGTCTATTCTTTAAGCAACACTACTACTATATACTACCTTCAGAGCTTCTTCTAGGTTACCGATCCCAAAGTTGATGAGAAATAGTAAGATTGGACAATCTTGCCTAACCGACACTTCCTCAACCATATTGGGTTTCGGAATAAAATAGGATAAAAATCGTTCTTGCGTCGTATCTTTGACTCAGATATTTTGCCGACTTCAATTCTCATTCCATTTAATTTGCGCACCTCGATACTATCTTAATATCTAAATCACTAGGATTTTCCTTAGTAGATAGTTGCAAATTCGGTCATCTATGACCCATTGCATGATGCAAATTTATTATATGCTTCCCAGTATTCTTATAAATGAAATTACTGTTATTTTAAAATTTAGATTACATCTTTAGTACTGACAAGAAGTATAAAAGAAGTCGTCGATTTCCGCTTTATAATGAGATACAGAAAAATAAAACTGGGCTATTTGCAGTCTGGTTGTCGAAATCAGAGGGACAACTCTGTGTGATCGTACCCATGCAATCTTACTCAAAGCCAAATAGTTGGATTAAGGTTCAAACATGCAACTTCCCAGTTGGGAACTTAATGCTTGAGCCACTAATCCACCACTTAATTCCTACTATTACTGCTATAACTTTGGTATTCATCTTTGTACTCTACTAGGAAGATATGATAAGGACTCATACACCTGTATTTTATGTTCTACGTTGCTAATGGATCGATGGAATATCAGTCTGTCCATAATGGCAATATGACAGTTTTGAAATTTCGAAAACTTAGTGTCGATTAGGGCAGCGTATAATATTTTACTATGATTGGTTTTTGTTGTTTCAGGTTCTACATTGAAAGCTTCCAGTTGTAATGGGACTGATATTTCATCTTCAGGTCTTCCCGCTATTAAAGAACCAGTAAAAACTGTGAAAGAATTAATCGCTTTCTATTACTATTGGAAAAGAAAAGGTACATCATCTTCTGCAATTGGTGGAGGACATGGTGGATTGAGTTCAGCTGCAGCAAATTTTGCCACTGCAGTAGTTGCAGCTGCACTTAATACTGACACTACTAATAATAGTAATATATGTAGTGCTACTCCTGCTAGTGGTGTTTCATCGTCGGGATATACTACAACTTCTTTTGAGTCAGCTAATAATCCTAATGGTACTGCTTTCTCTTCTCAAGCCCATATAAATTCTGGTTTCGTTAAAAAGCGTAAACCTACTAATCGTGGTTGTGTTCGTAAGTCGATATGTACTGAATTATTGTTATTACTATCATGACCTCCATTTTTTCTCTCATTTTATACTGACCTAAGGAGGTAGCATCAGTTCATAAATCCAGTAAGTGTTGATTTAAGAAAAAT
This sequence comes from Schistosoma japonicum, assembly GCA_025215515.1. NCBI lineage: Eukaryota > Metazoa > Platyhelminthes > Trematoda > Strigeidida > Schistosomatidae > Schistosoma > Schistosoma japonicum. The sequence goes on along the minus strand of CM046067.1, from coordinate 5,819,582 downwards.
TGGAGTTTGGTTTCAGACAACTGGTTGGATTCCTAGAAAGGACACATCTGTGGTTAGATAAGTTGAGCTAAGTACCTTTTAGTAGACCCTAGTTCGGGTAATAGCATTCACTTTTATATTTTCTAGACCCTTAATTCTTTTATTTCTCATCACACTGCCTTTTCACTGTTTTCTCTTTTTCATTATTATTACCACTACATTATTTCTGCTTCTTTATTAATTCGTCTCGTTAACTTCTTATATCATGCTAATATAGTATGGCAACTTGATTTAACGCACATTTGTAATGGACTCTGTTGATTATAATTTATTGAGTACTGTAACTGTAGTGGTATCAATCATTCATTGATAGGTTCACATCATCCTACATCACTGTTTGAATGATCAAATATTACTTCTACACGCGCACACACTCAGAGATGATGATGATGATGTACACATGAATGTGTTAGGTGTCAACATGTCGAGTATTGTGCTTTATATAGGTGTTGTACAAGTTATTTTCTCAATAATTTCTATGTATGATTAAGTTGTTGTTAACATGTTTTCATGTATTTATCTTATCATCTGTTTATATGAGTATCATTGATCATTCTAGCTATGCTAATTATGTTGATCAATACTTATCTTTCAGTTATTATTATCATTATTCTCTAGTTCCATCTAAGAAGCTCCTTATGTGTAATTGTTTATTTAAATCAGTATACTTTGAAGTAATGTATGTGCATGTATAGGCACTGCTTTTCATATCTGAGGGTCTCGGAAATGCCAATCTTTTCTAAAAATATATGAGATTCAGCATTCTAAGTCATTTTCTGAGTCATTTAACGAATTATTCCTACATATTGATGTATGATTTCCATTCAGGATTAGATTTTAAGACGTGAGTTTCACTATATTCTTGTGTTCCATCCGAAACGTTTGCTTGCGCTACTCTGACATGATAGAAAATAGTTGCGTTCAGCGAAATCCTTGGCGAAAATTACGCACTATGAAACACGGTAAAATGACTCAAGAGTGCTCTTGAACTTTAGTTGACAGTGGGGTCCAGGACTCACATTTGATTTTACTGATTCCTAGTTTTCACTGCTGGCTGTCACCCCGCTAACTAAGTGGCTATGTTAGGGTAGTCCTCGGAAAATGCAAATACGTCAATAAAGTCTATTAACATACAAACCATACTAACAACGTGTAGACTAGTGAAAAAAAGTAGCAAACATTGGACATAATTCAAAGAGCCGATTCTGCTATTATTAATTGATCTGTTTTATTTTTTGAGTTACTATTATTGTCATCATCGTTCTTCTCTGATCTCCTATTTTGAACTTCTTTATGTGAGTACATTTATTTATGTGTCAGTACACTTTGAAATAATGCTTACTTATGCATATTTACGAGTTTTTCTTATTATTTATTTTACAATTATGTTGTCACATCATTCATAGACTTACACATTTACTTTTCTCTTCAAATCTTTTATAAAATAATGCATATATACATATATGTATGTGTATAAAGTTACTAAACAAGCTTGGCTTGGTATTATTGAACATCGTAAAGCTGCGGAGTATGAATTACGAAGATTATTAACATTAAAATATGAAAATTATAATGGATTACAACGTCAAACAACTGGTATCTACATATATGTATATCTTTCTAGCTATCTATCTAATTGTTAACGTGTTTATGTGTACGTATCTGTTCTGTTTTATTTTATGTTCTGCTTTCCTCCCTTGCTAATTGTGTTATTGTTTCCGCTGCCTCTGCTGCCATTACTGTTACTGGTTACTTTTGTTGATGTATATGGTTTTCTGTACTTCTCTATTCCTCTCATTAATGTTAAGCATATTTTTCAAAAATAATTGATCTGTTAATTTGTTGCTAATTATGATTATCGTTATTTTTATACTTTCCTTCTCCTCACTCAGTTTTTCTTTCGTTTTAGTTGTACACAGTTTCTATCTCAATGTATCACTTTATATATATATATGTGTGTGTTTGTTGATCAATGTTTGCATGTTTGTAGTTGTTTCTTTCATGGCCATTTTTTGTTTGCCTGTTAGTTGGTTGATCGGTTGATTAATAGAGTTGATGGCATTATTATAATATTATCAATAAACCACAGATATCATGATTACTGGTTATTACTTATGCAATAAGCTATAAAGCTGATCAGTTGATGAGTAGTGGTAGAAGGCTTTACTGATTGATTGACAGATGAAGCCAGAATTTCATTTATCTATAGGGAAACATGAAGTGTCTTGATTATGTATAGTCTACTACTCAACGTCTATTCAACGAATCTCTTATTAATTCATGGTTATTGAGATTGAAGTTATCTGAATATTTTCAATGTGTAGTAATTGTGTTGTATGTTGCAACACTAGGTTGTATCTTCTATTCGTTTAGTAAGTGAATGCTTTATGTATTCTATGAAAAATCTTTAATGAAAATTATACATTATGCACCACTCTTCGACTGTATCTTACGGTAAACATGGCGTCAAAGATGTACTGATTTATCTTGTATTTGTTTTATGATAAAATCAATTGACAGGAAGGAAAAGTCGTTTTCAATGCTCTCCTGATTCTTCTACCAATTTTTCTTGCTATCTTATCTTCAACACAGGGCTTATGATAAGTGTTTCTAATAGTCTAACGTTTATAACTTTTAGGGTTTCCTTTTCTATTTTTCTTAGTGTTTTCCCCAGTGTTTTTGTCTTTTTTTAAAAATTTTACTCTAAGGTCTAAATGTTGATTCGACTCCCATGCTCATGTTCTTTTATAAATTCTATGTTTTATGAATACCATAGAAATAAGAAACCATACAAGATTTATGATTCATATTTGAAGTAGTGTTGTGTGCTCAATTCCAGTTTAGCCGTAAGAATCTCGTTAAAATAGACCCATATGTTGGTCCTTTGGCTACTTAGTTGGCTTTGTTTGTACAACTGGTTATTAAGTACGATTCATGCATCTCGTATGCCTTATTATTTCAGTAGTACTTAGTAGAGCATATGAAGTTTATGATGAAACATGAACATAAAGCTCATTTTAATTTTCTAGATTTCTGTGTGAAATAAAGTAATGATGGAACACGAAACAAACATAAAGTGAAACAATACTTAAACAGTAACAGCTTTTTGTCTTGTCTGCTGTAAACAGTGTCTAATGAAAACATTGTAACAAAACTATGGTGTTATGCTCTAGTGATATTGTATAGTGAGCAATTGGTTATCATCAAAAGGGCCTTTTCGATAATGGATATCCAGAACACTTTATTAAGAAATATGCGAAAGAATATTCTAAAAGTCATGAACATTCGATTATTAGTAAAACCTATTATTAACCTTATGTCCAAGAAAGATGAGATCTCGGGAAAAATTGATGAAAGAATCTAGAGGTCATTAGAAACAACTTTTCCTTCATGTCAACTAGTTTTCTTGATGCATAACTCTGTTTGTTAGGTCATTCGGAGGTGGACCTATGACAGTACAACATCCCCAAGTGTGCTTATAAATCCACACGCACTTGTGGTATCTAGTGTATAAACAGGATTATACGTTCATACATGGTTTTCAAAACATGTTTCTAGAGGCTCTCAGCGAAGGTTTAAAATCTTGTTGATCGCCTCATTCAAACTACTTACTGAATCTCGAAAACATTCGGTAGTATATATGTGTATAAAACTGCTTAGTTGTACCAGTGAATTTATTTCTTGATGCGTAAATTGCATACTCAAGACATAGAGAGAAATCTACTACTATTCTCAACTTTTGAAATTTTTCTCAAAGATTTTCATCCTGTCTTCCTTTTATTTCATTTTCCTTCAATTATGTTTAATTTTTAAAGTGAACTATTGTAAATCAACCCTGATAAATGATGATAAATCTGAATCAATTGATCCAAGTCAACCGGAATCAGAAATCGAAGAGAATTACGATTTTGGTAGGTTGTGAATTATCATATTGTAACTCCTTATATAATACTAGATTTTATCACTGGATGGAATTAGTGTAACCAAAAATCATGATACTCAAATTTTAGTACCGGAGATTGATTAGTTGATTATATATTTTTAAAGTACATCTATGTACAGAGCTTCAAGTCACCCTTCGTATCATGTGGGCTAACGAACAAATGAAGTCCAGTTTGAACGTCGATTTTCCCAGTTGAAAGCTGAATTCTTCAGCGATTGAGCTACCTTTTTATTTGGCTTTTGACTAGTTGGTCACGTGTCTGAATTCTACTTTACTTATGTTGATTTAATCAACCAAATAACATTACTGACTCTCATATTTAGACTTCTGCTTGTAGCCAAGCACGTGAATTTGTACGTGGTCGGTATGTTTAGGAGTAAGTAGTGATCACTACTTCCTGTATGGTAATGTTGTATACACTGTCATTATTAATGATATGTCTTGCCGTCTATGTTATACACGGAAGCACCAATCGCAACTCTATAACTTGCAAACTGATCTACGCGAACAAATTAGATGCTCGCAACCAGTGACTAACAACTTAACAAACAAATTACTCGACCGAAGCCAAATCATGAAAACACGAACACATCACTTAGAAGATTTGATTCTACTTTGTTCCAACGCTGTATGTATAGTTACAATAACGGCCTTGTAACATAATAATTAGCATACTAAAAATCACAATAGCCAATCAAAAACAGCAAGATCAGTGCTGAAAGAATAAATAGTGGTACTGGTTACTACCAACTTTACAATTAATAAAAATTAGCAAAGAAAAATAAGAATATTTACAAGAAAATTAACTAGTCGCGCTTCTTAACAATAAATCATGCGAAGTTGTGGTGTATTATGTTGTAAACACTCTTCAATGCTTGTTAATAGAATTATACTCAAATCTGCATTTTCTACAGTAAATAGCAACTGCCATTACTATAATTTGCATAACCTTTTGTTATTCAACTGTCGTATTCCAATTTCCTAGTAATCTGTTGTTTAAGAGAGTATTCAATATTATTGACCGATGTCTGAAGCAATATATTTTCGTACAATTTAAATCGATATGTATCAACAATAGAATCCAGTGTTAGTAGCTGACATCATCTGTTTTTAAAGTATATTTGTTGAAAGCATTTCTTTATGTTCTGTATTTAATTGTCTATCTAGCAAACCCTGGGCCGGATGATATTGATATGCCTGTAACATCTACTGAGAAAGGCGAAGAACGTATACCGATTTCTACAACATCAAATGGTAATACAGATTCATTGCCATCTAGTCGACCATTACGTAAACGTTTATGCAGAAATTGTAATGCTGAGTTGGAGTCATCGACTGGAGAGAGTTCACCTTCCCCTATGGTATGTTCATGTGCACACTCAAAATTCTTTTTAATGATAATTCTCAAATTTGAGCAAAAAAGTATGCAAACCATTCAGAAAGAAGCAATAACTTAAAATCTAATAATAGTGCATTATTTCACATGCTGTTGCATCCTTTTTAGATTCATCGTTGTTAGATATGCAGGGAGTGATTGATTGGGATTTAGAGCCACTTGTGCATGTGACTCAGTAGCTAAGAGCCAATCTCAACCTCTTCTTAGTACTTAATTATGTAATCGCTTTATTTAGGGCTATATGTCAAGGTTGTAATTATTTATTTTCAGTACAAAATGTGCATGGAATGTTGACTTATATTCTATTTAACTTGTAAATATTTGTAACCAGTATATATTTAAACATTTTTTTAACAATAGTTAGCTACTAGTCTTATCGTCATCCGCAGACGTCTACTACCACTCTAGCTCCTTGCTATTCCATAACGCTTTCAATGCATAAATTTCAATAAAAACATTTCATGAACCTTAAAAGGACTGAAGGCACATGCGCTAACAACTTAATTTTTACGATATCTAGCTTCACTACAGATCCTACATTTTTCAGCGACTTTATGTGCATAAATAATCCGTTTATGTAGGTTTAAAACAGGAAAATAAATGTTTTATACCTTTGAAAAAGCCATTAACAATAGTGGTAATAAGCTCTACACCACTTTTCTACGAGTATAAAATCCAATAATGTACATTCACGACCTGCTGGTTGAGTGTGAGGCAGTTACCCACTAATATCAATATTTCCGTTTAGAAATATTCACTATTGAATGCCAGTTCGATTGCCTAAATGCTAAGCACTCACTAGTAAGCCTGAAAGTTTCAGGGTCGATTCTCGGTGATAACGTTTGTATGGTACAAGAAATAACTCCCCAATGCTCTCTTATTTTCAACGGTTATCTAACAGAGAAAGAAAATGCGAAACTTTTCATCAATCGTGTTCATCAGCTAATCATTTCCTGACTAAATTCCCACAAAAAGAAAAAGACTATGCCTCTTATTCGTCTCATCTAGGTGTACTGTACAGTAATTCGTTTTATTCTACTTCATACCTATGAAATGTGACTTACAAAATTAGAAGGAATCTATAAGCTACTATTGTGTAGTCATTTCTCTAGTATGTTGATGTCACCAAGGTTAGACGAAATACGGTGACATTTTTATGAATCGCCATTCACCATGGTGATTGGAGATGGGACGTTTCTTTATGAGTAAGTTGGAATAAATCTAAGTACAAACTACCTAACTTGTTAAAGCCTTGAAGATTCCCGTAATCAGTGATTCTAGATGTTAAGCGACATAACTCAGAATCAGTTTCAACGAAACGGATGAACTCAAACTTTTTGCTACTTCTAAATTTACATCGTTTGCAATTGATTAACTAATAACTTTCAGTAATGCTCCTTACGCTATGAGTTACTTTATAACCTTGAATATTCATATTATTACTTAGCTATACTTCTGTCTTTGTTTCATTCTGTTAAATCATTGATTAGCCTCATTATCAATCGGGACAATTGCGATTTCTTTGTCCCGATTGCCGTATTCATTTACAAAAGTATGGTGAATTAAAGTGTACAGTGGAAAAAGAGATGGATAATTTATCTGTAGTGAGTTTTTATTCAACTAACGTAATTGTATTTTGTATATTGAAAATAATCGTTTTAATGGCATCAACATTAATTTAATCATAAACCAACGGTTGAGGATGATTTCGAGGTGATCGAATTGTTAATTTATTTAATCTGAACTAGACAACCATTGATCACCAGAAAGCACTGGACAACTGTAACATCCTAGTGTGAGATTCTTCGGCAGTGCGCATCAGTGGGATCGTGGGTGCACACTGCTGAAGAATCTCATACTAGGATGTAACAGTTGTCCAGTGCTTTCTGGTGATCAATGGTTGTCTAGTTCAGATCAATTCGTGGCATCAAATTCAATATTCTCCATAACACCCGATCATTATTAATTTACTCACTGATCCGATAGATATCTCTGCTATTCATCGACCTAATGTGCATAAATACAGGGGAAATTTACTACTGATCAACTAATATGTAATACCTATGCCCAGGAACCGTCATGCGAAATTGACTGGTGTTGTAATAGGTTGAATTAAAGCAAAGAGCAGCCACTCTTAAACGTGGCATCATTCTACGAAATCATTGACTGGCTGATCTGTGTTTTCTAGATTGGAGTCCGTGGGATAATCGCGACCATCAGTTTGAGACATTAGTCTATATGCCTTCCAATCGATAAGAGTGGTGCATTGATCTCGTCAATTTGACCTCGTACTAATATGGTTGCCAACTTAAGCTAATGCGTGTACATATGCCATACTCTACATTGCTTATGATTAGGCTACTGGTATTGTGAAGGTCATTCTGTAAATTTTATAATTTGCATCACAATAAAATGTTTTAATTAACTGCTAGAACGGTACATTGAATTATTTGAGAGATGACTGAATAAAAATATTTACACACCGAGTTGAATCAATCAGTAATAATCATTATCTGGTGCTAGCTCAAGTCGTCTTGCCTCTCCTCGATTTGTCTATTGGCACCAGTTGTTTTTACACATATATCATTCAGTGTCTTTCAATTTGTGCGTATTCTGATCATGCACTAGTTAGGATTATTGTATCCCATCAACAGTTCCTGTAGATCATTTTTATCTAATAAATAGATGCATCGACTATTGAGTGTTTATGAGTTTCTTCTTATACTAAGATTGGTTTTTTTTCTTTTTTTTTTAAAAATTTTATTCTACTATATGTAGCCGGTTAGTTCGATATCCATTGGTAAGTATTAGTTTATTTCATTTCTCATATCCTTAGGTTACAAAGATTACAACTTTTGAGTTTCATTTTTATCCTTTAAGGCTATACGCATTTACTTTATTTTCCTTTTACACGATTCTATCTCTGCTGTTTCACTGATAGTTGGAAGAATATTGTCCATTACTGTTCAAGTTCTTAAAAAGATATTTGTGGTGTTCACTTTGGCTAGAGTGTTGTATCGGAACGAGATTGTATTATTTTTAAAATGCTCCAGTTAAATAATCATTCGAACCAATGAGCGTAAATCTTCAAAATCACTATTTACAAATGATGAATTCTTATCTAGAACGTGACAGTTGATCAATGTTTTTTTTTTCAATTTTTGTCTAACCACATTCCGCCATTACATTATTCAACAATCTCTTCAAACATCCTATGTTCGAAAGTGTCAATGGAAGGAGACAGCTTATCTGCTCTCTCTCTCTCACACACTTTTTTTGTTTTTCCTGCATGGGCGGTCACATATTCTCATCAAATAATCGGTTTATTATGTTTTGGGAATATGGTGGCGATTTTCAGCAGAAATTAACTTCAGCCGTTGTGTTAAACTGTTTAGACATGACTCTGTTAATCATAGGGTAGCTGTTTCTTTGTCATTATGGTTGAAACTCAAAATCTTTTTAAGTTTCACAAATAGCTCATAACCATCACATAACTAGATTAACGTCCAGTGGTTTTCATACTTAGCGTCTGTTGATTCACGACTTTATGCGACCATCATCCTCTGTTATTAGTTATATTCATTTTACATATGACACAGTTGAACTCTGCTGGTCACAGTATTCACTTGAATCGCTGTTTAGCTACAGTTAATTTGTGTTATAAGTTACAAATCCAATAATCTCCATAAACTCTGTATGATAAGAATAAAGCATACACATGAAAACATCCACACTACATAGATCGGTCACTATCATTTATTAAGTCTTTGTGTCAAATCCCGCATAAATAAAATAATGACTTCGCAATCAACCTAATAGCCAAATAGCCTTTCATTACTTCGGTTTAAAGACTAGGATAATGTTTTTAGTGTTATATTCTTTTAAAAGGATTATTTAGTTACTTCAGAATCCCAATTTAGTTACAATATGCATGACTCTACATCACGTGCACTGTTCTGTTGTTAAATGGTTAATTGGGATAAGAAACTGGATTTACGTTTCATGTTAATTAGAAACCCCTCCTCTCAATGAGATTTGAAGTTACATATTCCTTTAAAAGTTTTTTTTCTTATTGTTGATATTGTTACATAGGTACATGCAAATATATCGAAAACCACGTCCACTACTAGGCATAACCTAACTCTACTACATTTTGTGTCTATTGTTATATAACTACCATTAGCTTTTGAATTTTTCAAGTGAATTTATGTGAAATAAGTGTCTACGCTTTCGGAAACCTACATTGAGCCATATCAGTTGACAGCTATAATCCTAAATGTTGGTTTGACTGTTTTGGTTTTTTAATAGTTCTCTCATATGCTACTAATAAGTAGTTAAAGTGTATATTTAAAATGTTTTTTCCTGCATATCCATCTAAACAATCTTGATAAACGAAGATTTACTCAATAAGGGAAATCTTTTGAGCACCACTCAAGAAGATGAAGGTACACAGAAAGATTATCCGAGTGAAATGAATTCATTGAAATACAATCCGATTATAAGTACAACAAAACAGATATCTCCGTTGTTATATAGAAAACATAAGAAATATCTATTCCGTCGATCGAAACACGAATCTGGTTATCGGCATACAGATAACGATGATGACTCGTCCACAAGTTTATCATCATCGCCGTCTTCAACGTGTTCTCTCAATTGTTTACACATGGGAAGATATTATCCTGCATCCACTTCATCAGTATCATCATTATCCTCTTCGCCGAGATCATCTCAATTTGATGATGATTCTGATTTCAGTGAATCGGACTATCAATCTGGTGATTCATTCAGCAGTGTTTCTAGTTGTAAATCACCCTTGAAATCTTTTGAACATAACAGCTATCATCTTATGAAAAAAAGAAAAAGAAAAGGTTCACATGTTATTGGTCATCTTCCTGAAAAAAGCGTAAAACATATCAACGATGTAGACTACCTCCATAAACCACCACCTAAATTGGATGACAATAGAGAATATGATTACAAAGAAAATGACCTCGTTGATAATAATCAATCCTTTTCTATTCAGAGTGAGTCGATATTGTTTTACTGTATTTTATTTGAGCATATGAACAAGTGACTTAGTATTTGTATTTTCTGACTCCTCTGGGAAAACAAAATCCTTTAGAATTTTAGAATGTATTTAGATCTACCCGTTGATTTACCATGGACTGAGATTGATCAGTCACTATTGCCATATGTGCATCCTGAGCGGATTGCCTCGATATAGCGACAGTTCACAAGCATCGTTTAGCGTGTACGTATTACATATCCCAATCACCTCTGTCAATAAACACTCTCAACATCATCAACGTGATTAATCTACTTACCATATTTGCCGTTTACTCTAGTCTACGCGAGTTTCCTCTCTACAATTATGATCTCTGTCTGGTGTATAACTGCAGCTCACAACTAGCCTGAACATGAGATTTCATACATTTAATTCTATCAATTTGTTTTAATGGTTGGTGTGATGCATCAAATGATACCATATTATCTAGAAATATAAGCCGACTAAAGCATTTTATCGAATAATACTACAAATGGTGTCAGTGAGATCTGAAAGAATTAGTCAGATATCCAATACTTAGTGGAACAGTAGACTTTCTGTACAAGCGTTCTGACTGAACCACAACCCTTTGAATGAGTCACTGGTAGTAGTCGAATGTATGTGAGCCTCAATTAGATGATAGATGGCGCAATTAAATAACGGACAGAAGAAGTTCCTTTGTCTGTCACTAACTTGTGTCACTTATGATGTGGACGAGATGCGCATTGCCTAACGTACGGATGAGTATACTGAGAAGAAATACTGTCTCATTTACGTCTTTAAAAGTAGGGGACATTCGGAAGTTACAGGTATATTTGATAATTGATATCCTCGAAATACTGCTCACGTATTTGAAGACTGTTGAGTTAACAATGTTGAGGTTAGAGACAGGTTACTTTGAAGAGATGTTAATTTTGTTGACGAAACAGCGAGTGTTAATGGAATCAGGTGGTTGGGACATTTATTAATTATTGTGCGTGAGATCAGATGATGTATGGTGAGTTAGTGGTGGTCAAACTTAAACTTGTCATCAGACAGACAGTCAGTCAGTTACAACGTAGAACTTGGTACATGCGTACACCAGTTCAAGTTGCCATGCCTCAATAAGCTGATAGAGATTAAATTGTTGGACTAAATTCCAGAGTAGGGGAGGTAGTAACAGAGTAAGTACTAATGGAAAGGCATAGAAATCAGAGATGAGATTTGAGATTCAGTAAAGAGAAAATTATGAGAAGCTCAAAAACTAGAATTTGGAGGAAGACAAGGAGTGGATGCACCTCTGCCATTGCAAACGATTTTGAGCCATATCACCTAAAGTCTCTAACCATTTGTTACGATCATCGCATGGGCCCCAACCAGGTAGTCTGCATCTATTAACATGGCTCAGCCCAATTGTCAATGACTTCATGGATTGGTGCCATCAGACAATAAAGTCTCTGACTGTTAGTCTTAGCCATGCCATATCATGCTAGGTTAGGTTAAATGATGCTTATTGAAATGAGATTAAGAGATTTTTAAATAGCGAACTATGTATAAATTACCTTGGCAACAATTGGTTTACATGAATTTCGTCTGCATTTTATTGGTAGTTTCATTGTACGTTATTGGTTTTTTCATGTATAGTGAGAGGTATATATTTAATGTGTTTTAGAATTGGTCATTGTGATCCAAGTTACTTCACTCTTCATCTTGTAATTTTTAGGTTATAATTTTCTTTCTAACTTTTCTCGTTTCATCTTATGCATCTATATTTTGATATTTACCAAGCTTGTTTATTAGATCTTGTGGTTCAGTGGGGTGTGTTAGCTTATGCTCACCCATATATTCATCACTCTCTCCTATGACTGACTGGCGTTCTAACATACTTTTATTAGCAAGTGAATGTTCTGTAAGTGGCATGATATGCATGGTGAAGATTGAAAGTTGAGTAATTTTATGACTTACTTTTTAACTACTGAATTATTTACAATTCGATTGAAAAACTTCTTTCAGTAATCGCTAGACCTGTCATCACAGTGTAGTGTTCGTTTTTATCATTCATGAATGATTACTCCTTAATTTGTTTGTTTTCTTTTCTGCGATTTGTTTAGACAAAGCCAAAGATGCTTTGGATCACCTTTATGATTCCAAGATTGTTTTACAGTCATCTGAGATTCTTTCCAGTTCAAATCTTGTTGATTCACGTGATACGAAAGGGCATATTTCTAATGTATTATACTCTAATAATATTGACGATAACTTCACTGGGCAAAAACACAGCATATCAAGTAAATTACTGCCTTCTATAGATATCAATAATAATGGTAATAATCACCGACTTTCTGACAAAACGAATGAATTACAGCATGACGTTTATGTTGATGACGGAGATGACAGTACGAGTGAATTAGAAATTAATCAATTGATCTCTGCTACGAATGAATCAAATCCACTTTCTTGTTTCATGTAAGCTTTATAGTAATTATTTATTTTGTTTACTCATCACTGTATCGTATCTGTGATATGACCACCACTTTTACTAGTTAGTATTCATCTTTCCTTACAATGGAGTGTTCCAACTTCGATCAATAAAAATATATGCCATATTCTACATTTTACCTGCACACATTGTGTCAGATACTGATTCACCAGAGCTGATAAATCTTCCAAAATAAATAGTCGATTCACTCATTTGCTTCATTCCCTGCGACTAATCTGCGTAATAATGTAGACCATTGTTGAGGTAATATTTTACATTCATAGAAATGCATCCTAAACAAACTTGCATTGTTACTCAAGTATTTCAGAGTGGAATTTCTATTGGGGGTTCCATTTCTATATTTGTATTTTTTTCATCCAGCATGTCAGGGCTTGATTTTGCTTTTTTCTGTCACCTTCACTTGTAACGTGAACAAGATAGCTATCTGCCAAACAAAAGTCAAGTTCGCTGCACAGCATTTCACTTTGTATTGACCTACGGCTATGGAAATATTAGGCATACGTAGGCTACAGGCTGTTGATTATTTTCGTTTTACAGTTCATCGTTCAAGTGTCTTGGAACGACTGGATTAGCAATGTTGAAGTTATTAACGTAGTCATAATTCTAAACTCTGCTCTCTCTACTTCAGATCCAGTAACCTGGTAGATGCACCGTCACCAACGAATTGTTTTGCCCGAAAATAACTACATTAATCTGTACCTTGTTGACGTGATATAACCTAACTTAACAATATATTGTCCCGATACTTCCTCCTATATATCCATTTAATTTTCAACATTTTCGCTTTATGAACTTTATTTTAAGTGGCAATAAGTTTAATGTCATCATTAAGTATCAAAAACAAAATTTATGTATAAAGAGTGATACTTAGTCATGCATCGTCGTGACTGGTATATTCAACTTGAAACAAATCTGCTTATTATTTGAACCAGAAATCTGAAGTAATAATTAAGAAACGGGTTCATTCCCAGAAAATTTCAGCATACTGCTAGCAGTTTGTTCTGTTGTATATAGTGCAGGATTACAGTGTACTGATTTAATATTGTACGGTACTGACATTTTGTCACAATTTATTCTCTTATTGATTTACTAGATTCTGGATTTATTGGCAGTCTTTCTTAAATAAAATATTTCTACTCTTATAGTCTACTCCTTGTTACACAATTGAAAACTACTAAAACAAGACTTATGGTAGTTTAGTGAATCCTGGTAATTACTTATAATTACTATGCCGTCAATATGCTTTTCTCATCCCACGGCTATTAAGAAATGAAAATTTGACTTATGACTGCTGCACAGTTATATAGTATAGAAGAGACTACTATGTATCAGTTATCTTTTCAGTGATTATTAACTACGTTACACTGTGTAGTAGAAAGAACTTTTATTTAATAAGAACGCTCAGTCAGAAGCCGAATTCGAATACACAAATTATGAACATCTAGTGATTTATTTCGATAGACACCTACATAACAGCATATAGGTTGAAACCGTAAATAAAGATATAATCAACTTCTACGAGTTGTATGCTTCGTTTGGGATCTCTCTCTAACCGTCCTTCCTTGAGGCAGGTGTTAAATTTCTGGCTTGGCAAGGACCATGAATCGTCTTTATTCGTTTTAATTGTTTAAAATAAACACGTTGCTCCTGTTTGTCTATCAAGTCTTTATTTTTTTACTCTTATTATTATATACGTTTTACTACATATTCACAGTTGTTATTAATAAGTGGGAATGGTTTTTAAGACTCTGCGAATCATGAGTTTACAGAATTTCTACCTTTCACTGTGAAAATGCTGTTGTATGGAAAGAAAATTAGTGTCTTTAATCTGTATTTTATATTTCAACATAAAATAAACATGTAGTTTTATCAATTAGTAGAGTATAATTTGCTTCTCACCACCAGAGCTTCTCTGTTTGAATGACAGACAAAATTTACAGGAAAGCATGTACTTACTATTAACTGACTTTCTTAAGTAATTCTGATGCTCTGGTAAGATTAGGTAAATAGTGGATGCCTGTCCTGTTTGATGTGAGACAGATACTTTTCACAAATTATCCCGAATTTATTGAAATTAGGAATGTAAACCGTTGTATGCCGACTCAATGGTCTAAGGGTTAAGAGAACATCATTCCAACTGACGGTCTGAGGCTCGATGTTTAATGAGTTCGTGGATGCGCACACTTGATAAAACAGATGATTGCTTAACCGAAGTCAGCTCGTATTGTGAAACATTAACTTCCATGATCTCCATAGTTCCCAATAAATAAATTTGTTAAAAAAAAAATATAGTAACCATTTTAATGAATTTTGCGCGATTTACTTAAATTTACTTAAATGCATATCGTGTATATTTATATTGTTGAAACTATAGAGAATATTTTTCAAGTCAACTAGGTAATGCTAACTACTCTGAGCCAAGTAATTTAGTCGTAAAGCTTTCGTTGTCACTCTGGAAAAAATAATCGACACTGTAGAAAACGCTGGATCAGTCTCGCAAGCTAACATAATCACTTCATAACATTCTTTTCAGACTAAGAAACATATCAGCGATAAAACGTTTAATTCATTATCGTCTCCAATACAAATTATATTGACTGAGAAGCACCGTATTGAATGTAGCGATTACCTCCAATACGAACACAGATTAGCTGAGAAGAGTTGCGATATATTGTAACTAATTACAACGGTAAGTTGTTTGGAGATTCTTAAGTGAGGGACTTTTAAGGATACCAGACTATTTGTTATAGCGTGGTATTTAGATCAATTATCAGTTCGTAGACACATCGAACAAAGATTCACTTTATTATCACATGCTCATAGTTAGTTAAACAAAATAGTCTACAGGAAAACAAGGATATTTGATGATAAAATGTGCCAAGATGACCAGTCTGAAACATCGTTATCAGAACAGATTAATATAGTACTGTTTGTAGAATAAACAAAACAATCATTTCTAGTTAACATGATAATGTACTCAGTGGTAAAAAAAGTTTCACGTTTAAGCATGGTCCTGATCAGAGAACAAAACACTACCAAGATATACTTTGTTGATGTGTTTGTAATCATTAATATGGTTGTCGAAGTATTGCAGTTATTAATAGTAATTTCTCGATTTTTTCCATTTATGCATTTCTCTTTTTTCCCCTGTGAAACATTCCAGTGATGCACATCGATCCACATGGTCACATCTTGTACGTATATGGAATAGACAAACCCAATATTCATATACTCCTGCTGAAATAGGTTATTGTCATTCAACAAAATCGGAAACAAATGTTGGCTCATGTGCTCGTACTGATCTCGTTTATTGTGGACGTGGATTAGATATGCCAATGAGTAACCGAGAATTTTGGAATTTACAAAAGCGTAGTTTATTTGCAAAATATTCTGATACAGCTGTCGGACCTGGTGTTAATTTGTATCTTTCACCTGGATCATGTAATTTGGATGGTCGACCAACAGTAGTTAGTGAAACAATTAAGCAAGAGCCAATAAATTTGATTTCGTCTACTGTAAGTTTTTGCTCATGGATTCTTATATTTCATAGTTGGTGCTAATTAACGGTCAAATTGAATTGTAACTCGTGAAGTGGTAGCCCGACGAATGCGGCATTCATTTTATGCCACTAATTAATAGGCTAGAATGATGCCCCGTCTACTTCGGTTTAGGCATCTGTTTCGTCCTTTGTTCTTCTGATTTTCTGGTCGATGAATTTGAGCTGACCAATTAACATACGACTTTAGTGAATGGTAGTATTCGACCTTCCAACAAATACTTGGTGTTCTCAATCTGTCAGATATCCTTAACCCCGAGCCAGAAAATGAAGAATACTTGAATGAGCTGACAGTTCAGTAACAAGAGTGAAAATAACATTTCATGCACTCGTTCATATATACACGTGCGATCCTAGAACACAACAGACCGATTAGAATAATAATATCGATACAAAACGAATACAGTAGTAATAGACAACTGGGGTAATGCATCCATAGTTAATTAGTTCTAATTTATGATCGGAAATCAATATAAGAACAGTTAATGGATCAAACGGTAGATTACAATGAAAATGATAAAGAAATACTACAAACAAAATGTTCCTTTCATATATCATCAGTAATATTCCGAAATTGATTTCTGGAAGTTTAATCATCCTTCTCGATTTATTCATTATAGCAGTATCCGAGTAGTGTCACTAGCCCTCCCCCTCTCATAGTTATTGTATAAGGTTCGAAGCTAAGTACACAGATCTTTGTACCTGATAAATGTATTATCACAAAAAAGTGAATCCCTAAACTTATATATATGCAGATTATAGGAGTGGATTGTAGTCGTTCAGTTCTTATAAGATATTGTGCAGCAGTTTATTATGATTACTATCACATAAATAATTTTAGCGTTCTTTATTAGCTCCGCACTGCGTATAAAAGCGAGGAATGTTTAGAACAAAGGGAAATATCCTTTTTATAATAGTGAAATTCTTTGAGTTGGTCTAATCTTGACTCTTATGTTGTCGTTCTGGACAGCATCTTCACCACTCACTACAAGATGAAGTAAGAATTTTGATTTTCCTACAAGTTGAAGTGGTTTTGTGGAGATTTGTTTTAACTTGTTGTTTGCAGTCGTCACAGATTATCTTCTGTTGTATGCTATTTGAAACGAGAAAGCGATGGAAAGCTCTTTCATTCTAGTATGAGACTCCGCTGTATTTATAAACATTCACAACTTCACTAAGGATTAAACCTGAAACCTTCGGGTTTCGCTGCAAATTCTTAACCAACAATGGCATCATGAAGCCGGCATCCAGTGATAGAATTTCCAATTCAATCAATTTGTTATGTAACGAGACGATCATCTAGTGCTATTGGTGACAACTCTTATACTTCCGTCTGGTTTAAACTTCACTAGTCACGACTTCTCACTAGGACTTCGAGAATTAATGTTTTTTGTTTTCCTCTAAGGATTGATCAATGTGTTACATCGTGGTGATTAAATGTGTTGCTCGAATAATGTTCGCATGTTGGATATGGATTCGTGTAGTTAACTTTTATCCACGCTGTATATATTAGAGTCGATCTCCTAAACCTATATAAGTGAAACGGGACTCGAATCTAAAATTCCAAACTAGTTCTTTAACGGTGTTTGTATACATTTTAAGTTTTATTTTTCGTATACATTTCTTTTAGTTGTTTTCGTCACCATCTGTGTTCTTTGTAGGTGAACTATACTGGAAATACTTCGTTTGCAAATATCCCAAGTCAGCTGTCTCCCGGTATTATCCATGATACATCCTCAGCTGCTCTTGACTTATGTGCTCGCAGTTCAAAACGTTCATATATCTCATCGTCATCTTCGTGTTCTTCAGAACAACCATGTACAAAGTCACGTCGATCATTTCAAAATGAACCTGTTCCCAATCCTTATCTTCATTCCACCACATTAAATACTCAAAATACAATTAATACTACTTCTGGTATATTTTCCTCATCGGCTTCAAATACATCTCTTTCACAAATACTACCACCAGCGTCACTACCAGGTGGAATAAGACCGACTGCCAATAATATATCAAACCAACAACAGCAGCAACTCCAAACTATGTATGAACAAGCGTTAATATTTGCAGCAGCTGCAGCTGGCCACTATCAACATAGTCCCCCGATTCGAGATACTTGTAAATTTTTTCCACCCAACTTTGACTTAAGTAGTCATTCAAAACAAGTAGCTGTTGTATCCTCACCAAATTTACGCTTCCTTAATCCAAATATTAATAATAACAATAATAGTCTAAATACTACTAATCCTTTAATGTCACCGCGACTCGGTGGTGCAACTGGAACATTTTATCCACCAATTTCTTCTTTGTCGACCCCAACTGGTGGGGGTGGCGGCTCTTTGTCTTTATCATCCACCACCAATAATAATAGTACTTATGGAATGAATAGACCGTCGTCTATTGCTCCATTCAACTTTAATCTAACTGATCCAGTAAATCTTCCAACACAATATATGAATATGTCAGCTAGTGATGGTAGATCTACACCGATCCATTTGTCAAATTCTGTCACTTCTGTTGGTAGTGGTTATAATGGCTGTAAGTACTCGTGTTTATTTTTACTTGTTATCTCTTTTGTGTATATTTATTAATTTGTTTTTAACTACTAAAGCTATAGTTACTACTAGGTTGATAAATAAACCTGGTCAGAGGTCCTCTCTTTAAAAATGGCTCAAAGTATGGTTTATAATAGGACATCTGTAACGAAATCAGATGACACGAAGGGTATGAAGCAGCCCTGGCGAACCTCACTTTAGGTTAACAACTCTGAAGACTCAACTTACTGTGCTGAAGCATAGACCTTTCACAAGGTGATGAAAGCGATTCTTTTTTAATGATTATCAAATAGATAGTTATAAAGTTATCAATTCATAACATAACATGAACTAATGTTTGGTTATCCAGAGTGTTTTAATTGTTCAGTATGTGTGTTGTATCTAGCAGCACTTCCGGTCTTTTTACGTTCATTTTTTTTGCTTAACTAAGTATAGTGACATAGGCCAATGCTCATGTACTAGGTTCTACATTTCGCATTACTGACTGACGTTCATTTATTTGATGAATCTATCTAATAGATTTCACTCCAATCTGTCACTATTGCGCTGGAATGACGAGTTTATTACAAACGGTTTCGGTTAACTTAACTCTTAAAATGAAATCTTTTATCAAAATTATTGTCTAATGTACAGTTTTCACCCACTAAATGAATGTATAAATGACCTGGATTGCTGGTTACAACACACCACCAGTGTATACCGTAGACGTTGCAGATAAACCTAGTCATTATTTCAAGAATTTTCATGAATAGTTATATCTGACTATCGTCTTTAGATCATCATTTCTCACAGTTTTTTTTGTGTATTTAGTAAATATTTTCTACAAATATTGCTATTTCTCGGTTTAGTAGATTGAACATAGTTGTCCATGCGTTGATTTGTCGACTCTCTTCATCTTTTAAGTAAATTTAAACATGTCTGTTAGTGTAATTTTTTCCTAGATGTTGAACTTTTAAGCTTTTTACTTGAAGTGAAGTAGCTGAGCGCGTTGACCACTTCACTTACCCTTGGATACTCATCAGTCCGTGTGGGTTAGTGTCTGACGAAATCTCGACAAGTGTTCAGAAATCTCGTTTCGTTTTTGTCAGCTTATGCCACCTGTTGCGTATACCAAGGACGAGTGTAGTCCTTTCTATCTTACCGTATTGATAAGAAACTAGGCCAAGAAACATGATGGCATTCGTAGTTTATTAGTATTAATCACCGATATCTTCGAAACATTGTTTTGTGTTTGTTGCAACCACTGAGTAAGTAATCATAAGATTAGATACCAGGGTACTGTTATAGAATGGTGTATCACTTGACGAGATCGCGAATCTTCAGCGACAGGTTATTGGGACATTTATTACGTATTCCTAACCACTGTTTATCTGTACTCGCAGCGTTAACGTGAGTAGAAGTATTATGGAAGAAATCTAGAAGTAATTTAACTGGAATCAGTCCACGACGTCGTTGATTGTCAGTCTGAACCGTGTTGGTGAATACAATCTACCTAGTTTGAGTCCGCACGATAGCCATAATCAATGATTGAAAACGTTATGTGACGTGGTTGAGAATAGGTCGAATCGGTGCAGATTTGTCCACTTTTTCCCCCCTAGATTCTCAGTCTAAAATTATGTTCTTTTCTTGAACCGTTTTATCTGTCTAGTATTTTTGGCCACATTACTTTTACTTTAGTTATCATCTCGCTATGCTGATAGGGCTGTGTCAACCTGGACCAATGCACATTTGTACATGGCATATGACTGACTGACCCAATTACCTTAACTGAGATATGTAGAGTGGAGTTTGAACTTGAAATGTAGTGGCTGCTGTTTTTCTCATTCCTTTATGAACTCAATAACATCCCTTTATATAGTCTTTATTTCTCTTAGATGAGATTATAATTGTTTATTGTTTACGATATTTAACTTTAACTCATAGCTTATTCGTTTCGAAATGACTGGTTGATAATGGCAGACTTATGTTCTTTAATAATATTACTCAATCTTACCCTTTGTCTATTCAATTGCTTGCAACTTAGAAAAGCAAACTCAGATTCTATGCCTTTATTATTGTTAACGTATGTGATTTATTTTATTATGACTAAAATAACAGAGTACATTCTGTTGTATATACTGATGCATCAGTTTTTTTAAAGAACGTTTGCAATCAACTATATGTCGTTTGTATATTTGTTTTTTTTCTTTTTCCAGTGGGATCGTCATCGAATTCACTCGTTCCAGGGAATCAATTTTATAACCATCCAGAGTTTTTACGTCAGTTAGCCTTGATGGGATTAATTCCACGTAAGTAATATAAATGTACTCGACATGATTTTGAGTGATTTAGTATGATTCATTGATTTTATCTTGTTCTCTGTAAATAACATTTGATTGTCATGTCCAAACATTTTTGGTTATTTGAAGGACGAGGGGGCGTAGAAATGGTTCTTTTTAAGGTTATAAGACTTTCATGAATGTATGATAACTTTAGTGTCCAGTGGTTAAAGGTAGGTATTAGGATACTATGCTTAACTCTGGCACTCTTCAGCCATTGAAAAATTGTTTAGTCTAATGGAAACTGATGTTCCCTGTGGAATTCGGATCTAGGCCATTTCATTTTACGATCTAAGACAGGATCACTAAGCCACTCAGGTCGTAACTGACTTTGCGTAGAACTATGATAGTTAATAATAAATAAGCTATCAGTATGAGAAATTTGAGATCAAAACGCGATGAATCCAAATTTACATGAAAAAAGCATTCGGGGATTTGAACTATGACAAATTATTGTTTTGGGAATCTCAAGATCCAAAACAATGTCAAAATTTAAGTATATTATATTATTTGATTTGATGTATCATATTCGTTTACTTCAAGTTAAACTCACTCCACTATACACACCGAAGTATGTCAATTAGATGGAGGGGGTGGCTCGTGCACCCAATTCACTAATCGATTGCTTGCTTTTCACGTGGAGATTTAAACATAACACTGTAGCGCGATATAATTATCAAGCATACAGACATAAACTTTGAGTTTTTTCAGTGAGAAGATAGCTTATGGGTATTCATGAACTGTTAATAAATAATGCTTTTTTAATACTTACCCCAATTTTGATATCCAAGTCTTGATTGGGCGCTTCATGAAATTGTGATAAGACATCGTATTGGCATACGTTTCACGATTTATATTTGTTCACAGGATAGTAGGCTAACGAAAAAGTAATAATAATATTAAAGTTCTTAATGTTTTATCTCATCTAATGTTCATTGTTTGGTGGTTAACAATAGTTGTGTTTGAATTTAATCTGGGTTAGCTAACCAGGGAACATTGGGCTGCTGTTTTATCTTAGCATGGGGCTTTTAAGCAATACGCATCCTATGTCGCCACCATATTATGAAAGCCTACTTCTCTTGGACTCGACTCTTTAGTCGGTTTATAGGACTGAGTTTCATACACGAACAAAACGACTGTCCAGGACATCCTGATTTTTAGTGGTTGTCTAACCAAGTTCAGGTAAAACCAACACATTCAACAATCTTCACATCACTCAATCATACTGATAATTTTTGTCTTCGTCGATGTTATTCTCATCGTTTTCAGTGTTCATTGTGTTGTACCCTCCATTTTCGATCTTTTCTTCATCCATTTAGTAAATGAGTACTACATATTACAATGTAATTTTCATTAAACATAACGTTCTAATCATCGTAAGTTGTCAATAACTATCTGTTATAAAAAATTGAGTGTTGCACAGCTAGGAATCTTGGATGCATAAATAGTGTGTGTATCAAAGCTTGAAAGTAAAGTGACCAAGAATACTGAGTGCAGCACTTAGTCGAAAACGTTGCGGATAACCTTAATTGTTTTTCTTATTATCAGTGCCTCTAGTTTCCCACTATGTATAACTATTCATATAGTCTGACAGCTAGAAAACGCTAATTATATGATTATTATTTTGTAGCTGGTTCAGTTACTCCTGAACAGTTGATGTCTACTATATCGGCAGAACAACGCGAAATTGATACATTTCAACGTTTAATGACTGAAAGACTTGAATGCCTAAAGAATGCTACAAATGTCAATCAACAACGTACTTTGACTCCAGTTGAACAATATCAGCTTTATCAACAGCAGCAACAGCAAGAACTTTTAGCTGCTGCATTTTCTGCTGAAATGGCTTCAAGACTTGAAGGCATATCGTCCTCAATTTATCCACATCAAAACTCTTTATTTCCTTCATCACTTAGTTTACCACACTGTGAAGGTAATGGGGCAATGACATCTGCTGTAAATAGTATATCTACTCGACCAACAGCTTCTATTCAATTACCACAAAATACACGTTATCCACAGTCCCTACAATGTACTGCTGCTCTGCCTACTCGTTTCGCTTCAGGTCATACAGATATTCATAACATAAATAAAACACCACCAATAGCACATCATAATTCCGCGTACTCCTCATCTCGAGATATTCCCAGTAATCTTAATGTAAATGTTTCGCCATTGTCATCAAATGTTGTGCCTATACGTGCTCCACCACATATCCCTTTCACTACACCTATTTCTCATGGCAATGGTGGTCGATCAACAGGTCGTAATTCAACCTCTCAGTCAACATCATCTTCCAATTTACAAGAACAGGTATTCAATGCAGCCAAATTGGCTATGATGGCAGGTGAGTTTACATTCAGCGGTTGAACCTCATACCAAGGATTGTCTTAGTTTTACAGTTTAATATTACAAAATTCGAAGAATCGATATGAAATCACGAAGATTTAGTTGTTATTAGTTGAGGCTGTGTAGTTATAATTGTGACCTTGAATTCTGAATTAATGATTAAATGCTGGCATCCTAAAATTCTCATTTCAGTGTCTTCACAGTAGTGTTCGAATATCTTGGGACGATTGGATGATCAGTAATGAGGTTAGATATAATGTAGTGGGTAAAAATGGAACATCGGTTAATAAGATCATAAATAACCATCGGCAGAAATTTTTAATTTATGCATTTAGTACATCTGACAACATTTGCTAGAGTAGGTGCCGGTTAAGAGTAAGCTAGGAGCAGCCGATCCAAGACATGGGATCAGCCTTTGAAGACATCGACTGTTTGTCTGAGCTATATGGTAGATGTATTTGGTTGGGCTTTATCTGATAACCGTGTAAACTTTTAGTGGTGTAACATGGCACAGAATCTGTCACAGCGGTGCAGATGTATTCACTCTTTATCTTCCTTTAGATTTTTTGTTTTGGTATTTTGTCATGCATACTATCTTTCATTTTTTTAGGTATACTCTAGATGTTTAGTCATTTTCACACCCAACTGCTACGTCATTAGTACGAATTGCACCCTACCTACATCGGTTTGAGCAACTACATAGTATCACTAACTCATTTAACTAAGGTGATATATCAACCCTGAGAGTTATGGTTGGTTTAATTAGTGAGCAGACAGGCGATTGTCACATAAGCAGAGCATGTCTATCTGTCGTATCTGACTCATCTATCTCCTTATCGCCCAACCAGATTATTGTTTGTCTGAGTAGAACTACTAGGGCAAGAACGAGACTAACCATTCGCAAACCACTTAACTAGTAACCGTCTAAAGCACAGTTGGCCACGTTTAACATAAAGTGCAACTCAACCACAGTTCGTGATTCACTATTTACTACTTACACAAATCAGATGTAAGCATTGGCTTCCGCGTATTTTAACAATATAGAGGTTGCATCGCTCAATGACGTTATTTCCACTTTGTATCCTGTATCTATTAGGTAACATGCTGTCGAATTTCGGGGACTGTTTTAACGTTTGAAAAATGTTTAGTGTAACATGTAGATGCTTGTCGTCTCTATTTTTTCATCCACGGCTAATTAAATTAAATCTATAAGTACTCAACTTAATACTAATTTTAAGAAAATATTTTGATAAAGTACAATATGTTCTATTTTCGTAATAATAATTACTCTAGCTAATATGCAGTCGGATCCAAATAAGGCACTGACATTTGCTAGCCTAGCTGCTGCAGCTTTCACTGAAATGGCATCATCACAAGATAAAAAGGTACTTTCACGAAATGATCATCAACTTTATAATCCATCATCATCTGGAATTCAAGAGAGTTTATCTCAAAGAAATATGAATGTTCCAACATCAAATGTTCGACTGCGTTCCCCAGTTGGACAGTACAACTCAGACTGTAACAACAACAACAACATCCCTACTCCTTCAGTAATGTCAAACTTTGCCAGTCAAAGTACTCATAAAGAAAGACGACGTCAAAATAGTCACTTAAATACAAGAAATATATCTCAATCACCTGGACCAACTAATCGTTTACAATCCCCTGGTGTACACTGTCATTCAGAATCTCGACCAGTTGGTAACCGTACACCAACTCCAGCGACTAATCGTATGCATCAGTCTTTACCTGGTAATGATACTTTATTTCCGGGTCAAATACTTAGTGGTGGTGGTTTGCCTACAGCACAGTTAGCACAATTAGCGCACCTTGCTCAAATGTCTGGTCTTCCATCTGGTTTCTCATTTCAGGTAAGCACTTTTTGCTTCTATTGATGAATTCATCTAACATTGTTTCAATAAATGCAGTTAAATACTTGCGGTTATGCCTTACTAACGAAGAGGACATGTAACATAGGTCAAATAGTGTTTCCGACTAACTGTCTCCAGCCATCAAACATGATACATTCAACCCGTGTAAACTATGATTAGTCGATAGAAGGATAGACAAACAATGGACGTGCCTCATTTACTTGAATAAGTGTAAACCTATATTTCTGTCTTTTTTATGTAACTGATTTCACGAATCCTACTGTACCAATCTGCTATGTAACCAGTGTCGACATACTTTTTCATATTTATCATCTGGTTCTTAATCAATAATCGGGATTTTTTTCTAACATGTGTATCAACGAATTTAGTCTACTTCGTCAGTATATACCAAATATTAACAGGTTAGTGAATCCCCGTTGATACGAACCTTATTATAAGCATAACCTAAGTATATAACACGTAAGCTTGATGTTGAGTCGCCTATAATGGTGACCACACGTTGAGTTGGTCATTGATAGAGTTCGACCAGAACTAAGCAATCATGCTTATAATAATCTTTATGATCAATCAGTGTAAATGTCTCAGATACCAGTCACAGTCTGAGTGTCTCAATTGCAATAATTGTAGTTTGTAAAACTGGATGAAATTAATTGGAATCCCTTAACAGAGTGCATCAATTCCCCCCCATAATTTTACAACCTACGTACCAGTGCCACCTTTTAAAAAACTTAAATTAAACAGGGCTTTATGATAATCACCTCTAGCCACTTAACACGCCCGAACATCTTTAATGTTCAGCATTATAAACTTTCTTCATTCGAAGGAATTGTCATCTTGATATTCTTAATGGAGTGATTATGTTTAAAGAAATAATGTAGTTCATCTTTTTTATCAGATTTTAAAATGGTTTGCATACTAAGCAGCAAGTTGTTAGTACTATAACACTTAATCAACAACAATTACATTTCACAACTTAACTGACAACATACACTGGATAACGCAAAGTCTTTCATCATTATGTGACATTTGTTCTAGTTCCAGTCACTTTTATAAAAGTTGTACTAGATAGTATAATTATCTATCAGTTTTTCTTTGATATACTCTTGGTAACTGGACGCTTGGTAAACTTTTCAACTCACCTATTTCCTGTAATTTTCAAATCGAACCTTTGACAGATAACAAGAGGTGTGAAGTATGAGACAGTGGAGCTTTACTGCCGGAGTTAGTCTACGTTTAGAGAAACTGTCGATTTTATCTGTTTGTACATAACGCTGAAACTCAAGTAGTTTCTTGAAGTATATCAAAATTAATAACAAAACAGTAATTATATCCAATCAGGGTAAATGACGCGCAATCTATCATTTTGTGTAGATTCCTCTTCTAAGCTTCTAAAGAATACTGATCAGACTAGTCAGTTTTCGTCATTTTTTCAACTTTTAAAAATACTTTCAAAGGCTCCTGACATTTCGCCTTATTATAGATTTGTGAATCCATATATGACTAGTTTTCAATAATCTTATCTTGTTTCTTATTCGATACAACTGGTCATATTTGATCAATATACATATGTATTGTGTATTTTACAGGACCCGGCGGTGTTAAATGCTTTTGCTTTGGCCGCGGCAGCTACATCATTGGTAGCTGGTGGTAGTGGTGTAAATCACCAGTCGGATATACTTTCAGAAACAAATGTCCCCAACCCAATCGATCGGTATCGGTCACCGATTTCATCTCATACATCTCCACAACAACAACGTCACCCTACCAGTGCCCAACAGCAACAACAAAAAGCAGCTGCCGTTGCAGCTGCGGCAATGACTAATGCTTTTGGTCTGCAAAATCTACCAGGTCAATTTAATTCGCGTTTATCATCATCACAACCTTAATTAATGGCAGCAAACAATGGATGAAGTGTTATTTGGAAATTCTAACGAAATATGTTTAGGTTTAATTGACTGACTATCGCTTGTTCACATCAGGTTATAATTAATGTCTTTTATTTGGTGAATTTATTTGTAAATAGAATACAACTTTATCTTCCTTCACACCCGCTTCCTATCTCCTTTATTTTATGTATACTTCCTCTTTCTGCTTACTTTTAAAACTGTTTTAGATGTTATGTATGAATGCGTGTGTGTGTGTGTGTGTTAGAGTGAGTAAGTACTCAGAACCACACATTCTTCTGTGCTTGTGCATGAATTATGAATAATCAGCAAATTCGAGCACAGATAAATAGCGATAACCACCAAGTTCAAGAAATAGGTAGACAAAGAAATAATCAGTAAATTCAAGAGACAATCAGACTATTTAACATATTCATATTTTCGTCGTCATTTCCATAAGGATAATAATTTAACCAATTGTCTGTTTATTGTGTTGCATGTTCTAGTAGAGATCATAATAATGATGATATATAATGAAAAAACACGAATATCATTCTCCATGTAACTTTAGTTTCTTTTCATTTCATCACATATCGTTTGTTTGCTATTCAATCATACAATATCGTTCACATTGTATGTAATCACTCTCTTATGTGTTATACGTGATGTTTTCCCTCCCACTTTTTTCTACATAAAACACATTTATATACTGACATGACTTAATAATAATATTAATACTACATATTACTTGTTTATCCTTGTATTTGCAGTTCATGTTATGATATAAACAAGTAAAATTTAATACAACCGTTGCCATATCACATCACCACAACAAAATGAGTGGCGAATAAGTAGAGATAATCCAACAGCGATGGTAATGAGATTATTCAGATATTGAAGATATAGTTCAAAAGAAAGTATGAGGAAATAATAAAACTAAAGATATGGAGTTATAGCATCTGCAGTCATGCTGTCTAACATCATCTCCAAGAATCGAAACTCAGTTATTGCATGAACTCTAATCAGTTAGTTTACCACCTGTCAAGTTCATAGACTGACATCATATCTTGGTTTGACCACTCAGTTTCCATCTTAACTTAATCCTACTCTAGACAGCATCGGCTTCGAAGTAGGCCAGTAGTTATGGATACTCAACATATTTCCTGGTCACCTTAGTCGATAGAGCTTCACAGCCGGATTGGATAATCACCAATGCTTATTCAGTCGTTCTATGGTATGCGGGCGATGCTTCGAAGACATTTATAGACCAGTTAGCTGCAAGGTGTATTCTCTGCTACGATTTATGTTTTTTGAATCCGCATTAAAGTTACAGAAAATGGTTCATTCATAAAAACATTCTAAACTTATCACCAATATATTGCGGTTCATTTTAAGCACACTACATTAAACTAATCAGAACTAGGTACCATTTAAATTATAGCGCTGTGGTGTGGCATGATGCTTTTAAGTGTCAAATGTGTATTGCTCGATTGAGTAGAGTATTTTTCTATCGACGATTTGAAACGTACACTAGCCATCAGTACGTAATAATATAATGCAAGAAATATATCATGAGTAAACTTACACGTAGCATTTATACTTCAGTGATAGAAAATCAATAGACAGAAGTACTTAGTTAACGAGTAGTTAGTGTCTGAACCGATGAATTTTAAAAGGACGGAACTTAGTTTAGGTATACCGAACTAATAAATAATAGCAGAATTCCAACTTATTCATACAAAGCCAACAAACGCGTAAACTTGAATTCTTAAGCTAAGTTCTCTCTGCATTATACCCACATAACCAAACAGGTTTACAATCCATCTTGTTTTGACTCACTGGTGATATTGCATCCGATGTCATCAGTTGGTTATAGTCATAAAGCACAGCACGACAGGCGAAACACCTTGAGTTGCCATATCAGAACGAGGTAAAACTGACAAGATGAATAGCAACAGTCATAATAATGCAGTAAAAATGAGAATAACAAGTATGGTCTGAGCAAAAGAGAAATCCTGCATGAAATGAAGCCGGCTGCTTCACTGACAAATACTGAACCATGCCACCAATAATCCGCAACCGTACACAGTGGTTATCGTATGGACCCCGAAAACATAGTTGGAGATTCACAAACTAATCAATCAACCTGCCATATTTATTTGTACCATAGGCTTAAATATTATAATTGTTCACTCGGTTGTCCCACGGTACTTAAACAGTGTTTTGACGACACGAAGTATAAACCATTCAGTTTGTTGATATCCTGTTTTCATAGCCCACGTAATATGCACAGATTAATACTAAGCAGAATGCCGCACTAGCTATTTGGTTAGAAAATGGGTAGTTGGCCTACGTCACAAGTTGGCATATCCTACCATATAGAAATTTAATACCGTTAGGGTAATTGCTGATGACTCAAAAATACAAACTTCACAGCCATAGAAGGAAAAGTCATTCATTCAGGGTCACCCAAGGAGAACATAGAATAACAAGGTCGATCCTCTGCAAAAAAAACTTCTATCCATAAACTAGTGCGAGTAGTAGAAATGTATAAGGCGACTACTGGAAAATTGATGAAATATGAACTAATGTTTATATAAGCAGTCATTTTAGTATAGTTATTTATCTATACTATATGAACCGCTCAAGCATCTGAACAGTAGGTTGCTTTGATAGTCATATGAAAAATTAGACGATATTTCATGAACCGTTATGGCAACTTGAGGGAACAGAAAATTATGCTAAACTCCGTGTTGTGCATGAATGAGACTCACAAAGTGGCACTTTAATCCCCCCCCTTTACCTTAAAGACACATCAAATGAAATAAGAATTCTACAAGGAGAGGTATTTCTTAGCAAAACTTCCGATTATAATGCATTTCACACTATGCACCCCTGAACCATGCTAAGTAGTATTCGAGTCACATAATGATTCTAATAATCATAAGGAACTTGAGCATCTAAAAATGACTCTAGAAACTTGAACTAACCACATTCAATAACTAACGCGTGCACACGAAAAATATCCAAATTAGTAACTTTTCAATTTACGACGATGGATAACTGGAGTATAACATTAACCTATCAATCAATCCTACTAATAAATCATTCTTGTTTCAATTGATTGTATATTTCAATTAACTGTGCTCTATACACATTTTCTTGGGACAGATAAAGTCTCAGTGAACTTTTATATAAAAAAAAACATATTCTTCTGGATGTAACCCGAAGACAGTAAAGATTTATGTCATTAGTATCTCTTACTGAGAATTAATTGTGTTAGTTACATACTCAACCATTACTAGATAGTACAAACGTAATAACGCTACCCAATCCCCTGAATTATACCGTTATTAAGTGATAACATGTCGAAATATTTGCACTAAAAATCTCAAATAATTATCTATTGGTAAACTATAGTTATGGAACTGGAAACTATGATTACAAACGAGAAAATCTACAACTCTGACGGCAACTATCTGACGACGAGAGCTTACGGTATTGACCGAAAATAATACATCAGAATATTTCACTTTGTCAACAGTGCATGCTGAGTAGGAGGCCGGTAGACAGGAGGATTGATATGATCTAGACAACTAAAAAACATCTACATAATCGGCTTAACCCCTAAAGCGTAGCATCACGAAAATGATAGCAGGGAAATAATGTAAAGCTTACTGACTAAATATTACTCATCACAAAATCCATGAATCAAAACGAATACGATAGACAATGTTAAAGTCTGGGACAATTTTAGCTCACAATAATCTAAACAAGAATTTGATTTAGATTATGGCAGCTACTTGCAAAGAGCGTTGAGTAAGAGCGATGAATAAGTAGGAGTTACGTTTAAATCTGATTTATTGGTTATCATACATATCTAAGTACATATACAATACAATAGCATTGAAAATCACATATACTTGAAGCGCATATTAAACTGAAAAAGTTAGTCAAACGCCAAACGTCAAAGTAAGAAAAAACAGAAAAAACATCACAGTTTAAAAGTCGCTACAGTTACGGGGATTTATTCACAAGGTATTACTTTGAACTCATCACGTAGTCTTAGTCTTCGTATTACGTACATAATTTACTGCCTGATTTCCAACATACTGTAATGATTTGATGCAAAAAGAAACTAAGCAGTACAGTGTGGCTAGCAAGATTAAAGATACCCAACCAATTAACAACCACGCAAACCAAGTAAACTCAACATACTGAGACATTTCTAGGCTCCACAAGGTCAAAGTGCCTGTATGCCAGTTCTTTAAATAATTGCACTAGTGAGTGGGTGTACAAATCTACAGTATCCAATATCTGCGAATTCTTTGCGCTCGCTTCTTGAATATCTTGGCTTCAGTTCCCGTCCTTCGATTTGCTTTTTAAGTAGGTATCTATTTACACGATTGTCTTAGTCTTGGTAGATTTTATTTTTTTCTTTAATTTGTGTATTTTCTATCCTTGTTTCTCATTATTACTTATTTTTTTATATTTCCGTTTTCGCTTATAAGGTGTACAGTATTTGTTGCGTTTTAAAAGGAATTAAAGAAAAAGTTTAACTTCAGAGCTGGGAAAAAGTGTTACCAATGAGCTGCTTACGTAAAATTGTCCAAGTGTCGACAAAGATTAAATATGCACCACGCTTTTTAAAAACATTTAGTGGAGGATGCTAACACTATCCCATTAGATAAAAAGTACCGAAGTTGTCTAATTTTATTCGTAGAAATGTTATCATGAACTATTTTGCGGGCTCTTCTATGTCCCGTCTTGTATGAGTGTCCCATTAGGTTTTGTTTAGTAATAAATCTTGCTGGTGATCTGTGTGGGTAGATGTTATGTCGTAAGAAATTAGGTGATTGGTGGGTAACCAAGTGCTAATCGCTAGTGCTTAGTTGGTTATTGCGCGTCTGCCCTGTGCCCACTTAGTCCCAAGCCGAAATAAGAAGAATGCGAGCCAATAGGTCAGCCAGACAGGATCAAATCGAATCCTATTATATTTCAAGCATTCTTTTGTATATACATAAAATCAGACCACCCAGCAAACCAATTAGAAAATTAGCATGAATACAGAACGAGGGAAATAGTGGTAGTGAATAGGGACAACTTGTACACAACTAATTAACTATAGTCCATAATAAGAGACAATGTAATAACAGTAATTATGCTAAACGGGAGGATAGGGTAAGAGAAACGTAACAATAATAGAAACAAAATGTTTACATTACACACAGTTAGGATAAATGAAATAGTGTTCTCAAAACACAGTTCTGAAAGTTTGTTACACTTCTTTGTGGTCCGGCATAACAGTGGAAAAGGTTATGAGCTGTTATACATCAAGATCATATCCCTTCTAACCCTCCTGTACTAAAATACACTCACATTTAATGCCGTAGATCGAGTTGTGTAGGGTTAATCTAAGGTCCTACTGCCTTATTGACTGCTCCACTTCGAACACTTTCCAATATATCAGTTTCATTTTTAAGGTGAGGGAATATGATATAAAACTACTTTGCAAGGTAAGGACTTAGGCATGTTTTGAAAACATTAGCAGCTAATGTATCAAGCTCTCAAAAGTTTTAGAAAGAAGCCTCGGATTAAGCAGGCTTTATTCGATGCAGAACAATAATGAGACGGGATACAATGAGTACTGCAAGTGGTCATATTCATGTCCTCTTCATAAGTAAAAAAATTGATACAGAACCCATCAAGGCCATAAGTGAGTGAGTATTCCGACAGTTTCCGATTAATAGATTTCATTTACTGGTGCTAAGTGCAAGTTATCAGTAGCCCATCAGTATTATCCTATTCAACTCCTCTTGGTTAACTGGTGAAACTTTAGATCTCCCTCCCCCTTGAACCTTGAGATGATCTTTATGTAGAAGGACTTTGACTCCAAGTAAGAAGAAAATCATTGTAAACAATAAGAAGATACCTCGAGAATGAAACCATGTAGAACGCAGGCTGTCGCTGTAAACCACTTAAACAAGGCAATGTGAGCTCTTATTCATAGAGAAGTTTCAGTTATGTAGTCACTTGGCTAGCACATTAGACACTCACCATCCCCTACGACTTGCGGTTTTCGAAATAAATTAATGATCTATCCTGGTGAATGCGATAGAAATATCTAAGTGGGTAATAGGTGCAGCATAGTTTAGCTATTTCTTGTTGTTTTCAGAATAGTACAGCACGATCTAGTTGCCAAAAACCTATTCCAAGGTACAGAGTTATTAAGAACAAGGTTAGAAAGATAGTTTATGACCACTCCTCCTATGTCACTCGTCTCTGTGGATGCCGGGAAAATTGAAAATTTGGAAACCTTCATTTCGTTGTCCTCCCCCCTCCTTTTATGCACGGGTATGACCACACTTTCTTTTTACACAGAAGGTAATTTGTCCGTATTCGAAGAACAATTGATGAAAGCAACAAAGAGGAAACGGAGTAGATACGTAAATTCCTTAACGTGGACGTTGTCTAAGTTAGGAGATATGCGGTTTCAAGAGACCCAGTTTCGTATTGCACTAATCCTTGGGCTATCGTTAAGAAGATTATAGTATCAGACAATTCGTGTGGAGATATTAGTTTGAGTGAAGGTAGTTTGAAATTCCGTGACTAGTAATTTCGTAACTTTGGGATGGGCGGTATGAGTCGTGACTGGATCCCGATATAAGAAACCTAGGGTTAAGTTGTCTTTTGTCTTCATACAGTTATACATCAGTATATCATTGTGTTCTATAACCTCATAAGAATAGCCTGGTAGTTAATCCTATCCTGTTTGACTTTCAACATGCTTTTATTGCCTAGGGTCCTAACAAGATTGATTAACAAGATTGTGCTCACTGGTATAAAATCTTCATATTTCGTGAAAGTTTATTAGTAATAAGTATGTAATATATTTTTGCATCAATGCACTACCGGTGTACACTGTGTTGATATTGCAAAAATATATTACTGACATGTTTTTAGTATGCACACACTCTCCCTTGACTTATTTCACGTTAGTCGTTTACAGCTCAAATAAAACGTCATTGTGCTGACTGTCGTTTTAAAGTGAGTCTTCTTCATTGATCGTATGGATTAATATGTAATCCTTGTTATAGGCATCAAAGTAGCAAGATTCTACGCTACTAGTGTTTCTTGTTGTTGATTTTACCTCAAAGATTCTATGATATCGTGTATAGTGGTCATCTGGAGAACTAATCTGATATTCCGGGCACTTAAGGAAAACTGATTATCTTCGAAAACTGTTTTCTTAAGACTATTTCATTAGTTTTGATTGCATACACAGTGAACATTTTATTCCCATTATTATTACATTGCCTTGCTCTATCCTCACGTTTAATATATTAACTGTTAGTAAATCATTCCTCATATATGAACTATGGTTTAATATTTTTGTATTTGGCGTCTTGATACGTCCTGTTCTGTTGACAGTAGAAACAAAATTATTAGGAAATAAGTCTTTATTTTATATCGTGGGCAGAAAACAGTGGTGTGCGATACTAATGATTCGAACACAAATCTTACCAACATTCAATGTGAGGTAACAGGAAATATAATCCCTGTACAGAACAAGAAAGTAAATGAATACTTGGGCTTTACTGTATAGCGCATGCTTAAGGTTTTAAGTCAATTCTTAACTAGTCAACCTAAGTTGCTACATATATATGTTACTTCAGTTCACATTCCCTACTACTGCTATTTCGCATAAATGACAGTTTCTAAATTGGTTGACGGTGTGATCTGATTCTGTGTATATATGAAGGATTGTATGAAATTCAGTACGCTTCTGTCTGGCTGATTCATTGATCTTGTGCTCTCATTTCGGCTTGGGACCGAGTAGACATAAGGCAGATATGCAGTGATCAACTAGGCACCTACCGACGTTGATATTGCAACGACAGTTTCTTTACGTCACAACATAATCACTCGTCCCAACCATTACTGCATGTTCAAATAAACTAAATTTTTATAAATGTGAAACTTTGTGCGAACTTGTATTAACAGTTAATGTAGTCCTTATACCTATCTGTGACTCTTACAAAGACGGTATTAATTCGATTGTGCTCTACAGTCACTACAAGATCCCTCAGTTATTGAAAGATCTTAATTTCTTCAAAGCAGATCACTTTCTGACGACGAATATGCTTGTGGTAGATCTTAGCTAGGAGGTGGTCTAACAGAATTGTTGCAAGAACATCAAAGAGGAGTATGTCAATCAACGGACGAGGGGGTGCACCCGCAGTTCCCCATTTTGTTTCATCCACATCGACGTGATCATGTTTAGTGTTCCACGGGTTTTTTCTTTGCGAGTCTACTCTAAATTCGCGTAGTGAGTTTTACCGTAATACTTTAACTCTGCAAACTTTACCATAAAGAGGC
This sequence comes from Schistosoma japonicum, assembly GCA_025215515.1. Classification (NCBI taxonomy): domain Eukaryota; kingdom Metazoa; phylum Platyhelminthes; class Trematoda; order Strigeidida; family Schistosomatidae; genus Schistosoma; species Schistosoma japonicum. Next base: position 5,783,743 of record CM046067.1, on the reverse strand, counting down.
AAATGAAGGAAATCTTCATGAAGTGGGAGAGCATAATCAGTGCTACCAAGCTGGATTAGGTTTACTGATCTCAAGACTTAAGTCGTATGATTTCTGTAAACGCAATTTAACTTTGGAGCATTTCATTTGGACCTCGGTGACAGCTGTTGTGCGGCACTGTGGTCTAGCTAATAATTACCGAGCAGTGATATGAGGTAAACTACGACCAGTCATGCTGCACGTTACAGTAATCTTGCTAGAGCCAATACCTCGATAAGACACTGGTTGTTCGTAAGTCAGTCTTGATATTCTCAGTCCCTAAGTCGGATGAAAAAACACCAGATAGTTGGATCAAACAGTCAGTAAAGTGACAGTATAGCCAACCAATTAAGAAAATAACTTCAGTGCAGAATGAGGGCGACAGTCATAAGAAACTAGGATAGGGGAACAGTAATGATATTCTTAACTCCAGTAACTGCTCAGTCGTTGCATTTCAGCCTAACTGATTCGAAATCGGTCATAAGTTTAAAATTGTTTTCTGAGGAAAATAGATGAGAGACCTGTGGTACTCCTTTATCAGTATGCAATTGAAGTTTGTATCAAGAGCCAGACTAATGTCTGAGAAAATGGCCTATTCATGGAAACTGGGACTCAAGGATATCTCTATAAAACCTCGGTTTAATAGATGCCATGATAACCCTCTGAAATGCTACTAGGTATATAGCAATTTTTAAGTCTGTGAGAAAAGGTATTAAAAACCAAGCTACTCCCCACCCTCAAATGAATCAAACTTGCCTCTGTGGGATGCTCAAATGTCACTGAAGTCAACTCAAAATAAATAATTTTAACTATTGTTTTACTTATACCAGGTTTCCATCGTATCAGATCGTTTTTAGAGTAACTGCCGTCTGATCTCAAACATTTTCTAAAGCATTCACCAGGACATTACTTTCCAAACAAGTGATAAAAGAGGGTCAACTATATTAAGATGAGTATGTTGCGTAGGATTTGTCTATGAGTTGGTCCATATGTAGATGGTAATTCAGGTAAACAAAATTTAGTTTTATCATCATGGCAGCTCCGTCGATATAAGTGTTTGGCTTAGTCCTATGACCCCGTCTGTTAACCCTAAGTTGACTTTTCCAAAGTACTCTAATCATTTTGTGGTTGGGTTGTAGGATAATGTTATTTTAAAACAGGTATTTGTGACAATATAGGGAATGTTGGTTAGTGAGAAACTTTAAATGCTTCCTGTAGTGCCAGCAAATCGGTGATGTTCACGAAACTAAAGGTTCTGCTTTCATTGTTAGATATGATGTGATGAGCCTAGATGCCGATTTGAATGGTATAAGTTTATGTCTAGTGTTGAAGCTTCACTGTTTATGATGTGACGCTGACACGTCAACATTACATCATAAGGCTCTACATAGCCTCGATTCGTCCATGCACAGTAGGACTGGTGAAGTTATTCCACAGCGGAAGTTACCGACGAACAGATTTAGGATGAATTGGCCTAGTATGACCCCAACCTACTAAACTTCGATTTTCCCTTCAGTCTGAAAGTAGGCTGTTCTTTAAAATAAAAATCCTCTGCCTTGGAGGCAATTTTATACCGATTAGGATAGTTAGGTTGAAAAAGCCTATAAGTGATATCCATTTCAGTAAGACACTCTATATCACTGTGTCGAATACCTCAACCAAATCAAGTAAAATAGTATTAGCCTAAATTTAATGGTTTCGGTAGACTGTTACATTATCTCGTGTTTTTCAGGCTTTCGTAGTACAGGATCTAACTTCTCTGAAACAACATCCCACTTTATGAAAAGTATGCTTTTTAGTTGAATAATCTTCTCACTTGATCATCCATTAAGGTTTATAATGCCTTCAGCAGTATTGAAAGTGCAGCAACATATTTGCAGCGACGCAATTCCAGACTTTCTTTTGTTTAAATACTGTTGAGAATATGCCATTTTTCTATTTACATCGTCGTTGTTAGCAGAGTTGGGAATGTTTGAAAAGGATACATACTGACTAACATATTGTACGTGCACATTGTTTTTATACAGTAAAGTTGATATCGGTGAAGTCTGGGGGGGGGCTAACTAAACAGAATACTCTCAATTTTCAAAAATTCATCAACGTTGTGAAGCGGATATGGTCATCGTTTGTATTTGTGGGTGGGAATGCGTCTCGAAGTAAGTGAGCGTGATCCTAGTCTAGCTGTGTTGTCAAATGTACTCGAAAACCTCTGCCTCTTCGTCTTTAGTTAGATTTTCCTGCCCGGGTATCTTTGTAGCGAAGGCCATCCGGCTTGTCGACTTTCACTGTATCATCATCCGATACAAGTGCTTTGACTATTTCAATATTCTGTAGTCTGGGCCTTCTAATTCCGATCTCTTGTCATCTTTTGTCTTGATGCTGAATCAGCCAAGTTGATTCACTGTGACTGGGCATTTACTGAAATTAAGAATGTTATTGCGATTCTCCTACTCATAAAGCGCCACCGTTTAATCAAATATCAACGTTGACTATTATCCACGCAACGCAAATGAAATGACAAGTCACCAGAAGACGAATAATTGCTTCAACTTTCCATCATAAGAATTCACAAATGATCTAGAATACTACAATAAATATACAAGATAAATAAGAATGTGCTCTTGAATAATATTAACTCCAACAGTTGCGCGAAACATTTGACCAGTTTTTTCAGAAGTAATGGCTACTCATAATGGAACTTGACCAAACCAAACAATGTTCTGTTTATATTGGTGTCTAACCTTTTTGACGCCTGATTCTACATTTTTCCATGATGTCAAATATTAGCATTAACTTGATTCATCAAGAGAATACTTTTTACTTGCGAAAAGCTCTCTTTTTACTGAAATAAATGTAATGTACTTATCATCACCTAGAAGACCCATCTTGTCTTCTATTCGACAGAGTAATGACGTTAGATATGGCCTTTCAAATGAAACTTACGATAACTTCCTGGTGTCTGTCTATAGACAGGTGCTACGATGTATGCTACGTTATGTATTCTTTTCAGCACCAATAGTATAAATAATCATTTTGTGACACTCCATGAGTACGTTTAATGGTTTCTTTTACAGGCTTAACTACCAGTTTAATTCCAATTGTATAATACATGACGTGGTGCAACTGTTTGGCCTACGTCAAATTAGGTGCAAATTACACCACCCGATGACCTCGCCAACTTGCCCCGTTAGATACAAAATGGGGGGGCACAGACTTGTTTGAGGTGCAGTGCTTTAAAGTAAATTATCGACAAAATGACACATAGTGACAAAGGTGGGCTTCGTTACTAAACGTAGAATGACTACGAAAAAACACAGAGGTATTTATTCGGAGTCTCGTGTTTTTTCACCACTTCTACGCTAAATTTATATGCACATAGCTCCACTTGCTTCACAAGGCTTCCCAGCTAATTTATTGGCCAGGTGGATACGTATTATGTTGTATTTAAAAAGATAAAGTACACAAAAGGCACAATCTCACTTCTGCAGGTTCCGTTTACTTGCTCCTATTAATCAGCCCATCGTCAGTAGAGTCATTCCCTTTTCGTCGTCTTCGAACAATTTAACGCTCACCAAACACTCAAGACGGACAGTCGTACGTGTTGTAAGGTTAGATATCCTATCTACCCTACATCTTGTTTCTATTTTGTTTTGGTTCCGGAGATAACAGTTATCAAGGAAGATCGGATGTTGGTATCATTAAAAGTTACTTAGATGAACTGAATTACATTGATGATAGACATTCGTTGTGAAATTGACTGAACAAAACGTTTATGTTGCTGCTGGGAGTTGATATAGTCTAGAAATATAACTTTATCTATTGTAATAATAATTTATTCTACACATAATTTGTTGTACTTCTTTAGACTCTGTATGATTTTTTTATTAATGCCAAAATTACAAATCATATCGTGACAGTGCGACTTTTATTTTAACTGGCTGATTGGAAATAATATGGTTGAGATCGACTGTGGTTAATCGTTCTCCCTGGGTCGAGAACGCGAATTGCGTAGTATTCAAAGGCTTTATTATCCACTCATTCATAACAGATTAGCTCAGCTAATTTGACAACAATCAAATTTGATAAGAAAATGGGGTAAATGTTTTGAAACTTCAGTAACCAGTTAGTCGTAATAACTTTGCTTAGCTAATTCAAAACTGCTTGAACCGATTATCTCCACAGACAAGTTCAACAGTTTGTTCTATTTTTTACTTTCTGTAACACATGAGGAAGGTTAACGGTATATTGAACGTGAATACCATCAGTGGCATGTACATCGAGCTAACTAATAGCCACATGGGTAAATGAGGGTTTTTAATTAACCTCCTCCTAAAACACAGACACTAAAAACGTCCTTGTTTTATGATGGCAGTAAAACACAGTAGTTAAAGGACTATATATTGACGACAAGATAAGAATGTAATATTTTAATCTATAAAAAATTAGCTGACAAATGCTGCTGACACCTGATCATTTATGAAATGTCATTAACTGTCATAAGTGATTTAGTGAAGGTGAATAGAAACAATTACTGTAGTTGCTTACGAAAATTGTCAACTCTAATTAAAACGTGCACAAAATCTCTGAGGCTTCATTGTTCTAAAATGAGATTCTGTTTACAACTGTTAGCTTGTTCTGTACCTTTTGTATATGCATTTTTAGCCACTGTATTCAGACAGCTTCATAAAATTAAAGATATGGGGCCTCTAGAGATATTCCATGTTACTTTTGCACCATCAATTTGTTCTTCTTTCAATACCTGATGATATTCTTATGGTTAATTTTTGATCCTGTAGTTAAAATTTCAGCAACATTTTGTAGTCGATGTTAGGTGAACTAAGACTATTTGTCGATACTACTAATAGGGCATCTACGAAATTACTTATCTTCTCTTTGGTGTTTGGAATGTTCAGTGTGGATTCTGGAGTAAATTCAAGTCGTATAATTTTCATGCTCCATATCTTTCTGTCCTGTTTAGCAAAGAGTGTTATTGAAAGTGGTCCAAAGTCAGTGTGAACAGCCAAGGTTGAGAATCTCAATATGCTTTGTATATTTGATAGCTAAAGATTGTAGTATTAACGCTTTCATGTCTTATTTTTATGAAACAATAGCAATAATCACAGTAACTGCTCTTGTTGGTCTCTGTATCTTGTATTCAGTTCTTTATCTATACACCCGGAATACAACTAAGTCCTTCCATATTCTCGGACTCCATATATATACGTGCAGTTGATAACGCATATATCATGCTAATTCATTAATGAAGATTTAAATAAGGGTGTACTTCAAATTGATTAGAAAGCAAAGTGATTTGGAACTAAGCATTAATCGCTAGTGTACTGTTTAAATTCAACTTCTGTAAAAATGTTTGATGAATTCGTCGTTAAGGCTGATGGTCCATGAACATCTTAAAACAACTGCATTACGTAGAATGTTCAGTTAAAGGCGGTGTAGCGGTAAATAATCCCCAAAATAAATAGTTGCATAGGCTCTCGACATTGATGCTGACCATGTTTGTTTTAGCGGACACTACTAGTTGAAGGCGCGTGGTCACGCATCTTCACCAGATCACGACTCGAACCACCGTGGGTAGCATCTCTCTCTAGTTTGCCAGCCTAGACGTTGCTATCCCATTAAAGTTCTGTTACGCTCAAATATAAATTCGCTTCCATCCTTTATTGCCTTCTGATTTCTCATTCGTAAGAGTGGGGTCCATTCGATAGAAGTGTCTTTGGTTATACGACAAGCGCAACTTGGTCATATATCCGGGGAACGCTTGATTGGTGAGCTCAACGTGATCTGGACACGATAATTTACTGTGAGTCCGTTCCTTTTTATAGTTTAAAACAGAGTAATTTTGGTGGTTTAATTTTTTTACCGCATATTTTTCACAGTAATTTTGTATTTGCATTCATTACTATTTTTATGATGTCAGACCAGACTCCTAAGCTAATTAGGATTAAGACCCCTACGCCTCCAAACTTTCAGCTCATTCCTTTCTGGGCAGATAATGTCAAAGCCTGGTTCTGCTACGCAGAAGCAGAATTCCAAAACCAATGTGTGACTGATCCACGCGTTCAATTTCTGGAGGTTGTAAGGTCACTTCCGCGTGAATTGAACAGGTACGTCACCGCCTTCTTTTTTAGTCCTGACTGCCTAGAACCGTACGAACAACTCAAAAAATCGATTCTTAAACGAGGAGATATGTCCGACCGACAACGTCTTGATGAGTTGTTTCATACTATTGATCTTGGTAACGGTTCTGCGACCGAAATGTTATTGCGCATGAAAGAGGTAATAGGTCAACGTACTTTTGACGAAGGACTCTTCCGTCAACTATTCTTATCGAAAACTGCCACAACAAGTGCAAGCAGTGTTAGTAACTTTTAACAACAATCCAGTAGATGAACTAGCTTCATCTGCCGATCAAATTCTGGAGATCACCAGAACTCGCCACAATGAGGTTTATTCTGTTACAGAAAAAGCCTCTAGGAACCGAAACCGAAATTACTAAGTTGTGACATACTCTTTCCCGTTTCCTCGATCTACACGAGCAACGCCGACCAAACAATCCTCGACGATGAAGTTCGTCGCGTCAAAGATCCTCATCTCGACGTCGACAAACGGAAAATCCACATTGGTGTTGGTACCACAACACCTATGGCAAGGAATCAAAGAAATGTAGAAACCCCTGTTGTTTCCCTAGCCTCAAACCTACTGCGTCATGAAACTATCCCGCCGGCACGCGTTAGCGGCAACCGTAGCCGGTGGAAACAGCCGCCTGTTATTCATCTCTGATGTGATAACGAAGGTTCGCTACCTCGTCGATACTGGCGCAGAAGTCAGCGTCCTTCCTGCAACTTCATCTGATCGCCAACATGAAGCTGCATTTGATCTACAGGTAGCTGACGGAAAACAAATAGCCACGTATGGTAAGAAATATGTCTACTTAAACGTGGGGTTGCGAAAACCCATACACTGGATTTTCACTATCGCTGATGTGAAAATACCTATCATAGGCATAGACTTACTAAGCCACCACAACTTGCTTGTGGACGCTAGCAAAAAGAGGCTAGTCGACAGCAACACAAAGCTGTACGTACGCGGAACCACTGCTACAGGTTGTAGCCTATGTCCTCTTCGCTCTAAGCATTTAATTAACCCTTATTTTCAGCCAATACTTGACAAGTATCCGGACCTGAATAAGGCGACATCGAAGTTATCATGTGTAACCAGCAATGTTACACATCACATCACGACTACAGGTCAACCTGTATTCTCCAAAGCACGCCGATTAGCACCCGAAAAATTAAGGATTGCTAAGAATGAATTCGACCATATGATTGACCTTGGAATAATCCGCCCATCCAGCAGCCCATGGTCGTCTCCATTACATATGGTCCCGAAGAAAGACAGCAATGATTGGCGTCCTACCGGTGATTATTGACGTCTTAACGCACAAACTACGCCAGATCGCTACCCTTTACCTCACTTCCACGACCTAACGGCCACGTTGAAGGGAATAACAGTATTCTCAAAAATTGATCTAGTAAAAGCCTACAATCAAATACCCATGGCCAAAAATGACATTCCGAAAACGGCTATTGTAACCCCGTTCGGTCTTTACGAATTCCTTCGAATGCCCTTCGGCTTGAGGAATGCAGCACAAACGTTTCAACGTTTCATTGACGACGTGTTTCGCGGGCTCGACTATGTCCATGCATATGTCGACGACTGCTTGATAGCAAGCCCAGACGAGGAAACACACATGAAACATTTGGACACTAGCTTTTAAAAGACTGCAGCAATACGGAATCACTATTAATATACAAAAATGTCAAATCGGAACAACTTCGTTGGACTTCCTGGGGCATACCATGGATGCTAATGGTATACAGCCTCAAGAACACAAGGTGGCGGCAATTCTGGAGTATCCGGAACCAACAACCATTAAGCAGTTACGAGCTTTCAACGGCTTGATAAGTTTTCTACAGAAGATTTATCCCCAACTGTGCATCTATTATGAAACCACTAACAGATCAACTTCGTGGGAAGCAAAAAGGCGGTCACAATGGATTCAGAATCGAAGAAAGCCTTCGTTGCAATTAAAGAGGCAATAGCCAAAGTAACTATGCTGGCACACTACAATACTGAGGCTACCGTCAGCATTGCGGTCGACGCTTCTGACTCTGCGATTGGCGCAGTTCTGCAACAATGGACTAACCAAGCTTGGCAGCCTTTAGCATTTTTCTCAAGACGAATTAAACTACACCGAATCGAGATACAGCACTTTTGGACGTGAACTACTAGCTATGTACTGTGCTGTACGTCATTTTCAACATTCCATCGAAGGCCGGGAATTTGCAATATTCACCGACCATAAACCACTGACGTTTTCGATGAAATCATCTTCAGATAAGTACTCTCCACGAGAGTCGCGTCATCTTGACTATATCTCCCAATTCTCTACGGACATACGACATATATCGGGAGCTAACAATGTAGTTGCTGACGCCTTATCGAGAATACATTCATTGAATCGTATCCAAGGAATCGACCTTGTTAAACTAGCTCAACTTCAAAGTGAAGATATCGACTTTCATCACGAGTTAGCTGCAACAACGCTCCAACTCCAAACCAAAACGATTGGAAAAGGTAAGAACACTTTAATTTGTGATTCCTCTACAGGTATAGCCCGTCCAGTCGTCCCCAGGAGTTATCGACGAGTCATCTTCGACACATTGCACAACCTTTCTCATCCTGGAATTCGTGCTACACGTAAACTGATTACCGATAGATTCTGCTGGCCAAAAATGAATAAGGATATTAAAGAATGGGAACGCACCTGCATATCCTGCCAAAAGAACAAGGTTATCCAACATAATAAATGCCCCATAGGCACTTTCTCAACCCCTGACGCTAGATTCGACGACGTCCACGTTGATTTGGTAGGACCTCTACCAGAATCAAATGGATTTTCTTATCTTCTGACATGCGTGGACCGATTTACATGCTGGCCAGAAGCGATTCCACTTAAAGACATCACTAGTGAAACGATTGCTCGCGCTTTCGTCGAACGATGGGTAGCCAACTTTGGTTGTCCATCTATAATAACGACAGACCGTGTACGTCAGTTTGAATCTGGATTGTTCCACGCTCTGACCAAACTTCCTGGAACTACACGTTTCAGGACGACAGCCTACCACCCACAATCTAATGGTTTGGTAGAAAGATTTCATCGACAACTGAAAGCATCACTTTCAGCAACAAACATCCCTCAGTGGACCGACGCCTTACCACTAGTTTTACTCGGGATTCGCAGCACTGTAAAGGAAGATGTTGGATGTAGTGTCGCCGAATTAGTCTACGGAACGACTCTTCGACTACCAGGTGAGTTTGTGGAAACCGCTTCCACTTCGGCGAACCTGAATATGAATTCTTACGTGAACCGGCTTACAAATGCTATGCGTTCAGTTAAGCCAGTTCAAACTCGACAACAATCGACAGACATCTTTATTCAACCTGCCTTAAAATATAGTACACACGTTTTTGTACGTCGTGATGCCGTACGCCGACCTCTCGACGCAACCTACGAAGGGCCATACAAGGTCCTGAAACGTGAAACGAAGTACTATACGATTGACAAAAATGGCCACGAGGATAACGTCAGCATTGACCGCCTCAAAGCAGCCTACCTAGAAGGTACACCTTTTAGTGTCGAATTCGCTGCAACACCTGCAAAACGTAGCACAAACGAAGCCATTACGCCGCAAGCAATGGCTAACACGCAAGTAGAAGCATCAAAGAGCCCTGTAACGCCAAAAGCTACGCGTTCTGGTAGAAAAGTTCGATTTCCAGAACACCTAAACGAATACTACGTCTACTAATTTCCTCCCACTACCTACGTACGTATTACAATTTTCTTGTTGTCTTAAATAATAACAAAGAAAAAAAATAAAAATCGATAAACCCAAAATTATTATTTATGTATTTTTTTCTAAAAAAAGTAATAAAAATAATTTTACTGTGTGCACTTTATGAAATTTTGTGTCAAAAAAAACTTTTCATTATTTGTTGTCGGTATTCAACACGTTTTTTATATAGACGCATCGAGTTAACAATTATTTTTTTTTGTACACACAACGCACAGATTTAAATTTTATTTTTTTTCTTTTCGACTTCCAGGCCGTCTGGAAACAAACAGAAGAACGTGGAAGAAACAAGAATTTTATTTTATGTACAATTATTTTATGCAACGACACCTTAGTGTAGGTACAGACGTCCAGAAGCTGCACAACATCGCAAGCTATCGAAGGAACGTTTACCAATGTCTGATGCATTGGGTTTTATTCTCTGGCTGGCACGTCTTAGGGTCCTCACGAACCCATTAGGGGGGCAGTGAGCTGTAGCGGTAAATAATCCCCAAAATAAATAGTTGCATAGGCTCTCGACATTGATGCTGACCATGTTTGTTTTAGCGGACACTACTAGTTGAAGGCGCGTGGTCACGCATCTTCACCAGATCACGACTCGAACCACCGTGGGTAGCATCTCTCTATAGTTTTCCAGCCTAGACGTTGCTATCCCATTAAAGTTCTGTTACGCTCAAATACAATTTCGCTTCCATCCTTTATTGCCTTCTGATTTCTCATTCGTAAGAGTGGGGTCCATTCGATAGAAGTGTCTTTGGTTATACGACAAGCGCAACTTGGTCATATATCCGGGGAACTCTTCAGCGGATTATATGGACACGGTTTGGCATGATACAACAGTATGAATTAAATGGGCCAACACAGTTTTGTGGTTTCTTTCTTGGCAACACAATTCGCCTGAATTGCGGAAAAATGAAATATTGCGTACGGCGGATTAAATATCTGTCGGTAATGGTTTGTTTGGTGAATGTGTGATGAGGATTTCACGCATTTCACCCCCTTCCAGTTTTGTCAGAAATATGTATGAAGAAGAGGCTAATGTGAGATTTTAAGAATAAATAATGCCTACACTGAGTAATTTACCAGATTCAGCTGTGCTGATGGATAGATATTTAGGATAGCCTTCCTGCTACAAAGTGATCCATTTGTCACAATGTGATGTTTAGCACCCAGGTACGTTCTGTTCTATTTGACAGAAGAAACCAGAATATTTGATAATAGATCTTTATTTCAGTATCGTCGGCAGGAGACAGTTGAGCGGCATCCTAGTCATTCAAACACACAATGTCCTCAATATTCAATATAAGATAAGAGGAAACATAATCCCTATAAAGAATAAGAAAGTAAATGAATACTTAAGGTCTATTATTTTCGTGTATACATAAGTTATACAGTCAACTCTTAACTAATCAACTTAAGTTGCTACATTAGCTTCCTCCTAGAATTGACTTCCGTAGGAACGTCGGTTCGATCAACTTAACTATTAAATCTATCGTAGTTCTGCCACTGTAGCTCAATAGATAATTACCAACACGTCCAGCACTTGACATTAGATCAATGGTAAACAGTCTGTTAGTATTCGACGATGCAACGTGGATTACATTTACTTTTAGTACTGGTTATCGAATTTGTAGCATTTACATTCTCCCACAAATGATAATTGGATACTTGGACTTAAGTTCCTATTGGTGACCAGAGATTGGAAAATAAGAGTAAGAAAATGAAACAAGAATATCTGAGGAAGTACCGCGAGCGGGCTACACAACACCATGTTAGTGAGGTACGATTTTCCCATGCTCTCTCCGGTTATCATGTGTTTACTCACCCGCCTCTTGAGTCACCCTCAAGTCAAAATAAAAGAAGAATATACTTCAAAAAATATTATTGAAACTCCATCACATCTAAAGAATCGCTTCACTGTTTGTATAAAATGTTAAAGTACAAAAATAAAATGTGCAATTACAATTGATAAGTGTTTGTTTGTACTTGAGTGTTCGGTTTCCAGACTGGTTTGGAACCTGGAAGAAAATAAACGTGGTGTAGATATCTGTGCTAGAAAATGCACTAAAATATATATTTATTAGTTTAATTAAATATATATATAAGTGCTTGAACTTGCCGGAAGTCAGACTAAATAGGCTACCTTGAACACGTGACAGCCGCCTTTTATGACTTGGTTCGCAACGGTGGGTACTTGTAACAGAGACGAGGGCGCTGCAGGGGCTCCAAATGGTCGCTAATGTTATTTCTACTTTCTTACATTGCAGGCAAGTCGAATGCGAACCTTAAAGACTGTTCCGAGAAGCTTAAGGGTCTCAGATTGAAGGAATAAAGTTGACCATCTCCCACATTTGGGAACTCCCGCCACATTACCCTATATATATATGTACTTTTGTTGTTTTAAAAATATATACATCTCTTCTACCTGTCCTCCACGACTTCTTCCTACTCGTGTGTTCCCAAGTGACTGCTGTGTGTTGAATATCTCGCTTCCATAGGTACATACTGATAGTAACCGTTAGGATGAAATTTTATAGTAAATACTGGATTATTTTCGAAATTCATCGTTATTGTCAGGATTCATTTGTGTTATTTATGGTAAATATTGTCTTCTTATAGTGAGGAACCTAGAAAAATTATTAGTTCTCCAGGCGAAACTTGCTCACAACACTCACCTGAATTTAAGATTCTCTGTTTTTCAGTGCCTATCCTCGGTTGATACGTTTGAGGCTTATAGTACTCAACGGATTGTTGAAGAATATATTGCTCAAGTATAATTTATTTTGTACATCCAGAAAAAAATTGACTATATCGTTCATATATCAAAAGATAAAGTCCGCGTGGAAGTGTGTAGAATAATACTTAGGACTACTACTAATTATTATTAATACTACTTCGACAACGTCGATATAGGGCAACGCGAAAAAAATACTATTTTTTTTAATCTAATTTTTTAATATTTGTCTACAAACTCGAGATTAATGACATTACGTGGTTGCCTTATCGACTGAACTAAAAACTTGGGCATCCCTGCCTGGATAATCGGTTCTGCCCATCTAATGCTTTTAGCCACTTTTACAGCCTTCACGTTTTCACTTTTTAATTCCGTGGTTGTTTGGTCGGGCAAGCGATCTAACAACACCTATGGGGGTTCATTATCTAGATAAGCCGGTTTTAGCCTATCGATACTTACTGAGTCTTTATTTCCTTGTTTCTGAATCACAAAATATTTCGGTTTTCTTGAAATAACCTTAAATGGACCTTCGAAGGAGGGCTAAGTGGTGCTTTTATTTTGTCCCATCTTATCCAGACGTGCAAACAGTTGTTTAGATCCTGAGGTAAAAATGTCGCTCGCTTAAGCTTAGACAATTGGTCCCGTAGTTGGTCTGCATAAGTTCCTAAATCGAGTGTTTCACTGTCAATGTGAGGGTTAATAAACTCACCTGGTAGTCTAAGAGTGGTCCCAAAGACTAATTCTGCTGCTGAACATTATGAGTCAGTTTTGACAGCTGTTAGTATTCTCAACATAACTGATGGCAGGAATTCTGTCCACTGACTGGGGTTTGAATGAGATATAAGAGCGGTCTTTAGTTGACGACGGTACTGTTCTACTATCCCATTAGCTTGAGGGTGATATGCCATGCAACGTATTCTGTTGGAGCCTAGAAGTTAAGCCAAGTTGTTGAATAGCTCAGATTCAAACTGCTGCTCCTCTGTCCGTTGTTATTGTTATAGGTGTACCGAAAATGGTCACTCAGTTCTGCATGAAGGCTTTAGCCACTGTTTCGGCTGTGATGTCCGTGATTGAAACGGCTATAGGAAACCTCGTGAACCTATTTATACATGTAAATAGATACGTGAAACCATTTGAACGAGGTAAAGGGCCTACTAAGTCGATATGGACATGTGCAAAACGTGCATTGGGTTCAAAAAAACTTCCACTGGGTGAATTTGTGTGTCGGTTAACTTTTGATTGTTGACACGCCGAACACTCTCTAACCCATTTAAGTACATCCTTCTGAAGATTTGGCCATATGTATTTGGCATTGATTAGTTTAGTCAAAGATTTCACTCCAGGGTGAGACAACAAATAAAAGTTACTAAATACTAATCGTCGCATATTTTTAGGAACGAAAGGTCGGGGTACCAGCCTTCATTGTGTCACAGTAAATCAGAACATCTTCTATAGGCGATGGAAGCTGTTTTAGTTTGAGACTAGAGCTTTTAGTTGACATTAGGTTTTGTAATTCTAGGTCATTTTACTGGCTGTCTCTCAAAGTCTCTCAATTTATTGTTGACTGTTGTATTTTATTCATTTCTAATCGAGATAATGCGTCTGCCGCCTGGTTGTCTTGACCTTTTACGTGACATATATCACTAGTGAACTGTGATATGTAGTCGAGGTGTCGGACTTCTCGAGGTGAATATTTATCGGCTTTCGCTTTTAATGCATCGGTTAACGGTTTGTGATCTGTATAAACTGTGAATTCCCTGCCTTCGAGCATGTGTCGGAAATGCTTGATGGTTAGGTAGAAAAGTTCTCGACCGAAGGTAGAATATCTCGTGTCTGCTGGAGCGACTTTCTTTGAGAAGAATGCGATCGGTTTCCAGGTGTTTTTAACTAGTTGGTTAAGAGTACCGCCTATGGCTTTGTCTAGAGCATCTACCATCAAAGCGAAAGGGTGATGAGAATTTGGATAAGTTAATGTAGCTGTTCGAGCAAGTTTATCTTTTAACTGGTTAATAGCTTCGACAGCCTCAGAGGTTAGCTTGAATTCCTTCGGATTTTCTTTCAGCGAATCCGTCAATGGTTGAGTTAGTTGTGCACAACCGGGTATGAATCTGCAATAAAAGTTTATTAAACTTAGAAAAATTTGGAGTTGTGTTTAAGAGCTTGGTATAGGGTATTGTTTAATAGTGTCTACCTCTTGTTTGATTGGTGTAATTCCTTCAGGGCTTATGGTATGCCCAAGGAACTCTAGTGTTTCTACACCAAAAACACACTTTGATGAATGTTTATGCCATTTTGATTTAATCGTCCCAACACTACTCTCACATGTTGTTCATGTGATTTCCAGTTCGGGTGGCAATCAGTAAGTCATCTATGTACCCCTGTGCAAACGGCATATCTCGAAGGAGATTATCCATAAACCTTTAGAATGTTTGTGCCGCGTTCCGTAGGCCGAATGGCGTGCGTACAGAATTGAATAATCCAAAAGGTGTTGTGATAGCTGTCTTCAGAATATCTTCCTCAGCTACTGTAATATTGTAGTATGCCCTGACTAAGTGGATTTTAGGAAATAACTTCATATCCTGTAAACCATTCGTAAAGTCTTGGATATGGTGTATCGCGTACCTGTTTGGTAAGGTTAATGGCTCTGTAATCCCCGCATGGTCTCCAATCGCCTTTATTTTTCTTTCGAACCATATAAAAAGGAGATGCTCGTCTTAGGATGGTGTATAGTTGTGGTGTTGGTGGACTTAAAATCGAGTCACGGATCTCTTTGGCTACTGAAGGAGGTAGGACTGAACATAAGTCACGATAGCAAACTCCTTTAGATTTGATATTGTGTCACGTGAAATAATGCTCTAGCTGAGCAAACCACAACTCACGATCACTACAATCGAATTCTGGAAGTCGGACTTTCGTAGTCATAATGGTGTCTATGTCTACCGATGACATATCCTCTAGGCTTTTGGTTGGGATTGAGTTTGACATGTAATAAACAATATAATAATGTATTAAAAACGGAAAACAATGAGTCTAATAGTAGTACCTAACGATAAAAATGAAATACTTTATATGAAATATATATATACGTAATTTCAATTACTGCGAAAACAGAAGGCTTACTTAACATACAATAAAAAGTTAAATATAGTGTTCAATACAGGGTTCACCAGTTTAGCGTTTAGGTACGTTCCGTTCTACTTAACAGAAGAAACCAGAATATTTGGTATAGGTCTTTATTTTGTATCGAGGTCAGGAGACATTTGAAGCGGGATGCTAGTCATTTAAACACACAATGTCCTCAATATTCAATATAAGATAATAAGAAACATAATCCCTATAAAGAATAAGGAAGTAAATGAATACTTCAGCTTTCATTTTATGGTGTATACATAAGTTATAAAGTCAACTCTTAACTAGTCAACCTAAGTCACTACAGATTTAGTACACCGTGTTTCAATTCAGTATCGTTTTATGTAGTGATTGGTATTTCATAATATTGCTGCAGTGTCTTAGAATGTCAACAAACGAATTTTCGCTGTACACTCTATAAAGAAATAAATGGGAAACTAGTGGCTATCTCCTTGATGAAAGCATAATCGCCGGTACTGAGAAACTTATATTGTCTTGCATCCACTAATAAATCACGATGTAACATGTAGTCATTACTATTGATAGAAACATCACATGTATTATGATTATGTCATAGTGAGTAATGGTGTCCACGCCTAGATTAGGTACTGTTGAGCCTCACCCTTACGTTTAATGCTTGGATGTGTTTACTGTATGTAGGACAGTGTTTGGGTCTATGTATATCACCTCAAAGGTGGTGGTTGGTAGAACAGAAACCTATAGCAAAGTATTCACTGAAAACAACTCACCTGAGTTTATTAACTTAATATCAGATGGCACAACTGTTGTGTAAAATTGTGCTGGTAGTCATAGAAGACCACCGACATGTCCATTTTCCTGGTTCTGTCACTTAAAAACATACGACGTGCAGCACCATCTACGCTGCTTTCGAAACTTATGGCGAATACCAGTAGACTGCAGTATTATGCACTCTAGCTGAGGAAGAATATCAACATCTCTCGTTGGATCGCTATCGCGGCTGTTTGTACGACGTGCTACCCGTTCGCATAACCAACCAGAGTGTACAAAGTATATTGCTATTGATTTTACGGTCACTAACTAAAGGTCTCACAGTATACAGTACACGAAATTTGTATATCTATAAGAAAACACTGTATACAGTCTCATACATGATCACTAAATAGAAATCCAGCTTGGTATAGTCAAGTATTCCGATCAATTACATGTATTATGTGTGAACTGCATTGCTAAACGCTAATTTGTAAGTGATGAAGTGAATATGATAGTATAATTTTGTGTCCGTGTAAAGGTTATATTAAACAATAATTGAAGAAAACTACGGAGTTCAATGTTGAATCGTGTCGATATTGTCTTTTGGTTGCTTATATCGGATTAAGGTCATGTTTAGTTTAAGTAATAATAAATACACTACTACACTAGCAATTATAAACCAAGAAACAAAGTATAAAGTATGCATATATCTATCAACAGTTATATATCTATGCATATGTAAGATTTATTTGATATCCAATACCCTTTTGACAAGCTAGTTTGAGGCAATTAAATTCTTTGAGCTCGCGTCTTGATAATGAGGCTCTAGGTCTTTGGCAGTGTCTAGTGAGGGAGTTGTAGCTATTCGACAATTCAGGACTTTTCTGTTGTGACAAACGACTTGCTGACCGACGTCACTTTAAAAATGAATGTTTGTCTCAGAGTAGTAGGTCTGCAAAAGCTTACGGCTACCGTGTTGCTGCACCACCAGTCAAACAATGAAAAAATTAAAATGACGGAAGAAAAGGAGAAAGAAAGCATAGGGGATAAAAAGGAATGATGGGAAAAAGATATAAATGGTGATAAAAAGACACAAAGGTAGGTTAGGTAAACTGACAGTGGTGGTATATGCGGAAGTAATAAATGAGTGCACAACGCGATAAGTGACAGAAACGAGGTCAGCATCTACATCAAGAGGTGGACGGGATACCCTCTGTACATACATATCCATCCAACTGCTTTTCAAAGGTGCTTAATGCGTTGTCTGACTTCATAGCACTGGGGTGAACATTCTAGATTGCACGGATCCTCAGTAAGAGGAAGTGTGACTTAATCTAGGTGTTTGTAATGAAAATGTCAGCCTGCTTGGAAAACTTCAGTTTATACTTTAATGATGTCACCCAAAAAAATCTGTTATTACAATACAGTATATTAGATCATCCGGTTTCCTGTCATGAGATGCAATTACGAAACGTGTCCCTGAACATATGGGAAGATGCACCACAAGAACAGAATATAATGATAATATTGGTGAAATTCGTTGATATATATATATATACATATACATAAAAGGGGGGTTTGCTGTGCCAGACGATTAGAGAGGAGTAACAAGCTTTCTAAACCGTATTTTGGAAGACCATTTCATTTATTTTGGTTGTGAGTAATGTAAACACTTTATTTTTATCAGCGCAGCGTTCCTCTTACTCTATCCTCCCGTTTACTCTATTTACTCTTTGTATATTGTTTCTTACTATGAACTACAGTTAATTGGTTGTGTACAAGTTGTCCCTTTTACTGCCACAATTTCCTTAGTTCTGTATTAATGTTAGATTCCTAAGTGGTTGACTATGTGGTCGGTTTTTATGTATATATGAAGGAATGTATGAAATATAATATGATTCTGTCTGGTTGGTCTATCGGCTAGTCTCCTTCCTTATCCGACTTGGGACTTAGTGGGCATAGGGTAGACGCGTATCTACCGACTAGGCCCACACCCGATTGACTTTCGATCAGTCAACCAATTTCTCGCGACATAACAGTTTTGATGTTTGGAGAATGAAAGCACTTCTTATTATGACGAAGATTCATAGGTTGCAGGATACGCTGCTGACGATGAATTGAATGATTCGGTTAATTAAATTGAGACATATAATAGCTTCGATTTCTTAATGATTCTACAATTGTGACGGAATAAAAAAATATGATGTTAGCATGCTTAATTTATTCAGAAACAGACAAGCGAGTAATCATTAACGTATGACTGCATGAATGATATACCTAGAAGTGTATTATTTTGACAAATATGAGGAACTATAGTCACGACGAGTAGCAGCAAGCATATTGACAAAATAAGTACATATATACTGCTAGTAGCATATTACTAAATTTAAGCAACTAAGTCCTATCCCATAGTACCTTATGCATAATGACTCACGCAAACACAATCTCCAGAGTGCTTATACAATCAGAAGCAAATCACGACGATTTGAATAAAAACGAATTTTGACTAATTAAGTTCTACAAGCCAATAGAGCAACTAGTTAGACAGTTAAAATTTTGTTCCCTAACCCATCAGGAATTTAAATTGAGTAAACCATTATGTTCAAGGGTAAACAGTGCTTCCGCAGTATAGTCACCTTACAATACCTAGTTGAAAAAAGCCTAAACACAAACACAGCCTACTAGTAAAGGATCAGTATTGATTCCCTACTGTCTGTTTTTAAAAGTACAAATCTGAAATCTCTAAGTTAAAAACCACGGTGTAACTGGTAAGCAGTGATCAAATGAAGAAGTGCATACGCACCAAAAAAAAACAACACTGTGTTTGTGAGTGAGATGAGTGACAGTAACTTCTGAAATTCCAAAGGCAGAAGTAATTGCAATAATTCATACGCAACTTAATAATAACAAACTTAGTAATAACAAACAATTCTCTGCTGGCATTACTAGGGCTGATGCCGTTGGGCAGCTAAAAATACCTATTCTTGACACCATCGAATGTCCGGAATTAGACCAGACGCAACAAAAAGCGAGCGACAAGAAAAAAAGAGGTTTATACTAGCCAGCCATATAGTTTCTGGATATCACCTCTATAAATGTTTTCTGAAGTACTAAAGAGTACTTATAGCCTAAGTTATTATTAAGTTACCCGTTGGTCTTCTTTATCCGACAGACATACGTTTGTTATATCTTCAAGTCTCTCGGGAAATCTTAACTTGAGACTACAAACTATTTTTGCATGACATCATATCTTAAAATCGGCTGAATAGGTGTTACACGTATGTCTTCAGTAGGCAACGGAACAGTTGGCAAGGGAACAATCGTGGATAGTTTACCAGGTTGAATAAGGAACAAATCAACCATGAGCGAAACACCAGTAAGTCCATTTAGAATTACTAACAAAATCTAAATTGACGTACGAGTGCGTCGTGCAATTCTCGTACGCTCGTTGTCAAATTAACCGCGTTTCTATTTGTAACTTGGAGAAGTTTACATTGAATGGGTTTATCCTAAATAAAAAAACTATATAATTAATGAGGATAGAGAACCATTTTACTTTTGTTTCATTGGTTGTGTTGTTACTCTGTCCAGTGGGCACTTTGTTTCGTTTGTGAACAGCTGTACCCGTGTAGTGTAGGTTTTTTTCTGTGGTTCTATGGAGCAGTGCGAGGTTTACTCAACACGAGGAAGTGTTTTGGAATCAGCAGTCACTTTACCTAGAAGGTATGAACAGTAAAAATTTACCAGGTGTTTCGTAACAAAATTCAATGCGATGACCATTAGTACTCATTGGTGTCCTAGCGTTTTTAGAGTTCAATTTGTACAGTAATTCCTTTCTAACCTTCCAAAGTGTCTCAACTAAAGCATGCCTTGTAAAAAAAATTTAAGTGTCTATGACAATAGTATTGGTGTAACTTCTGATGTTGCGTCTTCTGCTCTTCTCAGCGACTGACTCGAATCACTGACTTAGATATGTGAATACCTCATGTCCCGATTAGTGTTTTGTCACATAGCCTAGATTTGTTATCTCAAACCTTTCTAATTTATAAACCTGCTTTTCAATCTGGACGTCTATTTACTAATGGCAATCCAATAAATAGCGTTCAGATAATCTCAAGCATACTTTGTAATGCACTGCTATTGTTTTAGACGTTTTTGTAATGTAAGCTTTTCTTTTACTATCTTTCGACTTGTGGTTCGCTCCAGTCTGTTGTCATTGGCGTTTAAAGTATGATATCTCAGTTACCTGGTCAGAATGGCATTGTCGAGTATGACGCTGACATTTTGTGGGTTAAAATCGCAGTTACTTGATTTTTGTGCTATCATTGGCTGTGTTGTTGTAAGAATCTGGCGACCCCTAGGTAAACAATCATAAAGTAGAGCAATTTTAAATGTTTAGCCAGTCAAGCAAGCGTTGCTTGAAATATGGTTAGTTATCATTGATATGTTCTTACGATGAAATTAAGGTTCTGTTCATAGTTACCTTGTGTGTTTTATTTATGTAGCCATGGAAAACTCAAACGAGATCAAGTAGAACTCGCTGATGACCCTGTGAAACTGACGGCTGTAAGTCAATTTTGAATTGTTTAATTAATTTGAAATTGCCTTTAACGATACTTCCTCAAGACATTGATTTAGTGCTGGATTTTTAGCTTTTATTACAAAATGATATGCCTTTTACCTACACTTTCAAGAGGTACTTCTTTATTAGTGTTTTTCAAATATCCATTTACGTTTAGAATTGTTTAGAGTCCTGATGACTTTCCAGGAACTCTAGCCTGGCTTACCTCCACTTTCTATATCATTATTTCAAAAAATTAACATATCTTAATAAACCACTTGGGTTGCATTATTTTTGAAAGAGCACAAAATCACTACTCTTTACACGATTAACTAGATGGTCTTCTGAGTTTCTTACTAAGCACTCATTCAACAACGTTCCCTGATTTACACTTATTATTTGATTAAAAATAGTAGTCCAGAAACGCAGATTAGCGGTCACTGGTGGTACGGCTTTTTTTCATAGTCTTTGAGAATGCATGGATGCTTACAATATCGTTATGATCCAGAATAGAAACGGAAGCAATAGACCCAGAGTAGATCAAATTGTATTTTGAAGCCCTCAAAGCCCGATACGGTTGCAACGAACGTATGTCACTGATACTGCGCTAAAGACTGGATGCCACAGCCTTATTTCCTTCTTGAACTCCCAGCTACACCAGTAGACAACACTTTTACTAAGATTTTGTTGTAGAGGGCAAGACGTGATTAACATTTATTTGAGTGCATTCACTTACATATCAATTGATTTAGTGATTATTAGCTAAGCGAAATCATCAGCTGAATATAGGCATGAATGATTATCTTACTAATTGAGTGCAAAATTACAACTAAATTAACGATTCAATTAAATGTTATAAACACTTACTGCTAAATAATTTAGAATAAAATTAATGTGATGTAAGTAACAAATCAAGCTTACAAAAATCAGAGTAAGTCTTACCTGATTTCCTGAAGGATTGTATTTTTTTTGGATTTGAAATTCCTAACATTTTGTGAACTGTTCTTAAAATAACACTAAATAATTCATTTCTGAGTTTGGAGATTAAGCCAAATTACATCTCATTTTATGGCAACTGATTTTATTCAAGGTTGAAGCTGCTTATAGAGTTCATACTGGGACAGGTCCCCGCTTTCATTGTTTCCCGCCTCCCTCTGAATAATTTTGTCCAGCTGGATCAAGTTATTGTTGAGTTCTTTATTGGTGTTATGCTTTTTCTGGTGATAACTGTGCCTTCTGTATTCTACATTAATCATCTTTTTTGCAGTTTTGTGACAAACACCCAGAAAACTTTGACATTCCAACTTAATGCAAGAGTCTGATGTATTTTGACATTTTTTTGCTTATGTCCGGTCAAGTTTGGTTCGGCTGAGGTTTTGCAATGAGCTTATTAAACCGAAAATAGATTGAATCATATAATTATTAGTCGTTGGTTTGAGCCTCAAATAAATAAAGATTTTACGAGGGCTAGTACGCCAGTCGACACTTGTGTTTAGAAATTGAGAGAGGACTCGTCACTAATAAGTCCTTTATCTTCTTGGATATCAAGCATCTGACATTGTTTAGTTGTTTGTTCTGATTGTTTACAATAATTACTTTATGTGGTTCGATTAGGAAATTTGTGCTAATTTAATACTGCTCCAAATCGTACATGAGTCCACTTAGTTCTGTGAGCAATACTATTTACCATCACCTATCCCAATGCTCACTACTGGCTGAAGTAGTGAACTAAATGAGTTTGAAGCTGCCATACCAAGAGGTGGCATCGGTCTATGAAGCTGCTCGTTGCTGGACAACCGTAGTTGTAGATGCAAATTACTTAGATAGTGCGATAACTGCGTCCTGTGTAAACCTTAAGTGATATGACCCAAAATTAGTTTTAATTATTCCAATACATCCACTTATCATTTTTCTATAAATTATTAGCTGGTTATACTGTTAATAAACTCACCAGTTTTAATTGTATTAACAATAATTCCTTGCAAATCCTCCACTTTTTTCGTATGCGGTCTACAAAGTATATTTTCCTATCCAAAATCTTGTTATAGCTTTTCTGCTCTAGATTAACAACTTAGTGCTTTTTGCTGTTTTAGATGAAAATTTCACGTCAGTCTCCACCATCTTCAGACAGTGTGACAGTGGTCAACACTCCCGAGACGAACGCCATGAATGTTTTACCTCGTCTACTGCGTACTATGACAAACAGAAATTCTCAGTTAACTAATGGTAACAGATCTTCAGTTGAAAATAGCCAAACTCCAAGTGGTGAACTAAGCTTTGCAGTATCTGTTTCCGGACCAGCAGTCATTGATAGTGATTCTTCCTCTTCCTCATCCTCTTTTATCTCAACTCCATCTTCCGGTTCATCTTTAATTTCGTTTCTCTCTCCTGGACATTTGGGACCTGTTGCTGCGATGGCGGCTGTAGCGTTATCAACTGCTGTGACTACTATGTCTGTGAATGATATCCAAGAATCGTCGGGCCTAGTAACTTTAGCTACTGCCAGTAGTCTAATTGAAAAGGAATGGCGTGCGCGTACTGCAGTTATCAACAGTGAAAATGTAAATAGTGCAAAAGAACACGCCGAAAATACCCTTGCGGTCCAACACCATACTGATTTATTGGCGTCCGCTATTCAAGCAAATGTTGATAGAACTCAACAGTTCGCTTCAGATAGTTCACCGCCTATATTGATCGGGGCTTTGAATACTCCATCCTCACAGCCCATACTAAATGAATCCACCCCAGTGACTAGAGCAGTATTAAATGTTCAGAGTATGAAGCTTTTCATATTATTTTTCATAGTTTTCATGTGTCTGCATATCTCTTGTTTACTATTTTCTTACTAATTCATGAAAATTAGTAATAGTTCATAAACACCTTTACCTCGGTTATCAAGATCAATGACTTCACAAATTGGTAGTATTTTCTAACAGATACGTTCTCCCTAATAACTCAGATCAGTTAGCCATCTGTAACCTGTGCCAGTCTCAGATTTTCTCATAAACTCGTCAGCGTTCTTAATCTTTGAATTTAAGGTTACACTGGTTGATTTGTGTTTGTGTGTTTTCGTATACAACATCTGCGACAGTGAACAGAGCCTTTCTTTCCAAAAATTTCGTACGCTTTATAAATTTGAGCAACTCATTGAAATCAAGAGTATTCATAGACTATTCGATTTTAAACAGCCGAAAATTCCTAGGAGTCCGGCAAAACCGGATGCCAATGCAGCAGGGTCTCTCTCCAAATTGACAGACTGGGAACAAATTTGTAGTAAATTTCTAGAATCGTGAATACGATGTCTGAAATACAACAAACATTTGTATTAACACCTTTAAAATGATAGAGTCAGATTTCGACATTGGTTACAGCAATCAGAAAGCCTACTATTTAGCGTCGTCAGACCAAAATGATAAGGTAGAATTTTCGTTCTACTTAGTGAATTGAATAATTAGTGAAAATAAGCAAAGGAAACGGAAGCGAAATAGAAAGCAGAAGGACTGTAAAGTAAAATAAAAAGTTTATATTAAGTAGGTAGCAACTATTGTTTAAGTTAAGGAGGCAGTTTGACGATTACATCACATTCTCCATCGTCACCGAACATTGTAATTGTGTGCGTTGGGATACTTCTCGGGCACCCAAACATAATGGTCTTCCACAGTTTTCTAAGCACAGTTCAGGCCGAAAACTTGATAGCGATTACTTCTACAAAGCTCATCGACCGAGTTTGTACTGTTAAAGTAATTTGCAACTAAGCAGATGATTTCTCTCAAGTTAAATTTTTATTTTAATATCATGAATAATAGTCACGGAAACCTTTTTTGGTTTAGTTTTAAACACTCAGTCTTTAGATTATGTAATAGAGTTAACTGCTAAATTCTTTGCATTTTTACAGGTTTGGCAGCTTTTATTCGTGAAACTCAGAAACAGCGTTCTGTATCTAGTCCAACTACTTCTATGGACCTGCCTCTCACGTCAGTTTTCCCTGTCCCAACAGAAACGAAATTAACTTCTTCATGTACTACTGTCAGACAAGTTGCTTCGCCTTCCTATCTTTTACCTACATCCACTCCATCCTTTCTTTCCATGACTCCGACTCCACAAAACCTTCCAACTGCGTTAGAACAGCCTCTGCATCCTGAATCAGTCAATCCAAACATAGACTCATCACCGATTCAGTCCACAGCGTTTATATCTTTGCAACCTGCACCAGGTTCCTTAATTAGCCCATCTGACTTACAACAGCTTGTAGCAAGTGGTGAATTCATGTCCTCAGCAGCTCGGGTACGTTCATTTTCATACGATACAAAATACTTCACCATAATTTATCATTAAAATGATTCAGATTACTTCATTATTCTAAATGCATAATTGTTTTATTTTGAGCCTAAATTAAGAATAACTGCTCTGCGCATGTTTGATTTCATGCCATTTGATGTATTAAGATTGTGGGTAAAGCTACTGAAAATTGATTTACATAGAACATACATTTTACTCTTATTTGAAATTATTCAATAGTTGCCTTTATCAATCATTAGTGAGCTTACTTGATACACTCAATTTTCAAGTAGGGCGAATTGTGGTTGATTCAGTGAGTCGATATTTACCAACTTCTATCATTTTCTAAGGAGAATATTCACAGGTTACTAGTATTTAACTATAGGTATCCTTGAAGCAATACTAGGTTATGTGGAAATCATTCAGTGAACATCCACATAAAAATGTGACTTTC